>CAHIKZ030002124.1:1262500-1862500 GCA_903632075.3 Acanthosepion pharaonis | reverse complement strand
TATAGTACTGCTAAATAGAAAATAATTAATGTCAAAACTTGTAACCCTAAAAATTATCTTGTGACTGGATTCATTTGACTCAGTAGACCTCCCCAAATGTAAAATAAACATGATATGAGTGGTAAAGTTGAGTAATGACGAACCAATTATCTTGTAAATGGGATCTGCCGTTATAAACTTTTTTGTCTAAACATTTAAACACACATTTCTATGTAAACATTTATTTATGAAGTGTGACTTTTGTTTTTTAGTTTGCTTGTTTTCATGATAAAATATTACAAATAATTTGTTGGCATAAAATAATTGTGTTCTAAAAACTATTGGTTAGAAAATGGAACAAGATATGCAGGTGAATGACCAGCCTTGTAAAGCAAATCAATAGCATTTGATTTGTCTGCTTAGGACACAAGATACTGTTGCTATCTTATTTTGTTTCTTCTACTCTTACACCAACTTGCTGTTTCCTCTTTGCTCATTTATCATCCAATAACCAATATTTTGTGACTTGAATTTTATTTTCATTTCTCTTTGATCTATATTAATGATCATTGAATTCATGCACTGAAAATATTAAAACTGTCCATTTGGAATGTCATTAATTCATGGAATATTACTTTTATAGAATATCTAACATTAGGATGTGATTTAGTTGTAAAATCTATTTCCTATCTATGATATTCATAAATGATAGTGATTAGTGGATATTATAAAATTTTAGTTACATTTTTTATTTATCATTTATATTTTTTAGAATAATAATTCCTAAAATGAGTGAATACTGACAGCTGGGAAGATTAGTGCTAATATCAATGAGCTTAGGAAAAGGAAACCTTCATTCTTCATTGTTACTATTAATTCAGACAACATATTGCAAGTAGGTTAGATGGACTGACTTATTGAGAGGAAATGCATTATGAAAACACAGCTCATCAGATTGTCAGATGGGTGACAAGAATTGTGAAAATATTTTTTAGTTTTGTAACAGAAACATATGAGATTGGATTCAAACTCCCTTCACCTCATCAGCCATTAGAGACTTTGTTTTGTGAGCTGTATGGATTCATAAAGATCAAGTTTGTCTTAAATGTTTTACTTTCTATTGGGCACAGAAATTCTCATAATTCTGTGCAAATTAGTTCAATTTTATTACCTGTGTCTGTTACCCTTAATTATAGAATGTCCTTATTTTAGTTAGTTACTTTCTCATACATATGTTGCACTTAAAGAGCTTTACTTATACAGCTCTGGGAATTGGAGTGTAAATTTCACAGCTAATAATCTCATACTTTAATGTTCAGTTATATATATATATATATATATATATATATATATATATATATTATGTTTATATTTGCACACACTCGAATACATATTTCCCTAAAAGGCAAGTCATTTGTCACACCAATTTCATCATAAATTCTCCAGTATTTTCATAAAAGTATTACCTCAACATATATTATTAACACATTGGATCTCAAACTTTATTCTCCTTGTTGCCCCAGAGTGCCAACACTATATTTTAATTAATTCTGGTACAAGTTACTTTGTTTTAACATTATTTCATATTTGAGGCAAGGATATCATAGGTAGTATTTATTACCCATGACCCACCAGTGTGTCATTCAGTACCTGAGTCCATTTCACAACCCAAAGTAAAACCCAACCCACCTAATATACAACAAGTATTACATTGATACTAACTCTTATTTTCTATATTAAAAAATTTAAAAAAATTTTTTGGTGGGGGATGTGGTCCTGGTGTACCATAAGCAATCAATCATAGCATCCCGCTCCCAATAATCTTCATAGAAAAGAAATTGAAAAACAACCCACCAGAGGGTTGTGTGAGGCTTGCAGACATACCAGCATGGCCATCTAGTGGGTCGTGTGGGAGCCAACATGTTAAAAAACATTGAGTCTATGATCTCCTTTTCTTATGCATTTACCATAAACATTTTCAGAATGTGAAACCTTGCTACTATTAATCTACTGTTTTAGTATATATTGAACATGTAGTTCTTCCCATTTTATTTTCTCACTTTTTAGAGTTATTATTTTATTATGAAGTTTGTTTTAAAGTATTTACTTTTACAAACAATTCATTATAGCATCAATTCCTTTTCAAAATCTATTTTTTTGTCTGTTTCAGTATTGTTGACTTACAGATGGTAAGTGTTTCTATTTTGTTATTAATACTATTATATTTGTTACTGTTAAGTTTAAACCGTTTAAATATATTAATGTGTCCTTACTTCAAACAAAGTGCTAAATTTGTGATTTTTTTTTGTTTATATAAATGTAGTGATTTTCTTTTTTAAATAAATTTGTTGAATGAATAGCCCTGATTAACAATTTAATATATTTGTTCCAACACCGGATTCATAAAGAAATATCTCTGATTATACTTTGAAATTGACTAATGCTTTCTATATTTTCCTTTTCAGGTTTTAGTTTTTAAAGAAAAGTTTCTGTTAAATTATAAGTTGTTTAAATTTATTATTTATAATCTAGAACTTATACTTTGATCAATATATTTCTATTAGAGTATAAACTTCCATATTAAAACTTATAGAGTAATACGATATATAAACACAGACCATTGGTGGGCATTATCTACCTTTGAAAGTTATACAAATAATTTTACTTTGTGTTTCTGTTTATAGATTAGATATTTTGTGAGTGATTATTTCCTGGTTTTTTTTTTTTAATTTGATTAAGAACAAACTTTTAAACTCAATTTTTAACTTCAGAAATATATAAAGCATTTTCTTTCTTTGCAAATAATTATACTTAAAAGATTAATGAGGATTTAATTGGGAACATTTCTTCCAGGCTTTTTGACTTTAATTGGATGCTAAATAATTTTATTTTTTTGCAAAGCAACATTAAGACATTAAAATATTTAAAATGTACCTATTTTTAAATTAAAAAGTAATACTTTTCAATTTTTGTGTAAGAAATAGAATGATTATGATAAAGAAATTAGCTAAATATCAGGAACAGTTTAAACGACATGAAAATAAAATTTAAGAGATTTTTATTAAATTTTTTAACTTCTGAAAGTAATGAAGCTTTTGTTTGAACCATAATAAATTGATTTAGTAATCATTTTTGCAGTTTGTCAGCTTGTTTTTTTTCTCTGATATCTGAGACTTTTGATAGTAAAAGTTTTATTACTTTAGTTAAATATGACAAGATAATTTATTGGCACCAGTCTATTCATCAGCTTTTAAGAAAGATGATAAAAGAATAGTTTTACTTTATGTAAACAATAATTCACTAATTTATTATACTTAATTTTGAAAAAAAAAATCTGAGTCAGTGCTGAGAAAATGCTTACTTCCATATAACATGTAAATATCAATTTCTTGAATATATGTTGTAGTAGTTGGCTTTGGGGATTATTCAGTTCAAATTGAAAATGATTTTTAAATTATCATTTTTTTCAATTTTTTTTCAATTTTTTTTTAAAAATATTATATCACAAAGTAGAAATTGACTACACTTCTATGTCAATCACTTCTAAGAATCCTCCACGTTCTGAATCATATTGCTGATCATTAGAATCATGGAGAACATAATTTCTGAGTTGGGTAAGTTAATTAAAGATCCTCATTAATTAAATTTGCTGGTGTTCTTCAGAAGCAGATATCTGAATATGCTTGGGCAATCCCAATGATGAAGTTTAAATCATTGATTTCCAGTTATCTAAAGCAACAATGTGCATCAGCTGAAGAGCCTAGCTGGAGTTCTTTGATCTTTCAGAAATTCTCTTAAGTTAAGCTCTGAAAAAGCAATTGATTTTGCTATGCATGGATTTGTGCTATTCTGTTCACTTAATGACATGAACACATTTTCCTCTCTCTCCTTGCTTTGACAAATATCAATTATTTAAGCAAATTATGTGAGAAAAATCTTTGTGTGTGTTTCAGAGAGCTTTGAGAATCAGTTGAATATTTAACTAAAGTATTTTGAGGAAAATTGTTTTATTTTTTTATATGAAGAATTTTTATTTTAATTCTCCATAAATATGTCATTTTATATAGTTTTTTTAATTTTGTACTGAAGCAGAAAGAATACACTGACTGAAATAGAAACTTCTGCTATGGTTTAAATTTCTTCACACAACCATCCTTATAGGATCTTTGCTAATACTAACAACTCTCTTTTGCTTTTCTGTGTGAATATTTTACTGTTTTCCTTTTTGACTGTATGTTGCATACTTAGCATAATTGTTTAATTTTGAGTTTACTTTTCATTAGTACATCCTGCTTGGCTCTTAACTTAGTTATTTTCCATACTTTAAATGAATACATAGCATCTAAATTGTCATCCCAGCAGCAAAACTGATTTTTTTTATTTTTGTAACCTTGAATACATATTGTAAATTTTATGGCACTTTGTTGTGGTCTATCAACATGGAAAGGTATATGCAGACCAACTAAAGCAATATTAATACATTTTTAATTATTTACTTAAAATATAAGTAATTTAAATGATAATTTCTATATGAAAGAATCTAGTTTTAAAAAAAATTTTAAGCATTATAGAGGAACAAAAATATATGTTACAGAATGTTCTTTTGCATAATTATTAATGCAGAAGCATTTATTTTTCTCTATAATTATGAAAATTACCTGTTTGTAGGAGCAAATATAATAATTTACAAATAAAATATTTTAAAGACCTCTACAATATGATTTATCTTAGAAATAATTTTTGCTCAAAATGCTTTCCATAAAAAAACTGATTCCTATTACTTTTCTAGTTTTAACAGTATATTATCTCTTTAAAAATGTTTTAGCTTCTAGATGATGACATTGTAATTTCATGAGGTCATAATTATAAGACACCCACTGAGGATTAAACTCACTGCACAATTGTAGCTGTCAACCTGCCTAGAAATTGTTAATCATTCTCCATGCTAAGGCACCCAATCTACCTAACTTGGGGCATAACTGATATATATTGCTGTTTATTTCTACTGCTAGGTGGGATTTATCTGATGTGAAGTTAGTAATCTCCTTAAAGAATGTCTATGGCCTGTTACTACTTAATGGAACTTTACTAGTTTTCTTTATTTGAAGTGGTTTGTATATATCATTTATCTTTGCAGCCTCAGAATACCTCCTTAAAGGATTATGGCCGACTACAGAAAGATGGAGACTTGAAGGTCCGTTGCCATTCTGACACTAGGGTACGCCCAAGGTAATTAAAATTTAAAAAAAATTTTTCTAACATCAGAACCTCATCTCAAGCAACTTTGTAAAATATCTTCAAACATAGACATTTATTTTCAGTTACATGGATAACATTTAGGCTTAAAGAAATTTATTTTATAATTCTAAAATGATTAAGATTTTGTCTAATCATTGTGCATACAAAATATGTGCCTTTTGATGTTGATAAATAAAGATACAGTTTAAATTAGTGATCTTTGTTATATTTATATACATTTTTGTTTTGATGCCAGAGAAAGTTTATCCTCATGAGAATTCTTAAGCTAAATAGTTTGTTTAAAATAACCATTTCATCATTTGTACATTTATATAACGAAATCATGCAATTATTATAAATATTGTAAATATTTTTTAATTGTTATACTAATATATTATTTCTTATTAGGTTGATGCAAAAGTTACCTGCCTAATCTTATTCAGAACATTAGAGAAATCTTAAGTGTCTTTAAAGTTTACTTTTTATTACGTGCACAATCAGTTCGAATTAATTACAAGCATTATGGAAATTCTGAAGCTAAGGAAATAGGTTCCACATGAACTTATAGAAACATATATTGGTCAGTGTTTAAACACGTCTTTTTCTCCTTTTACAATACAGAAAAATATCAATTTTGGATATCATAGTTACTGGCAATAAAAATTAATTTATAACAAGAATCCCAAATTAAGAAAATCATGGCTAGATCTATCACAGCCTTTAACATCCCATTAATGGAAATTACTGGAGAAAGGGTTTTTCTGTTTTTGGTATGATTCAAAAAGAATTCCTAGTTATGAATTGTTGGATAAACTACTATTGTGTAATGCTACATTGAGCAATTGGCATGTTTGAATGATACATTGGAAGTGGTGGTGTGTTCATTTTTCTGAGCTAGCAAATTGACTGGTGATTTTACTGCATGACAATGCTTTTACTCATGTTGTAAATGTGATGCAGCAAATGATCACAGAACTGGGATAGGAAATTATTTTATATGTGTTATATTCTGTAGATTTGTTATCATCACTTGTTTTATTCCAGGCAACATTTATGTTGTCAGTGGTCCCAACAATTTCAACATTTCATTAAATGATTTATCAAAACCAGAATCCTCTTTTTATGATGCCATATGCAATTTAACTGAAAAGTGGTATAAGTTTATAGAAAGACAAAAAATACTTTGATGACTGAATGATGATTCTATGGATTTATTTGAATAAACAAGTTTGTCAAAAAATGCAAGAAACTTTTGTATCAATCTAATAGTTGACAAATATGTTGACACAGCTACAAAAGTGAACTGATTCTCAAATAAACTGATAAAAACAAAATATTAATCAAATATTTTCTATCTATATTAGAATTGTAATTTCAAGTTTTATTTTTCAAATTAGTTTACTTTATCTTTGAATTTGTCGAAAATTAATTCTGCCTCTGTCACTTAGAGATGAACTATAAGCTCTTTGAGCTCTTGTAAAATATTTTACATTTGTACTGTCAGAATTATTAACAAAATGTCACAATGCTAATTGAGCATTCTATTCTATTTATATCTAATTTTTCCCTTCTTCAGGTACATTTTTCTGTTTGACAAAGTGATGCTTATGTGCAAATCACGGGTAAGTCAATTCACTTAATTCTTGATAATTCATTTTTCATTACTTTAAATTAATAATTTCAAGAAAGCTTTCAATCTTTTGGTGTTAATTTTACATCTGTGGCAATTTTGGTGGTGGTGCATGTGATGTGTACACACACTCATGCCCATTTTCATTTAAAATTATTTATATTGATATCTGTATAGATTATTCATGGTCTACTAAAGTTGTCTTCAAACAATACTCTTCATAGTTCTATTTGCTTTCTTTTATCTAATAAAAATGGCATACAAGAGCTGTCTCTCCAAAATGTCAACCTGTTGTATCTATCTAGAACAAGGCTGAACAAAGTAATCTATTTCATAAAGAAAATGAACTGATGATTTGGCCACAAGAAGCAAGTAATTTCTCTCTTTTTTCTTTTTTTGTTTGTTCCCTTTTCTTTCACTTGGAAAAAAAAAACAATTTATTTTTATTTTTTTATTTTTTATTTTTTTAAGCATTAAGAATGACTTTTTAAAAGTTGTAACTTTTTCCGAGGTTACAATTATTCACTTGTACAAATCAAGCAATTTTTTATTGGCTGGCACTGACATTTTAGAAATGAGATGCAGCTATCTCTTAGATAAAAGTCTATTGAATATACACATCCATGCACAGTAGGTTATTTTCAATCTGTCCTATTTCTTATTTAGAATTATACAAGGGGGTGCTGAAAAGTTGTTAGCTCGACCCACTTCCAAAACTCTAACAAAATGACCAAACATTGTTTTTTTTTTTTTTATTTATTTTATTTTATTTTTATTTTTTTTTTGAAGAGCATTTTGGCCGGGCCAAGAACTTTTCAGCACCCACTAATAATGCATTGACTAAATGCAGTTGAAAAAATATTTCTTTTAGATATAAATAAAATTAGTTACAGCTGATGGTAAAATATGCCATATATTTTTATATAAAATATATAAACAAATATAAAAATTGAAAAAGGGATTTTGTGAATTGTTAAATTTATTTATACTTTAACAATTCATAAAATCCCTTTTTCAAGAAATTTCTGAGTAAATTTCCTCTTGTATATTTAATTGTTTAAGCTCTTAAGTTAATAAATTTACTTTAAAATTTAATATTACTTATAACATAGTTGAAATATAATAAAACTAACAATAAATATTCAGATTAAAGTATTAAAGAATATTTTGAGAAGAGTAGGATTCTCTTTCAGATAAATCTGAGATAATAAATTTAAATAATTGTGAAAAGAAATTGTATGTGTTCACTGTAAAATAATTTTAAGTTATTATTGTAATTATTTTCAAAGACTAAATTGCTCTTTAAGTTATGAAAAATTGATAAATATTCTAGATAAATATAATTTTAATGTTATTCAATATAAATAGCATTTTTATGACTACAAAAACAGTTATTTAAAACATTTACCATTTAAATAACATCTTTATAAACTGTCTACAATCATATTCATCTATTTCTTTTTGTATAATTATGCTTTACTAATCTGAGTCTTCAACCATTTCTAACAAATTTCCTGCTTTAGTTAAACCAACAAAATACCTCCTTAACTGTATTTTAGTAATGGGATTTTATCTCCAATGGAAAATAGAACTAATACAAGAAAACTATTTCCTTTTCTCTTTTCACAGAATTTTTAAAACGTTTGATATTCTCTTAATTTTTTCATTTTTTATATGAATGTGCGTGAGTGAGTGTATTGAGGAACAGTGTTGTTCTTTATTCAGTGTAATAAAAAAAAATTTTTTTTTTTTGTTTGTACTGTACAAGTGAATATCCCTAGAATGGCTGTTGTTCATAGATCAATTCCAATAGATGTTCAGTATTTTTTTTCTTTGTGTGTGTTCTTGATTTTTAGTATTGCATTGTAAGATGGTCATACTGTATTTGCAGGATGTTATGTCAAAGCTGTCCTACTGTTTGTGCTTCAGGTATCAGATGTCTCTCCCTTGATATCTCTCTTTCTTTTTCCAATTGATAGTTGCAATCAGATTTTGCCATTTGCAGTTTGTAGACTCTGTAGCAATTCTCAATCAAAAGCTCTTTTGGATCATGACATGCTCTGTATTGTTGTCCAGTGGAAGTAATTATAGATTGGCTGTAGACTAGATCTAGCACTGCAATTTGGATTTGTCTTTTTTCTTTAAAAAGTAAATAGATAAATAAAGAAGTAAAAAAAACAAAGAAAAGGATCCCTCTATTGTGATATTTTCTCCACTCACTTCTCACTGATGTCAATGTAGTGTTGTCTTCTGTGGAGGTATAGTTCCTATTCACCTACACAAGTCTGATACCAGCCAAACTTGATCAAACATTTGTTTTAAATTTTAGAAACAAAAAAAAGAAAAAAGGAAGATATTGTTCAGTGTAGGCATCACATTTTTGCCTCTTTTAGTGTATAAGATTAATTAAGTGTTTGGTCAGATTAAAGGCTTTTGGAGGTGATGAAGGTGTTAAGTCAACTGCACATACACATTTGTAGTTTCAGTTATTTACAGAATCACGCTAACATGGAGGGAGTTATACAGCTTAGGCTTACTCTGAGTTACAGTCTTTGATTTTTATTTTAGACTGTTCTGTATTATTGAAATAAGATAGTGGTTCTCAACCCAAAGTCTCTAGATTTACAAAGCAGAGTGAAATTGAAGTTCAAAATTTTAAGATGCTCAAACACAAGGCTACTTAAGCTAAAGATGAACTTCTGAAATTTCACTTCCCTAAACCATTGTCTTTAATAGCCTGCCAAGTACATCTATTAATTGAATCTGGTTGAAGACAACATTTTTTATTGCCATTGTTAACATAAAATACTTTGAGTTCTGGAGGGAAAAAAAAAAGATTCTCCATGGTGAAAATGTGGTGAACCACTAATTTATATTAACTCAATGACTTAAAAATATGGTATCTGAATGGGTCAGTTTTACAATCTATGCTTGACTCATCCATCACATTTTTCCTTAATATGGTATGTTGAATCTTTCACTTGTTAGGTTGAATTTAATATTAGGAATTGGCATCTCGATTCAACTGCTTATTTATTCTTTATGCTTACAGTTATTCTTATACTTTTTGTGTATGACAATCATATGTTGCTGATATTATGATTATAATAATGACATTGATACTGCAACCAAATACATCAGCAATAGCTTTTTATATTAAAATTAAGGCTATATTAAAAAATCCTTTGGTATCAAATCTAAATTTAGTGATTTATATAGCAAACATTGGGGATTTAATTTATTCATAAATGAAGAAAAGTATGGAAAAAGTATTAGGTTACAAGTTATTTTAAGAAGTGTGGAAGCAATTTCTGAAAAATACTAGGTTGTCTTTAAATCGGAATGTAAATGAAAAATCCTGACATGAATCAATGAGTTGGAATATTTTTATACATAATTTGTTATATTTTGGATTAATATTTTATTAATAAAAGAACATAACATCTTTTGAACTGAAATTTACCAAATCTATAGCTGAATGATTATTTAAAGTAATAAATATTTTTTAATAAGCCCATTATTAGCATCCAAATTTTTTTTTTATCATCATCATCATCAATTTCTTGTTCATGTTTACAGAAATTTCATCATTTTCAAAATACAAATTCCTAAGCAAAGTCTTGGCCTTTTCTCACAAGAAAGAATGGGAAAGAGAGGAAAAGAAAGAGAATTGTGTATTTACCATGAATTATAAAGAAGTATTAGCATATTTGGTTAACTGGTCATAAGACTGTCATAATGCAAATTTTAGCCATGCTTTTTCTTGAATTAAATACAGTGACTTGTTTTGGTATGTATAATATTTCTTTTTTTTTTTTTAATTTTGACATTTAGTTCATTCTGTCCAAACAGATTTAGCTTATTGAATAATCATGTTTCTCTACTCTACTACCACCACACTGGGTGATAGAGCATTTATACTTTTAAAACCTTGACCAAGCAGTATGACTCTCCTTCATTGTCAAATATAGTCATTAAAATTTATTTTTTTCTTCTCTTGTTAGTGTATTTTAGCACTATTAGCACAATACCTTCCTTTATTATAAGTCCTTTTTTCTTCTATCCTAAAATTTTCAGTTATGAGTATTTTTTTGTTGTCCTTGCCCAAATCTCAGATTTAAAATGATTACAGCCGAGACCAAAAGCAAGTTGAAAGTAATATTTTAATATGCTATTTTTATTTTGTTTATTTTTGTTTTCTTATAATATTTTTTTAAAACTATAAATATCTTTTTATATCTGAAGTTCTTTCCTGTGAGTCATAAAGAAAAAAAAACAGGAAAGAACTTCAGATAAGTATGTACTGCTTAGAATTATTGAAAAATCTTGTATTTGTAAAATTAGTTAAATTTTACAAATACCAGACTTTGGAATAATTCTCTGCATTGAGGTTTCTATACTCAAGTTAATTTATAGTCTTGTTACTGTGTATGCTTTTCCATTGACTTGAAGCATATAACCACAAACCAAGTAATTGTGTCCAATCGACCATAACTGAAAACAAGTTAGTTGTTTGGAGAAAGCTGTAAGAATTTCATCTGTTATAAGACATGAAACAAAATCATTACAAGAAGTTCTAATATTTTGAACTGTAACATTTTGTATCATTAATATAAAAAAAAAATGAATATACTTAGAAACAAATTCACATTACATATCCAAGATGCTGAAAAAATTCATAGTAGACTTGACAGACATTTAGATTGATTTATATTATTCTAATTGTTGTCATTTTCTGTTCCTGTATATCTTAGTTATTGTGTAGTAACATTAAAAGTGATTTGTTTTGGGGATTTCTATCCATGTCACCTGATAAAATATGAAAACAGTAGCAGTAAATATGAAGAATAACAATTTCAATTAAACAAAAATAATCTGAGTTTTGCTTTCAAAATCATTTTGCTTTAAATTTTCTATTTAAGTTTTCAAAATTCTTCCATTATCAATTCTTAATTCTTTTATAATTTTGTTTTAGATACTTTGTTGTTTTTCTACTTTACATAAATGTGTAATAATTCATCTTTTTTCTTAAAATTCATTATTTTCAACAGAATTCATTGCTGCAACATTTTTTCATATGTAATTTCTTCAATATAATTATATCCATTAGTGGAGTGTTTCTAATGTTTGTTTAAAAGGACAAACAAAAAAAAAATGCTCAATTCACCTTTACTGAACATGTGATTTTTGACTACTCTCCAAATATTTATGCTAGAATCTACTATATACAAGTTACATATTAATTGCAAAAAAAAAAAAATTTCAACTTTCTGTCATTTGAAATCTATCCATTAGGATCACTCATTTAGCAAATTAAATATTTTAAACAAATTTTAGATTTTGACACATTACAGTTGCTGTAGGATATACTCAGGGAACAGAGCAAAGATTCCCCACCAACTAAAGATAATTAATTGTGCACCCTTTAATAATTCTATTTAATTACATATTTAAAGTGTCTTTCAATTTTATTTTTTTTTATAAAAATTCTTCTGTTTAAGAACTCATTTCAATTTATCCACCTGTTTGCTCAGTAGTTGTCAATCTCAGTAGTCTATGATTTTTTCCTTTTACTTTGAAAGAATAATATTAATCAATTCAGTATTTTAGTTGATAAACTTGCTTAAGGAGAAAAGATGTGCTTATATGTGAAATCAAATTTATGGAAGTCTTAAAAAAAATTGATAATTTTTAAAACTAATTATGATTTAAAAAATGTTAATGTTATAGATAACATTAGAATATGTTTTTTCTTATTGGCTCATATTTTATATACTATAGGCTCTTTTCAAATCACCTAATTTTATTTACAAACTTATTAGATAATTGTAGCATTATAGTTAAATGAACATTAGTATGTCCACAAACAATTTCTAAATTTTTAAAAACAACTTTTTCATTTTTTTCCTAATATAACTCCTTCCAATTTTAATTTTGTATTTTTTGTTTTGTTTATTTAACTTCTTTACCCAAAGATAATTTTTAGAATTTTTTTTTTTTTTTTTTTTTTGTGATGACATTTTTAATTTTCTTTATCTTTCTCGCCTCCTGTCACTAGATCGTGGAAAAACTTTTGTGGGTAAGAAAGAGTTCTAATGTCTGAGACAATCTTCTCTTTATTCCATGGATGTGTTAGTTGCTGCCCCCATCCCTGGCCCATCCCATCATTCAATTCCTTTCCAACTCCTAAAGAATGACTGCTCAACCCAGCCCAATTCACACAGCCTGATACTCTACTGATGACCATATGCTTGTCTTGCCAGACAGACAAACTAATTGGCTCCTACCTGACATGAATTGCTTCTCATATCTGCTTGTCTCTTCATTTTTCTCTCTCTTTCTCTCATTCTCTTTCTCTCTCCTGATGAGGTTTTCACTCAGGAATAAAGAGTGCTGCTATGTTGTTCAGAATGTCTGTGGCATGTCAAAGCCCTTACTTTTTATTTTTATTTATTACTTGTTTTTTTTTTTTTTTTTTTTTTGTTTCAAGATTTAGTCATTTAACCCTATTCATTTACTAATTAATGTTTGGTATATTAATGAGTTTTTGATTTCCTAAACTGCATCACTTGGCATTACTTATATATGGACGTTGTTCCCTCATCCTACTTCAATACATTATCGACTATTTTCATTTATCTTGAATTTCAATTACTCTTCATTAAACTCTTTTGCATAATTGACATTCCAGAAATAAAAAGTGAAGCTTTCTAGCATATTAAAAGCTACAGATTTCCTTTATTCTATATTTCAAAACCAATTCATACTGGAAACTCTTATAGAATTTGAGTTTTTTATTATTATTAACACCCCTCTATTATTATTTAGGCATGATATCAGAATAGATGATTGCATGGCCTGAATCTACCATATTAACTGGAGCAACTTTTCAAAGTACCCCTACCATAAAGTTTAAAGAATTGTTATGGAACACAAAATACTTTTTCATTTTTTTTTTTTTTTTTTTTTTTTTTTTTAAACCATGGATGAATTTTATTCATACTGTACACTCATGTTTTGTGTTAGGTCACATAATTTGATTGTTTATTTCTAGTTTTAAAATTTAAAAAGTTATTTTTCTTTTGCTGATTTTGCAAAGAGAACCTTTGTTTCCTGAGTATATCCACCTCATGGAGATGCTAGAGAGAATTCATTCTTTATTTAGTCATTATTCTTAAACATTTGTTTTTGTCAGTGTAAAATAACAATCATGTTTGGTGTTCTGGTTGATTTAGAGTTTGATGTGTCAGAAATTCATATTCTGATTTTATTATTTGGCTTTTTGAGGTCTTAAAATGTTTTTCAATTTGCTCTACTGCGTTTTCTAAAAAAAATAGCTTGAGACCATTTTCAGTACTTAGAACTCAAAAGTCCTGCATATATAATTTTGATAAAGACAGCAAATTGTAAAATGTTTCCATTTCTATTTGCTCATTAAAATACTTAAACTTTCATTATAGAATTCAATTTTCATCAGTATTTTAATTTTTAAGTTAAATATCTCAATATTAATTTAATAAAATTTAATTCTCACATATGAATATTTTATGCATGTTTAATTTCATCAGTTCGATCAGTTAGATTTTTGTACACTTTTTCTTATGGTTCAGAGCCAGCTGAGAATATTAACAAAAATAGTAATGAAAACTTTTAAAATCCTTTTCTTAAAGTATGGTTTTTAGGAACATGAAAAAAACCAACATTATTTAAAGTTTAGCTATTGTTAGATTATGATTATGTTGCATCCAAAGTATTTATTTAAGCATTGTAAGGTTCTAATGCAAAAGATGAGTGCACAGTTCAAATAAATATGCTACTGTATATTAAATTTCTGTGTCTCTGAAAGAACATTCAGGCATCCTAATGATTGTATATATGGGAGATGTAAGAAAAAATAAATGTGTATGTGTGTAGAGAAAGTATATGTTGAAGTCTGTATATTTTCATCTGAAGAATTGTATGAATCTTTTTTTTTTTTTTTTTTTTTTTTTTTTTTTTTTTGTTTGATTTCTAGTTCTGCCATGCAGTGGCTGAACTTAAAACCCCTCTTATGGGATCATGAAACAAAATTGAAATAGAACCTTTGTTATACTAAAAAATAAAATGATATAAATTTGTTTTTTTTTTTCAGTTCCAGGTAAATATTTTAATGGTTTGGATTAAAAAAAAAATAAACAATTTTGTAAATATAATCAAAGTTTCTCATTAACAAATTTTTGACTCTCTTACTAATATGAGAGCAAGATGTATAAATGTATGCTCATGTTTTACCTTAAACCTTATTTTTAGGATATATCAGAACTGCTTATTTTATGAATATAAATAAAAAAAATTCAAAGTTTTAAATATTTTGTATGAAAAGTTGGTGGAAACAACATTTAATGCAAACAAAGACTTATTTATAGTGTAGACCACAAAATCCATTGGATACACTAAAGCAGCTTTTGTCACCTTAGATTGAAGATAATGGAGGAATGTAATTTCTAAAAAAATTACATTTTCCTTCACCAGTAATCAATTTTTTAAAATTATCTTTATATAATTGTTCAAATATCTCCTAACATATTCAATTTTTTCGATAGTATCATTATTTTGACTGCTAAATCTGTTGATAGAAATTGAGAAATTAAAATAGATAAAATATAACTGGTAGATATTATTAAGATATACAGAGTTGGTTTTTATCTATTCATATTTCTTTTAAGTACATTGTTGTAGATGATCCTGAAGACTTTTCTGAATTCATTCAAATCCTACTGGTTAAAAATATTTTAGAAGATATCAGATTCAGTAATTTAATTTCAAAAACATCATTTCACATACAATCTAAAAGATTGCACTTTTTTTAAAAAAGTTTTTGAAATTTTAATTAACCTGAAAAATTGTAATAAATGTTTAACAATTTGAAATTGAAAAAGTTCACTATTTGTTTATTAAAATAAACTTGTTTCTCCCCTGCCAAAGCAATATAAGAAAATGAAACTTAAGCGACAAACTAAATAAGGCATTTTTAAACATTCAGCATATCATTAGTAAGACATTGCATGTGCAAACAGCTGATTAATGTAGTTACTATAAAATAATACATACATAAACAACTTCAATTTGATTATAGGACATACTTTTACTATGAGGTCCCCTATGGAAATAATTGTATAGAAGCTACCAATGTTTATGCATAACATATTTTAAGTGATATTTCTTATGAAAAGAAAAAAAATTATTACATTTGTAAAATGTTTAGCATAAATGATGTCAAAAAGATTTTTTATTTTTATTTACTGCAAGTTACTTTTAGTCTGTTGCAATATTTTTTTAATTATCAGATGTCTTTTTTATTTTTATTTATTCATTTATTTTTCCCAAGTTTTAATATCTGTCTAAATAGGGTAAATTTTGTGGAGCTGGAGTATACAGGCATGAATTTTTATTCTTCTAATTTGTTAAATTGAGCTTGCTACCCAGGGGAACCAACCTTCAGGATGTTTTTCAGTTATTTGCATGAAAAGATTTAATGTGCTCATTTCTCATTTTCTGCCATATTCCAAAACTGTTTCTTGACAATTAGAATTTTCAGCATGATAAAAAAAATCATCATTATGACCAAATTTCATATATATATATATATATATATATATATATATATATATATAAATTTTGCAAGTACGAGATTGACAGTTTGAGAG
Organism: Acanthosepion pharaonis; assembly: GCA_903632075.3. Taxonomy (NCBI): domain Eukaryota; kingdom Metazoa; phylum Mollusca; class Cephalopoda; order Sepiida; family Sepiidae; genus Acanthosepion; species Acanthosepion pharaonis. The sequence goes on along the minus strand of CAHIKZ030002124.1, from coordinate 1,845,967 downwards.
AGCAGGTAGTGCAGACACATTTGAATGTTGGTTACTTGACTGAGTATTTTGACAAAATTAATTTCATAAATACCTTTTTATTAGTATTGAAATTAAATGTTATTAAGATTATGCAATAGTTTGTTGGCCAGAAGGAAAGTTTACTCATTCTTTATGTTCCTAAAATGTATAATATATAAAACCCAATTTCGTATGCCAATACTGAATGAAAATATTAGAATTATAGTTAGTACATTTCTATGTAAATATAAGAAAAACTTAGATCTATGGTATAGTATTGTCCATTCTTATTTGTTTTTCCTAGTTAAATGACATAATAATTATTGATAAAATGCTCATTGGCAATTCGTTTGAAAAAGTGCCTACAGCTAAAAAAAAAACATTTTTGTCAGCTGATATGATCTCTTCTAGTTCAGCTCTACCTAGGAAATAATAAATGTATAGATTAGTATTTGTGGAATAAAGCAACTTTAATATTTCTAAAGATCTTATCAATATTATCCTTTCATTCTCAACACTTTATAAACTTTAAGCTAGTAACATTATCTTTTGGATTTATTATAAGAAATATAAATCTAGCTGATCAAAAGGCCTCTGCTATATTATTTGTCCAGTATGTCTATTACTTCAAGGATATCTAGAATAACTGAACTAGTTGAAATAGAGCATTGATAAAGTAAATATTAGTGAATTAATAAAGAGAAGAATAGAAATAAAGTTGATCTTTAACACATATTCTGTAAGGATGGCTAACTATAATACAGACCCAAATGTAGGATCAACTCTGTATTTTTATTATTTTTATCTCAACTTAAGAATCTCTATATTAATACAATTAAGTTTTCACTTCTCTGTGAAAAACCAGGAAAAATACAGAGATGTCATAACTTTGTCCTATCAAAGGAATGCTGACATAAAATACAAGTTTTAATGAGTTTTTTTTTAACTTGAAATCTCTTTGGTCAAGTAAAAGATTATAATTGAATTTTCAGTCCAGTGTTTACATTAATTGAAAAAGAAGCTGGGAGAAATTATACCACTAATTAATTATTATTATACTTATTCTGTAATATTCTGTTCAATGTATTTCCAATGTTCAACATGTCATTTCATGACTTCTATAAAAATTGTTCTCATTATGCAATCTGCAGACAAATTCAATGATTGAAGCCTTCTGAATACAGAAAATCATAAATAGATATTTGAAAAAGCTATATATTTTGCATAGTTCATTTTAAATAATTATTTTTATTCATATTTTTACCAATTCTTTTGGAAGTTTTCAAAATAAAGGCAAAGTTCCTTATAAAGGATGTACCCATTGTACTAAAAACATCCTGTATTACTTAAAACCTGAATCCTGTCTAAGAGGAAATCATTCAAATTAGGTTAATTTAAAATTTTATTAATGTAGTCCTTTATTTAAATCATTCTGATTTTCCTATTGGTTTATTCCTCAGGTAGAATATACCAATACTGAATGAAGTAATTTTGAAATTTACTTTTGAGGACATTTTGATGGTTTGCTCATTTGAAGTATACTGGTTATTTTTAGAGCTTTTCTTAAATAATTTAAAATAATTACCACAATAGTTATCAAGAGACAAAATAATTTAAATATTTTTATTTCAATTCCTTTTATGACATAAATAGTGTCAAGAAAATATTATTGATTTCAAGCAAATGGAGGGAGATAAAATGTGAAATGAAAAATATTTTGGAGGCTTTGATGGAAGAAAAAAATAATGGAAATTTTATTTGTTAACACTGCAAATAAAGGCTTATTTGATATACCTATATGAGAGATATATAAATGCCTATAGATGAATATAGATAACTAACATAATCACTATTATTCCTTCTACATCACTTTCCATTTATATATTCTGATATTCCTTATACAATATTGTTCATACTAAACTCCAATAACTCCTTGCTAATGTTTTCTTTTACTTTGATTTCAATACTAGCCTTAATTTTGGAAACTTACTTCTTGGCATCCAGTTTTCTATTGTACTAAAGATATTTTTGGTATCTACTAATGTCAACATGTGTGCAATTAATTTATTTTGGGAAATATTTTGCATGACTAGGTGCTATTTCTTTGTTTTGCTTAATTTATATATAGTACTGAAGAATATGCAAATGGAAAAACATTTTTATGACAAGTAGACATTTAATAAATTTATTTTAATACAGGCGTGCATCATGTACAGACAAACATGGTTGCTGGAATAAAGTATGGATCAAATTTACTTTATTAAATATCAGATGCCTTCAATTTTACTTAGTTTATAATCGAAGGACAAAATTCTTTTGCTTTTAAGCTAATTTTAATACTATTTTACAGTGTTTTTAAGCTTGATATACAGATATCAGTAGCTAAAATCTAAAATTGTTTCTTTGTGTGTCACATTTTAAGATCTGATCTTCATTAATTTGAAATTTTTTTATATTATCATGCTGTATCATTGGAAGAATAATAAAATTCTTGTTAAAAGCAAATAAAATTTTCAAAAATATCAAGAAAATAGTAGCATTTGTTGATAAACTTGAGTAATTAGCTGAAATGCTTCATATTCCTTAAGTAAATGAAGTGTACTTGTGTGATTTATATAATATATATAAAGTGCTCACTGTAGTCAACACTGGTAGCAAGTCTGTTTCATACTTGAACACAATTGTATTCAAGCATGAAACACACTATCACTTTTGCCAATAAATATAGCATATTTTAAAACTATATATATATATATAAAATACCTCCAGTTCCTTTTAAGTTGGATATAACGCTCTGCTACCCTTTTTAATTTTTAAAAGTGGTTATTATATCTTCATTCAATTTAGTCATTCTATTCTATTTCATTGATTTGGAAGAATGTCCACCTTAATCTGAGTTGACAGATTGGTTACCCAATGTTACTAAATTTTGAAGTGTTATACTCATGGCTTTCAGGGCTACTTTTAAAATAAGCTGGGTTAACTTGGGCTCCTAATGAGATGACAGACAATTCAAAATGTATTACTGGGCTTTCAAATGTACCTAAATCTAGCAACCTTGAGATTACTGAGTTTTGATTTCCAACCTGGGTTTTCATTAACTATTCTTCATGAAGGAGAAGATTACTTTTTAGCAAAAATGTTTTCTACTTACTACAAATATCTTAGTTTTCTCTTTATAAAAAATTTCTTTTAATGATTAAAAAAATATATGTAGGTTAATTTTTCTTATAAAATCCTATATGCTTACTTGCCTTAATTTTTAATGTTTCAGCATATTAAAAATCTTTTTAAACATCAGCAGTGAATACCTTGTATCACTATTGCATGTATTATGGGGATATAGTCATTATCATTATGCACTCATCCTGTGCTGTTTATTTCAATAGTTTCTTCATTAATAGTTATTTACTTTTTTGTAAATCTGGAATCTATTTTGCTAATTAAAAATAAATAATCACTAAAATTTAATCTAATCTGAACTGAATTAACTCCCTTTAGGTGAATGTGCATATTTTGAACGTAATATTAAGACTATGTATAGTGGTTTATGTTAGCATGTTATATCAGTTGTTATGGGGTATGTCAACTTGATTGGAGGTATAATTTTGACCTAACCATCCCATATGCTTCTATTATAAAAAAAAAAAAAAAAAAAGTGCTGAAAAATTCTTAGCCTCACCCACTTTTTAAAATCTGACCCAATAGCAGAATATTTTTTGATATCACTTCTTGGTTAGACCATTAAATTTTCTGCACTTCCTTGTTGATGTATGTGATCAGAATGGCACTTTTAACTGTAACAGCATAATTCTCTATTTCACTATAATAGATCTGTACTTGTCAATCTTACCTAGGTTTATTAAGAATGCTGGCTTAAATAAGGTTTTAATATTGGAATAGTGTGGGTGATATTTTATTTTTATCTCTTTATTATAAATTTTCTAATGTAGAGCAGTATATAATATATTTATATTTTGGTACAGTTTATATATATTTTACATTATTTAAATCTTGTTGAATATTATGATGACTGGCAATAATATCTAGCATTTGAAGTTCTAGTTTTTACAAAATCAGAAGCTTCAATATAGGCATTTAGATTATAAATTATAATAATTACTTAAAATATATTTGTTTTATTTATTAAACATGCTAAATATTTGCAGTTTCTCTTAGTTCCTATTTTCATAACTTGCTGCTGCTTCTTAAAAATGCTCAATAGTTTTTTTTTTATAATGGATTTTATTGCTGGGATTGTTACATTTGACTTTGTGTCTAGAATCTTCTGTGCTTTGATACATTTTGATAGATACATAACTTAGATACATTTTGATAGATACATAACTTAGATACATTTTGATAGATACATAACTTAGATACATTTTGATAGATACATAACTTAGATACATTTTGATAGATACATAACTTAGACATAGATGTGTACCATCTACGAAAGTATTTCACCTAGCTTAATTGGATATCTGTATCACAGCAGCATGAAATATTGGAATATAATTTGATTATAAATTTGCATTACATAATCAGATTATGATGTAAAGTGGAAACATCTCTGTTATTATATAAGTGAAGAATCAATCAAGTGCTGTAAAATCAAAGCATAAAAGATAAATAGAACAGCAAAAATTGGTAAATTTATTGATACAGTTCTAAAAATTATGATTTAAAAATCACTTTAAACTAAAATTTTCACACATCTAACAAATTTTTTCTGAGAATTGAGATTTATAAAATAATCTCTCTTCATTTACACAAGCAACCCAATCCACCAAAAAAAAAAAGAAAAATTTAAAGAAAACAAAATTATGCCAATGTCAAGTGGGCTGGCATAATTACTGCCTTTTAATAGGTCAGAATTTATCTGTCCTCAACATGCTGTTGCTAGTATAAGATTAATGTAGCACCAAATATAATTGCTGCAGACCACCTGAATGGCATTGTTGGCACTGACTCAGTTAGCTATAATATTTACAGTCTTGAGACTTTGGAAAAGCATGAAGAGCAAGCATTGCTTTTTGACACTCTTGCTTACACCCTTTGTTTTTCTGTGTTTTACCCCCAAACCTTTTTACTTCTGTCTCATTTTGCATGTTGCATGCATCTTTAGTGTGCTCTTTACCCACTTTCATAAAGTGGGTGAATCTTTTTGTGTTCTTTTTGTTCACTTTCTAAATAAAAAAAGCTCTATGTTGTGTTTTCTTCTGTTAATTATTTATATATTTTGTGCATTTTGTCTGTATTTTTTTTATTTTTGTTTTAAAATTTGTCATGATGATTTGTTCAATTTTTAATATTACATGTGTTTGTATGCTATTATATAATATGATGTATGATTGTGGTATATAAAATCCCTCTACCTGACCTTATTTAGGTAAACAGACTGCAATTTATTTGTAACAATATACATAAGAAATAATATAAATAAGCCATCTATTTTTATTGTGCTTTTTGCAGTTATACATTCATAGGCTAATATGATCAAATTAACCATTCTTATAATTTATCAGTAGAATGTATTTCTTTTAAACTCTTTCAGTTCTGTATGATCAGAGGGTCATGCCTATTTTTTAGGAATAATTTACAAATCCTCCATTCTTGAAAACAGTTTTGAGTAAAAAAAAATAAAAAAAATGTTTACCATATATACTCAAGTATAATGCAAGTTTTTATGTCAGGTTTTTTACACAAAAAATAGGGGCCTAAAAAATCATGCATTTTTCAGTTGCACTATACACAATTAAAGGTTAAAATTCATGCAAAAAAATATTCAGTGGTTATACTATACATAAGTCAGCTAATACACAAGTATATATGGTAATTTCTCTGTAGAATTTTTATAAACGTCATTGTTTCAAGCTTCAAAAGATGGGTATATCTAAGATAATGTCTTTGAGTGTAGATTTATTCAAGACTATCATTCTTTTAGAATTTTGAATGATTAATATATGCATTTAAATTAAATTAATAAATGGTTTCATTTATGCATATTCAGTACTGGATATAAGATATGTATTAATAGTTTTATATTGTAAGAAGATAGTAATTTTGTAGATAGTCCAAGTTTGTGATTTTCAAATATTATTGAGCACACTGAAGTGCTGGCTTCTTTTCTTTGAAAGAAAAATCCCTTCAATTAAAGCTAAAGTTGCTCAGAATCTGTGATAAAATTTTAAAACTGTTGATCTGGTAATTCTCATCTAAATATAATCATTTTGATTCCATTGAACAAATTAATTTTAACTTTTTCAATATTTTCATTAATTTACTTCGTCAGATATTCCAAAAACTTCTATAATTTGAAGTTTTTGAATATTAGCTCAGTCAATATCGTTTTATGAAATTAGATAGAATAAATATAAGGAAAAAAAACAAATGAATTTTATTTCCTTGTGTTTAAATGTTGCAAGAATGGAATTGTGCCCTGTAGTTTGAACATTTTAAATGTATGATAATTTTATTTTGTTCACTTGTTTTTATGAAATGCTGCTACTCCAAAATAATGTTTGTGTATATTAGATTCTGCACCTGAATTGTCTTTAGTTACCCCCTTTTTTCCTGCATGTTTTCCAATGTTGTTGGTTAAGCTGAAAAAATAGTCTCATAAAATAAGTTTCCCAAGAATTGTTCATTATTTACTTTTTGTTAACATTCCCATCTTCTGTTTTTTTTTTGTTTTATGACATTTTGACTGTCCTACATCCAGTCATCTTCTTGTGTAGTATACTGCAGAAAAAAAAAACAGTTCTTATATAGAATTCAAACCACTTCAAAGACATACATAATCAGAGTTAATACCTTATCTAATAAGTATAAAAAATGATGTCTTAAATTGTTAAACCTTACACTTTTTAAACTGTTGTTTGTCACCATTTTTATGATTTTAGAATAATCATTAATGAATTAATTTAAGATTTTAGGTAAATGGGGAGGATTAGAAAGGAAAACATTTATATATTTTAATAATTTTAGAAATGTAAGCAGTATATGTCATTATTATTTATTAGGGAATTAATAATTGAAAAACTTTTGTAGGATTTAAAAATTTCAAGTTTTTAAAATTAATCTTACTTTATTAATCTCTTTTTAAAATCATTAAGCTTTATCTCTTGATAAGAGATTGTTAGTTTTGAATAATTATGCTAACATTTACTCAGCTGCATATTTTTATACCTATATTCTTGTAACCTTGAAAGACTTCAAGATCTTTGTCAAAAATATTATTTAGAAAATAAAAAGAAAATAAGTTGATAAAATTCAGCTTGAAGTTATGGTAAGTTATATTTAATTGAGAACTACTTCATTGATGCTCAATAAATAATCTACTAAAGCATGAAAATGAGATTTTGGTTGATACGTACTCATAGTACATCTTGGTGGTTATTTTATTTTGTGAGATGATTTTTTTTTTTTTTAAATATTTCCATATAGAAAAACTGCAATTTTTTTTTAATGACCCATTTATGACCTCTTTTTACTTTCAAAATACATAATTTTAATAAATATAAATAATCATCTTACAAGTTTATTGCCCAGTTAAATTTGTTTTTACAATTCAAAATTATAAGGAAAAATTGGGACTTGAGTTTTGAAGATCTACTAGAACGAAATTAATAGATTTTTCAGCTGTTAGAATTTTTGAAGACTAAAATATTCCCTAAGCAAAATGTTAAATCCAACAGTTGAATATTTCATTGGAAAAGAGATATAGCCTTTAAAATAAAAGCTTTAGTTTTTACTTTATCTCTTTTTAAAAGGCACAGATAAATTGCTTTGTAAGGTTTCTGTACTCAACTAACATAGAAAAAGGTTTTTACAACAAAATATCCTTATATTCAAAGTGTCATGTTTTAAATTTCTGCTGAGTTAAGCAGTTATAGCAGAAATTTCCACTGACTTAAATTATGCACACCCCAAATTTACAAAAAAAAAAAACAAAAAAAAAACAAAAACTTTTTACTTTCTTCAAGAAAGGAGGAAAAGTAACAGGTGCACTTTTGGAACATTTTTTTTTTATAATGTTATCTTTTTCAGCTATTTTGGTTTGAATTAAGAACATTTTTCCTTTTCAATTATGGATTGCTACATTAAAAAAAAAAAAAAAAAAGAAATACTACCTTAAAGGTCAGCCTTTGTTTATTGCTTTATTTTTTTTTTATGTTCATGTTGATTCTTAGGGAGAGACATACAGTTACAAGGAGGCTATAGCTCTGGCTGAGTATAGAATTGATGAGCAAGTGCCCAGCCGAGACCAACAGAGGAAGCCAGACAAGGTAAACCTATTTTGTATATATTCTTTATGTATTTTGTGTGTGTGTGTGTGTGTGTGTGTGTGTGTGTATAGCTTAAAATTTTCAACAAAAAAAAAGTTCAATTAAAGCAATAGGTTTAAAAACTTAACCCAATCATAAAAAAGAAAGAAAAAAACCCTTGTAGTTCAATACGATGTATTCATGTACAAACAACCCTTTTAGGAAAAAATCTTTATGTATACAAATACAAATTTAATGGCATAACAAAAAGTGCCAAAAACTCTGTCATTGAAATAGACCAGATGATATGCATTGAACGGATGTCATCATTCGTTTGAAAATAGGCACCCTGACACTACCTTGACTTAACATGTTTTCGAAAGTAACTAATATGTTGATACAATAGTTGTTAGTGAAAATGTAAACCCTACCGCTCCTTATTAGAATGATTGGTTTTCTCCATTTCCATAGAAATTAATATTACGAATATGCTTATAAAGTTCTGTAAATTTCAAAATTTGTTATTACAAAATTTGCTTGAGGATGAAACAGAACTAAGTACTTTAATTTAATTTCTATAATTAAAATAAAGTTTTTAGCTTCTATTTTTGAAACGTGAGAACTCTTTTGTAGCAAAGGAATCATATTTTAAAAAAAAAAATAATATATATATATATATATATATATAGAGAGAGAGAGAGAGAGCACAAATGTCAAAAATAGTATGAAGCCAAAAATACTGTGAGAGAAAAGACATTTAAAAAGTCAAGCAGTCTTTGCAATAAAGTGCTTGATATCAAAAACAGAGCATTAATAGAATTAATATAAAAGGTTTGTCGCTTGATCAAGCAGCTAAGTGACAATCCTTTTACTTGTGTGTGTATATATATATATATATATATATATATATATATATGAATTATTCACACAAACACAAACACAAGGTATATATATATATATATATATATATATATATATGAAATATTCACAAAAAACAAATCAAATAATATACAAAAAATCCATTTTTGTATATTATTTGAATTGTTTACAAAAGATGGATTTTTGTAATTAAATCATTAACCTTGCATTTGTTTTTGTGTGAATAATTCATGAATTTGTAAATTGATTGCACGTTTATCGAAATTAAAATAACTGATCCAAGTGCGACTTTTGGATAATAAGTGCGACATTACTGTAATTATTAAACAATATAGTTCATGCCACTTTGACAGAAAATTTACCAGTAAAAAATTCGTTTATCACCATATTTGTACATGAACGCACAACTGTAAAAAATTTTAAATCAAACTCAGCGTTGCTATTGCACGCTCCAAAAACAATAACTCCTTTCCAATAGCATTTTCGGATACAACAATACATATATTTTCATTGTCCTCTTATTACTAAGAGAAAAAACAAGAACAACATCTATTCCATACCTGAAGATGTCTGTAGGAACAGACGAAAGCTTGTAGTAAAAAAATAAGAACTAATACGGCAGAAATTTATAGAAACAAGGATCTTTTCATTCATAACGGATTCGGAGGTTTTTGTATATTATTTGAATTGTTTGCGATGATGGATTTCTCGCCAATTAAATCATTAACCTTTGCATTTGTTTTTTGTGTGAATAATTCATGAATTTGTAAATTAATTGCACGTTTATCGAAATATATATATATATATATATATATATATATATATAGAACAATACCAACAAGGTTCATTTGTTCAATTTTTTTAAAAGTTTTTACAACTTTCAACTAAGTTGTTTTATACAATTGGTAAAATTTACAAAGTTCTTTGTTGTTATTATTATTATTATTATTATTTAATCTGGTTACTTTCAATTGTCATTACAGTCATTATCAAGAATTATGTTTAGAAACTTGGTTAACTGGCTACCAAAACAAAAGAGACCCTCCTTTAGAGAATGTAAATTAATGGTCAGATCATAACAATACATCATTGGTCACAAGCTGGCAGGGTGAATTACATATACACAGGAGTGGGGCACACTTTAGGAAATTCTGCTGAAGCCAGCAGAAAAGAGACATGGGAAAAGTAGATTTCAACAGGCCACCGGATTATCACTTCAACCTCTGAAAGGTAGAACAAACAGGCACAAAACTGTTATACTTTGATCATTATAGTCATGAAGAAGCAATTCTAAGTTCTGACTAATGTGTACCATTGTCAAGCATTAGAATTTGGAAAAGATAGTAATGTTAGGTTGAAATGCCTATGCAGCCAGCAGCTAAAATAAACTCTATTTTGTTAAAATCTTAAGGTATTTAGCTTTTGGGTCATTATTCCAAGGTTTTGATCAAAATCTTGAGAATGCTTCAACTTTAGTTTTGTATGACTTATAACTGGTTCATTCATACTTGTGATATTTCTACTCTGAGTGAGATTTCTTCAGCTCTTACCTAAACACAACATTGTTGAAAGAGTCTCCTTTCTAGGGCACTGCTGAACTAGTGGACAGCAGAATCCTACATCTACACTGGATAGAGGAGAGAAAAAAAACACTAAAGAAATTCATGTGTGTTCTCACCCAAGTAAAGTGATGATCTGGAGTTCTTGACCCTGGGAATACCATGGAAAAACATTCAGCATGTAGGGCTACATTTAGTGACTGGAACAATGAGCCAGTCTCAGGCACAGTGTTAAGCAAAAGCAGTCATTTTGTTAATTACCTTTCAAAAACTGCCCCCCTTCTCTAATTACACTTTCAGAGTTTAATTCAAGCACCTTCTAGGCATTTTATATTTTTTGTTTTAATCTTTACCATATCTATATTTAAGCTGAATCTGAAAGATAGCCCATAAGAATGAGTAAAAATGCATATATAAGATTTGTAATAAAAAAACTCTGTTATACACTTGGGAATATAAAAAGTGATGCAAAATACAATCTAAATGGATCTGAAAATAATAGAAAGCCATTTTCTGCAAAGTCTCATCTAATTAGTAGGACCTTTCTATACTCTAAATTGTTTTTCTCTACCTAAGGGAATGTTTCAAAGTTAAAATTAAACATACTTTAGCCTTATAATCTGAACTGATTATATTTTAAATCTTTGTTTCTCTTTAAAGTAGAAACCATAATTAATTTTCTTTATTTTTGATTAGCATCAAGAATTCTCAAGTACAATAGGTTAGACATACTAAAACTCTTGAAAATTCAAAAACTAATTGCTATTTAGTATGAACCTTTTGTCTATTAGATTCAATTTTTAACTATTATGGTACACAATATAGACTGGTTTGTACAATTGATTACTTTCATAAGTATTTTTGTACAGAAGATTAATCAAAGTAAAACTGAAGTAAATTTGAAATGAAAAGAAAAATGTTTACAAAATTGAAATATTTATAGAAACATATTTAATATTTGGTTGACATTTTTTTTTAAGTCAGCTTTAAAATTTTAAAAATTTCTGGAATTAGTTAAACCTTTGAGATTATATGGGCTAAATGGAAATTGCTTTATTTGGAACACTTTACACCAATGCTTAATTGGATATCATAAGTACTTTTTTTGCACTCATTATATTCATTTAAGTCATTTTGTAATGGGAAGGTGGTAACAAGATATTTTGAGAATTGTGTACATTGCAGTCTAAAATCATGGATAAAATTTAGTTCTAGCATATTTTTAACCTGACAGTACCAAACATTAATAACATTTTGATTTTTAATCTTTTGTTTTTCTAGTAAAATGCTCAGTTCTAATTATTTTCCATCACAGTAAATGCAGGTGTTTTACCATAACATTTAATTTGAATATTATTTCTTTTCAGTGGAATTATTCTTTCACAATGGTACAAAAGAATCAAATGTTAGCCTATACGTTTTTTGCCAAGACTGAAGAAATGCGCAGAAAATGGATAGAAGCAATTGTATTGTCTCTGTAAGTAAACTTGTCAACAAATATATGTTTTTGGTGAGTCATTTGATGATTCCAAATCTTATTCTTTTTATGAATTTTAGAGAGCATGCGTCTCTGGTGAGTTTTTTGTTAAGGAAAAAAAAAAGCACATGCTAAAAATACTGTAAAAATATAGAGGAACAATCTTTGATTTTTTTTTTATTTTATTTATTTGATATAGTTGTTTATGTACACATCTGAGACACCAATGATTGATTAGATCAAAATTTGCATATTCTGCCAACAAAAGTTTTTATTTTTTGGCAAAGAATACATGTGACCTGTGGGTGTTGTTTCGTTTAACTGCTTTTATTGGTACATTTCTCCTTAATCTTTTGATTACAGTAGCAGGAACCAGGAAGTGGCTGTTTTGTTTTGGTATTCCTTCACAAGTAGGTTTTTGAGTTTCATTCATGAGTGCATTGGCTACCTCTCACTATGAGTGAATATGGTAAATACACCTCATTCATTCATATTCACCTTAATCTCACTCTCATTTTGCTATTGTGGATGATGTCCATCCCCGATTTGTACTAAACAGCAGCCACTTCAACATACCCTTTTGCTAATGTATGGGTGCTGGATCTATAGACTTGCATTCCTTACAAATTTTTACTTCTGATTTTTGTGAACGTCCCCCGGTGTCGCTGCGCCAATCGTGACGTCTGCCAGGCCGCGTGACGACCAAGGTGACTTGGTATTGGTCGTGGCACCAAATGTGACGTTCTAACCTTTTGCTGATTCGGATGGGAATCTGGTTAGATTCAGTATCAGCCTTATCGTTCCCAGCTCGCCCGAAGTAACTGTTTTGATTTCTAGTCTAACCTACCCACGTGATTTGATCTTAGGTAGATGAAATCAATCAGTCGCCGGGCCGTAATGCAAGCTGAGTCCGGCTAAGGATAACACCACACAAGTATATATAAAAGAAAATAAAATAATAACTCGAAAAGTTCAAATGTGTTAAAAAAAGGATAACAATACTTTATATCTGGTTGCTGAATACAGGACTGTGTCTTCTTCCCAACCTGCTATATGGATTCGTGACACTTTGTGTTTGTTAGGCAAGTCTTAACATCTTAAGTTGTTTGTTCTTTAAGAAACTGGTTCTTGGTGTATCTTCAGGCGATATTCGTAAAACTTGTTTTGGTGGTGTGAGTCTAAGTCGTTCTTCAAAAGTAAATTGTTCTTGATTAGAAGTTGAGGTCGATAATGCGCGAATCTTAGTCAGCTTCTGCAAGGCGGCCCAACTCAATCCAACTCAGCTGCGAACTGCGAACTTAACTCGAACTGCCAACTCAACTGGAACTGCTTTTCACTCGCTGTGACTCTGCTTATATGGATGCCAACCAAAACCGGGGTGGGCTTGTTGGGGTTTGAGGTTCCTTGATAATTCTAAATCCACAATCCACTTCTTTGTTTTCGGTCAGGAAAATTTATTATTTTCCATTTTGGAAGTCTTTCGTCTTCCCACCTTCTTCTGTTCTCATATTGGTATCTCACCATACCCTCAGAGGGTGTCAACGGGTTTCCCCTCTCTCTCACAGTGGCATCTCACACCTATCCCCTCAATGGGTGCCAACAGGCCTCCCCTCCTACTTCACATGATTACCTCTGCCTAACGCTCACACCACCATTCAGCCAATCGGCGCTCAGCGGCGTGGGTGTGGCTAGACTGGCCTCAGTTTAAAAAATCTTGCTCAAAGAAAAAAAATTATCTTTCTTTTTCTTTTCTTTTCCTTCTTTTTTTCTTCTCGACAACAACCCAATATGACTCGTGGTGTGGTCTCTTAATCTCAATTTTATCTGGATGTCACCTGGAATTCATCAATCAGATTTTCGCCAGCATCAAGTGGGTGGTTTAACTGGACGTATTTGCATTCTGTTGCTAATTAACTGTTCGGATAAAATAGTTTTGCTATCATAGCCAGCCCTGACAATAAACAGATGCTCCTCTCAATGATATTATGCATATAGACAAAGGCTTAATCTTTCCTTCATCTTTCCAGCGGACATTTTTGTTTTTCAGTCATGACCTATTTAATTTTTATCTCTGTATAATTCTGCGGGAGGTCACTTGTCCAACTTGAAATGTTTACCATTGCTATGGGCAGATTGGATATATCTTATTCGCCGCCCCGTAACAGAAATCAGATTAACATCCGTGACCTTACTTTTCTCGCTAATGAGAATTAAACTTTTAGCATTTTTCTTTGTCAAAAAGAATAACATCGCTTAGGGTCCTTTTCGTGATGGCTTCTTATCACCTAAATTTAATTCTCGTTTTTTTTTTTTTTTTCTTCTTCTTTCTTTCTAGCGACCTAAATAGTGTCACATTTTATAGCTCCCCTAGATTTTGAGGACTGACTTTCCCGTCAAGATAAACTAGGAATGACTAGAATGGTTTGCTTAAAAGAATAATGTACGTTTCCATGTAATTAGTTATTTTCCCACTAAAATGGACAGTCATGAGAATGAAGTGTTCTTATTCAATTTTTTTATTTTTATTTTTCAAAGCCTTGGATAAATATTAAAGAAATATAATTCCCATACAATTTGTTTCCTTTATTGAAGAGTGTTGTATGGTGAGGTATTCAATTTTGGTATCAACCTTTTGAATATCTCTTACTATAAAAATGTTCTCAGCAACACATGACAATATAGGAAATGGAAATATTGTGATACTTATATTCATAACAGAAAACACTTTACAAAATTGATTTCAATTTTTGTAAAATTCAAATTGAGTGTTGGTTTATTTTAAAAATGATATATGGCTCTTATACTGTCTAAAATATAAAACTTTCAGTGTTTTAATGAAACATGGTTTAGGATTGTATTATTTATAGAAGAATACTCACTATATTTTCATGATACTTGTTTCAAGGTAATAACTAAGTCTTATTAGATGCATAATGTATATCTTTATGGTTTAGGGAGTTTTATTTTATTATTTTTTTTTTTTTTTATTTTTTTTTTTTTCAAGCTTCTAAATATGTTTCAACTAGTTACTTGTTCTAATTTCTTTTACAGTTTCCTATCTGGTTTTAAGATAATTATCTCTGTTAATTAACTTTAATATTTACAATTTAAATTTATCTTCTAGTTCATTACACTTACAACCAATGTTGTTAGCCTTAAAGATTAAAAAACTAAGTCATGTTTATCCTAGTAAAATTAATGATTTCTGGAATGTTCATTATTACTCATTAAATTATTAATTACTTAAAAAGCATATGATATAGAAAAATTAGAGCATTTTTTTTTCTTTATCTTTCAAAGAAAGTGTCTTGTGAATAATGAAGTTTGTTAGTACAAAGTATGAAAACAAATGTTCCCTTGATAGTAAATATAATCATTTAACTATTAAGGGTATCTTATTTAAATTAGCTTCTGATATTCTCATTCATCTTTTAAAAGAGTATCTCAATATTTTCAGTAATTTGAATAGAACTTATACCATTAAATCATTTTAAAGTCATGTTTGGCTATATTCAAATAATATTTTGCAATCTGTACATATTTTCTCTTGCAGTTACTATTTGTACTTTAGTTACATATTTTTTTTATATTAAAGTATAACCTAAGCAGTATGATTGGATTGACTTATCAATCATTTAAACTGATATTAACTTTTAATGATTGACAGTTAGCTTACTCTTTAGTTAAAGTTTTGTTTAGAAAAGAATCTATGCTATTGCTTTGGGAATAAAGAGACATATATACCAAACAAGATATACTGCTGGCTAAAATATTAAGGCCAATGAAAATAAAGAAACAATATACCGTTTGTGTTGTTAGATTCAACCACTTATTTGAGCAGAGCTTTGAAAAATGAAAATAAGAAAAGGAAAATAAAATTAAAATCTTTTTTAGCATTTAATAGGGAAAATTTGAATACTGGGAAATTACTAGCTGGTTAAAAGTTTAAAACCATATTTAAACAAAGCTTTAGTTGGTAAACATATAACAAAATTAGTCATTTGTGTTCAAGCATTACTGCAGTTAACATCTATTGTGATTTCCTGCATTACATTAGGTAAAACTCATGGCAAAGGCTAAAAAGGTGGCAGAATTGTTGAGCTGCAAAAGCAAGGTCTCTCTCAATGTGCCATCACTGGCAAGATTAGACATAGTAAAGCTGCTGTTGCAGATTTCTTAAAAGACCCTGAGAGATACAAAATGAATTGCAAGTAGTCAGCCCAAGAAAATTTTGTCAGCATTGAGCAGGAGGATTCAATGTATTGACACCAGCCAATCATTAAACCAGATTAAAGCCCTTACGGATGCAGAATGCAGCTCAAGAACAATAAGATGGTATTTCCGAGAGAAAGGCTTTAAAACCATAAATGTCTTCAAAGTTTACATCTCCTTCCACATCACAAACAGCTCAGTTAAACTTTGCTGAGAAGCGTGAAACGTGGGACATAGAAAAGTAGAATGTTTTGTTTTCTGATGAAAAAAAAACATAACCTGGATGGTCCAGATGACTTCCACCATTATTGGCATGATGATGATATCCCACTGGAGACATTTTCTACATGACAGTGGTAGAGGTTCAATCATTATCTGGGGGTGCTATTTCCTTCCAGTGAACAATGTAACTACAGGTTATACAGGGGTGTCAAACTGCAGCTAGTTACAGTGACATGTTGGAGAGAGCATTCTTATTGCCTAAAGGTCCTTGCTTGTGTGAAAATGACTGGATCTTTCAGTAGAACAACGCTGCAATCCATAATACCCACAAAATGAAGGACTTTTCATGGTGAATAACAAGATTCTTTTGGACCGTCCAGCATGCTTGTCTGACCTGAACCCTATTGAAAATGTTTGGGGGCAGATGGCAAGGGAAATCTATAGAAATGATCTTCATGAAGCCATCTTCACCATTTGGAATAACATTACAGCTAGCCTTCTGCAGATGCTTATATCAACCATGCCAAAATTAATTTTTGAAGTTATTCACAAGGACAGCTGAGATGTCTTGTTGGGCATTTCCTACTCTGTTTAAAACTTATTTTAGGTAAGGTCTTAAACTTTTGACCAGCTAGCATTTAGCCTAATTGCCCAGTATTCAAAATTTCCCTATTAAATGCTAAAAAAGTGTTTAATTTTTATTTTTCCTTCTCTTATTTTCATTTTTTGAAGCTCAACTCAGATAGGTGGTTGAGTCAAAAGTCAATGCAAGAGGCAGATTTTTTTCTTTATTTTCATTGGCCACCAGTGTGTTTTCTGTTGACTGTATTGAGCTTATGGGACAAGAAAAGATAAATCTTTTTAATTTTACTTGTGTGTGTTTGAAAATAAACATAAATCTTCAATTATTTCCTTACTCAGTTGGTTTATAATTTAGGTATGTGAAGCATGATTACTTTTCATGTCTACTAAATTTTTTCATCACTTTTCACTTTCTTTTGAAGATGCCTAAAAATTTTAATGTTTGCATTAATTTATCAAGATCTTAAAAAGGTATTTGAAAGTATTCTTCAGTAAGATGTGTGCATACAGTTTTTAATCTCTTGAATTTGAAGAATGCTAGTTATAACAGTTGTGGATTGTAACAAATAGAAATCTTTACTGCATAAGTTATTTTGGCTCATATTCTCACCCTACTATTTTTATCAGTTTATGTTCTAAAAAAAGACATGAGAATGCTAGTCTAGATAAATTATGAAATGACATTAACTTAGGATTTCATGCAAAACTGAAAATCACTTCATTTTAAATATTTGATACTTTTATTTCTTTCAAATTTCTCATATATATATATATATATATATATATATATATTAGTGAATATACATAATATCCCTTGTTGGTGGTACGACTTGGAGTTTCATGCAATCTTCAGGTGCAAAATACTTTACACATTTATACAGACCTTTACTAAGGTCTAATGTAATGTCAAGGAAATTGATCACTTTAGCGTTAGTATTGGTGGTAATATTCAGTTTATGGTCCTTAAAGAATTTAGTTAGATCCTTTTTCATCTGGTCTGCTTGTCTTGGTCTCAGTTTAGGAAGGAGAATTATCCTGTTGTCTGTATATCTATACACATATATAATTTCATATTATAGATCATACTTTATTAATTTATGATGTGTGTGTGTATGTGATTTCACCTTTGTAAGTATAAGGCCAGGTTCCAAATGCATTAGATATATAGTCTTAAACTATAATTGTTAACATTGTGAGAGCTAAGTTTACTTTAATAATATATTTTAATAAGCACCAATTATTTCTATTACAACTAACGTCTGTTTTGTATGCAAAAAAGGGAGTTATCCTCCTTGATACATAATGTACTTATGTAAATTCAAATTTAAAAAAAAATTTTTTAAACTATTTAAAATAATCTTTTTTAATTTTTCGTCTTTCGCACTTAAGAATTTGAACGATATAAATTATAAATAATTAATTCTAATATTATAGGCAACAATAATAAAATGAACAAATCTCAACACACAATTTTAAATCAAAACCATGAGAATGCAAATTTAATAGTGCTTAATGGTTAATATTTTGTACCTGAAGTTTGCATGTTTGCATGAAACTCCCAAGTCGTGCTACTGGTATGGGATATTATGTATATTCAATAATATATACTTAATACTTCTATTATATAACATTAACCACTGTTTCAACACACCTGAGGAAAAAAAAATGTATGTGCAAGTATGTGTGTATATGTATGTTTTTTTTTATCATACCTATATATATATATATATATATGCACACACACACACACACACATTTTTATATGGTACATTGTTAAAACTCAAGATTTCTCCCAAAATGGAATCAATTACATTTTTATTAAGTTTAAAACTTTCAGGTTGACATTTTTAGATACTCACTTTTAAATATTAGATGTAAATGCATATAGTTATCAGTAAATTATATCATTTATTCCAAATTTAATTAATGACTTTTTCCACACTTGCAGAGGTAATGTTCAGCCTGCAGGAGGTTCCAGTTATTTGATGTACACATTTAATAAGCCAAAAGAATGTGATGTCTGTGGTAAACTGCTGAGGTGAGTAGTTTTTTAACAGAGAAAATAAGTAAATGTGTATCTTGTAGATAAAATATGACGTCTTAAGATTTAATATTGTAGGAAGAATAGTTTTTTAGTAAGTTGATCATTGATAATGATATTGTCGGATAGTTGTTTGGGATTAAAAATGATCAGAAAGATTACATCCATGATCTTCATTTTAAAGTTAATTTTTGACATCACTCAAAGGGGAAAAAAAAACATTATCATCTGAAAGTTGAATTTTGAAATTTAATTTTTTTTTTTTTTTTTAATGGAAATATGGAATTGAGAAAACAAGGATATTGCACCCCTCCCCCTTTCCTGCGCCAAATAGAAGTTATATTACATATAGCAATTATATTGATTTCTTTCATCTTGCTTGCATTTATCTGATGTCATGTGGATTTTTAATAGAACTTGCCTCAAGATATGTTGATATAATTACTAACGGAAATAATGTATAATAAAAATTCCCTTTCAAATAATTAAATGACAGCATAAATTTAAAAATACAGCTGTTTCAGTCATATCCTCTTGCTGTCAGTTTAAACTAGAGACCGCTACGAAAAAGACAATACTTAAAGTTTAAGATGAATTTTTAAAAACGAAAAATCTTTCTTGAATTTTTATTTTAAGTTCAAACTAAATTTAATATTTTCACTAACCAAAATACTTTGTTGTATTTCAAAAACTAATTTAAATTGAATTGAAAGAATTTTTTTTTCTAAAATAGCTTTTTTAGTTGTCTTTTATCACAATGTAATTCTCTTTATGAAAAATCTTTCAAGAATAAAATATACTTTTCAGAAACTTTATTTGATGAATATTAGCTAATTTAAAGTATAATTAATTTGATTTGAAACAATATTATTTACTTTGTTGAAAATATCACAGAAATTTTAACTTGACAGTAGCTGTGTTGACATGTTTGACAGCATGATAACATATCTAATGTTCTAGGGAGACTTTATCTGCAAAACATAATTTAAGAAAATGACTTAAGCACCATTTTTATATAATTTTTAAGTGTTCATTAATCTTAAAAATTTAGGAAAATATTCTCTGTAATCTAATGTTTTGAATTTTGAAAATTTTGGCTTTAAATTTACTATAGTCATCACTCTTATTTTCTGATGTCATTTATGGTTGCCTTTACATACAAAAACTGACACGTTTATACACATACAAAAAAAATATTCAAAATTATTTTTAAATTATTGATGTTTGATGATTTGTATTAAGCTTTTCTATTTATGATTAGTAAATATAGTTTTCATTTAATATCATCTGAAAGGCTGAAATTAATATAGAATTTTAAGATTTAAAACTTAATGAATTTTTCTAATTAATATTAAAAAAAAAAAATGAAAACAATTCTTGTAGAAATTCATTATTCATCAAAAAAAAATTATCTTAAGACTATAGAATCCTTAATATATTTTATTTATAAAAGCAATTAAAGGCTTTTCTAATTAATAATGTTTTATTTCATTTTTTTTATTTTACAATTTGAAGCAAATTTTCGGTAAATGCTGTTTCTGTTTGACAAAAACAAATTGATTTAAATTCACCAAGGAGTGAAGAGGCTGAAATTTTAATTTCTCAAAATTTCATAAAATTGACAGATGTAAAAATAAAATTAAAAAAATATTTTTACTAAGATTTTTAAAAAAAAAAATTCAAGAATAATTTCATTCATTTGTGAATAAGTCCTGAACAATTAAAATCCAACAATTATTTGCTTTTTTAGTTTTTATTTTATTTATTTATTTTTTTTCAAGAATTTCCAAAACAATGTTTTTTACTGCAAAAAAGACACTAAATTTCCCATACTAATCTTTGGCTGATACACTTATAAAAAAGAAAAGATTTTTAACCAAAATTTTGAATGTGCTAGAAAGGATTAAAAAAATTTGATAAAATAATCAAAAAAATACTTTGGTCTTTCCCTTTAATAATAACAAACATTTTGACAATAAAACTGTTTTTATCAAGTTTGGGGCCTTCTCCATCATGATATGCTCTTTTGTAGAAAATATTTGGCGATACCTAGTATAAACCTTTCCCTATATATCTAAATGATAATTTTGGAAAGTAAAAATTTCACTGAAATATTTTGGAAAATTTCCAAGTTTTTATTTGAAACCAAGACAATATAAACTAAGTAAAATGGTCTCAATATATGGAAGATGAAATGATGTCAATTTCAGGAGGATATATATTAAAATACTAAAAAATCTTCTGAAAATTTTGATTGTTTATTATTTCCATAATAGAAATTGTGAATATACAATTGTATAATTAACTAATTTAATGATACAAGAAGTCTGCAAAGCATCTTAATAAGTATTAATATTTTAGCTATATATTGTTCTAGATTAATTTTGGATATGTTTAATTATTACTGGTATGCTTTTTTTCATGCAGAGGTGTGTTTTTCCAAGGTTATCAATGTCAAGGTAAGTCAATCTTAAATTTCTTTTTATGGTCCTTTCTTTTCCAGTTACAGCAAGATTAAAAAAAAATAAAAAATGCAAAAAGAAAAGCTACTTTTGATTGTTTAACAAAGGAAAATAATAAACTGTATGTATGACAGCATTAAAACATAATAATTTTGAAGTATTATTCTAAAATGCCATGTTCATTTGGGATGTAGCATGACTCTCCACAAATTCCTTTTTATTCTCTGTAAACTACCATGCAGTCTTTAGAAAGATAGTAGGGTGGTTTTCCATTGCCTTCTCTACAGTTTTAAAATTTAATTTTCCTTCTCTTAGACTGGTTGCCACCCAAATCTTGAGAATCTAGTCTACTCTGTTATGTAATTCAGAGATGCAAGAAGAAAGGGATTCATATCTTCCCTAAGAGTATATGTGTGAAAATGAATGCAACGGCATTATCTGAAATTTTAATTCAGTTCTCTGATGCCACTTTCCACACTGATGACCACTATGCTACAAGCATACCACAATTAAGAAGTTGCATAACTAATTTAATGATACAAGAAGTCTGCAAAGCATCTTAATAAGTATTATTAATATTTTAGCTATATATTGTTCTAGATTAATTTTGGATATGTTTAATTATTACTGGTAATGGAAATATTTAGCTTTATAATCATATTTCTTGTGAAGAGAGAGAAACCGATTATCTCCCTTTGATGGAGATAAGTCACGTGGATTAAATGACAGCTGCTTAATGATGTCACTCTATACAGTAACGAAAACACTAAAGTTTGTTGACCTGGTAAGGTCAGGCTCTATAAATTTATGATAGCATTTCCCCTTTGAGAATATATCTTTCCCAAAAATGGATTCTCTATATTATATGTAAGACCCTATTTGTTTTTTCATTTCTTCTTGCACTTTGCTTTGCTGCGTAGATATATGTGATATATTATTATCTGCATGGGACATGTTTGTGTGTGTGTGTGTGTGTAATTTTGTGTATGTCGTAGTATATAAAAGTCTCTCTGAGAACACAGCATGTTTTCCATTCTTTTTACTTTCAGCTATTCCATTCCATCTGTGAACTACAGTGGTATTATATCACAAATATAATGTTCTTAATGTAGAAACATAAAAGGGAGAATAAATGTTTCTACCATAGCTCTATCCCATTCTTTTGAAGATGCTGTTTCTTCAGTTGTAGTGTCACTGGCTGTGGTGCAAATGCTTCCATATACAAACTAGCCTTAAAGTCTTAGAAGAAAACCATATGATAGAAAATAAGATTTCCTGTAATCCTCATTCCTAGAATTGCGTAAATTGCTCCTCTTCCCTCTCCACCAAATCAGGCATTTAATATCAGGTCATCCCATAAGTTCTGTCCGAATTTTAACTTTTTGTTAAAATGAACGAAATTTAAAGAGTATTTTATCATGTCTAATGGAGCTGAACATTATTTTTATGTTTAGATGCATTTAAACTGATCAAATTTTATTTCAGAGAACAAAATTAAATTTTGTTTGGTTAAAACCCTGCTAACATGGAAGAAGTACCCAAGAATCATTTGAGGCACATAATGCTTTATGAGTCCAAGAAAGGAAACTCAGCAGCCGAAGCAGCTAGAAACATTCACTCAGTTTATGGAGAGGAATGTGTGAATGAAAGAACTTGCAGAAGATGGTTTGCAAAATTCAGAGGTGGAGATTTCACCCTTGCAGATGAAGATCGAACCGGGCGTTCAGTTGAGTTTGATGAAAAGCTTCTTGAAGCAGCCCTTGAAGAAAATCCTGCTTTATCAGTTGAGGAATTGGCAGTAGTTCTCAGTTCAAACCATACAACTGTTCATCGTCATCTTTAACAACTTGGAAAAGTTCCTAAACTTGGAAAATGGGTGCCTCATAAATTGTCTGAAAACAACCTCAAATCTGACAGTTGACATCTGCTCTTCTCTCCATTCTTGCCAACTTGTTTCACCTTTTTTGGATAGACTTGTGACTGGTGATGAAAAATGGATCTTTTATTGAAATGTTAAGCGTCGTAGACAGTGGCTTGGTAAAGGGGAAGGACCCCAGCCACAGCCGAGAAGGGAACTTCATGGGCAAAAGGTTCTTCTTTCAATCTGGTGGGATCACCAAAGAATAATCCACTTTGAATACTTACCACCTAATGCAACAATTAATGCTCAAATATACTGTCAGCAATTAGAGCATTTGAACCAAGCTTTGAGGAAAAAAAGACCTGCTCTAGTGAATCGAAAAGGGGTGATGTTTCATCTGGACAATGCGCGACCCCACACAACAAGAATCACGTCACAAAAGATCGAGGAACATGGTTGGGAGAAAATTCCTCATCCACCTTATTCCCCCGATCTTGATCCTTCAGACTACCATTTGTTTCTTGCTTACAGAATCATTTGGAAGAAACAGCTTTTGTAACACAGGAAGAGGTTAAAACTGACATTTGTGAGTTCTTTGGATCAAAGCCAACATAATTTTACAGTAATGGAATTCATAAGCTTGTTAATAGATGGAAGGAAGTCATAGATAATCAGGGAAAATACATTGTTGATTGAATCTGTAATTAAATGTAACATTTGGTCACTTGTTTTCTTTATTCAAAATTCGGACAGAACTTATGGGATGACCTGATATAATGTGTTGCAAGAGTCGATGTTTGGCTGATGTTGTGTCTGTAAAATCAAAGGCTATAGTAGTGGATTTTGCCACAATCATAATCATTAAATGGGTTCTCATTTGCCCTAACAGAAGAAAATATGAGATAAAAATATATCTTATATCATGTATCATACTTCTTATAAAACCCAGGTTGTGTGTGTGTCTACGTTTATATATTGGATCGGATTTCCCACATTTTTAAACCGATTTCAACAAAACTTCACAGGACTACATAAAATTACCTTGCGGTGGTTCTGACAGTGCCAAAAATTGGAAAAACACAATTGTTTTTGCACAAAATCAATTTGAAAACATGATTAAGAGGCATCGCGAGAATGAAAGGGGGACAAGTCATATCAAGTTATACTTATTATAAAACCCAGGTTGTTTGTGTGTGTGTGTGTGTTCGTTTATATATGGGATCAGATTTCCTACATTTTTCAACCAATTTCAACTAAACTTCCCTTTTTTTTTTCTTTTTTTTTTGGCAGGTAGTGTTTCTTATTGTCTTGCACACTTTTTTCTTTATTTTTACATTCAGAATGCTTTAAAAATTCCATTTACAAGACAATTGTTTATAATAAAATTCTATTCAATCAGTAGACTCATAATGATTGAAAACAATGTTTTTGTTTGGGTTTGACCAATTCGTTAAAAAAAAAAAAAAACTAAATAAGACATGCGTGTCCGTCAACCTTAAACAATAATCTTTGTCAATTTTATTTTTCAGTCTTTATGATGGTCAATACTTGATCTATCTCTTACTGTTACATCCCTGGGCAACAACGGGCTCTACTGCTAGTAATTAATAAAATGGTGTTTATGTTCATAGGGTTATAATATTATTATTTTACACTGCTGTATTGCATTTATTTAGATATACTCATAAATTTTGTCTTTTACAGAAACAAAGAAGGCAGTTCACAAAGAATGCATAGGCAAAGAAAGAAATGGTAAAGTATTATTTTTGTGTCTGTTTTTTTTTTTTATCTAGAAATTAAATTTTTGAACTGTTGTACAAAAAATTAGGGTTTATTTTCTGTAGTAAAACTATTTACTAATGAGACTGAATTTCATCAAAAAATATGTAATACTATTATAATGTACCAGTTAATATGCTTTTCATGTTGATAATCAGATTTCTAACGTTAATTCTTTCTTATCTGATTATTTTAAAGTTTCAGAATTATTAAAATTATAACAAGTTTACATCTGATTTTTCTATTTCTTTTTGTAAGGTTCATACATTTTTTAAAAATAAACTGAAACTGTTTTAATTAGAATTTATCTTATACCTAAGGTTATGTACCAATTTTTCAACTACAATCATTGAATGTCAACTCATTTTTATCTTATTAGTAGATTAAGGGGGGGAAATGACATAAGCTGATAATAATTATAGTATAAAATTAAAAAAAATAAGAAGGAAAAAGAATTGATTTAAGGCTTAGACTGCTTTTCAGTATCTCCTTTTAAATAAGAACTCTATATTTACAGTTAAACATGAGTATGTTTTTGTTTATGTAAAGTGAGCATTTTTTAACATGCAGTCGATTAATATTTTCTGAAACATTTACAAATAATAATTGTTTTCACTATTACAAATTCCATCAAACACTGAAATTATCTGAATGCCTTTCTACTCAAATTCAGGTATCACTAAATTGACATGTAGGACAATGAGATTTAATAAAATTAATTTTATTTAGTATTAGTTGCATTAACCACCATAGAGAAACTTTCCTTCCCACCATCAGCATAACTGATGCTCGACTCCTTCTTGGCCTCACGTTGGAACAACTACAATGAATCAATAGCTGTATGTACTGCAAAGAAAGTGGGTTCATTATGCTGTGCCAGAAGGTTTTTCTCATCGAAGTCAATCTTGCACATTTACAAATCTACCGTTCAGCAATGCATTGAATGCAGTTGCCATATATGGTCTGGTGCCCCTGTTATTCATTTCAAGCTTTTTGACAAAATCCAAAGAATGATCTACAATGTAATCAATCCTGACTTGGCATCTCGACTTCAGTCACTTTCTCTCAAACGTCATGTGGCTTCCCTTTGTTTTTTCTACAAATATTTTTATGGCAACTCCTCTGACAAGCTTTTTTTCCCTGGTGCTCTGGCTACATGAATTTAAGTGTGCTACTAGATAGGCATCTAGGTCCCACTCATTTACTGTTGGAATAGTTAAATGTAGCCACCACTTCTACTCTTTTCTCACACTTCCCAACAGTGGAACTCCCTTCTGTTTACTTGCTTCCCTGAAAACTCCAACCTTCAAAAACTTAAATGAAATTCAAATAGCCATCTTCTTTTATCTTGTTCATTTTTTATTCTTTTCTCAATTCCCCTTATACCCAGTCTTTTCTCTCACTTTCACCCTCTGTAACTTCCTGCATACTAGTTGCATTCCTACCTTGCTTTGAAATGATTTAAAAAAAAACATTGTTTTATCATTTGAACTATGTAAATCCTATCTGTTGAATAATTTTCAGTTATTATCTGTCATATAAAATAGCTTCTTTTTTTTTTTTTTTTTTATTCAGTTCCTCCAATACCTCCCAGAATTGTGGAATATGCACTCCGTAAGTATTACCAAATTAAAAATTAGACTCTTTTTTTCTTTTTTTTTTTAAAAGAAGACGAAACATTTCACTGAGATTTTTAGTTATATAAAATTTCTTCTGGTTTTAAGTATCAATATTTTTTAACAGGTAAGGTCCGTTCTTCAGAAGATTACAGAGGAATCCCACCACCACCAAATGATCGGATACCCTTAAAATTTGAAAGTGATCAAGTCATTGAATTGTTACAGAAATCAGATGATTGGTGTAGGGTATGTTTTCTTTTATTTTATTTGTAAATAGAAAAAAATATTACTTGTCAATTTTTATTTGATTTTTATCTTGGAGTATTAATTAAAAAAAATATGATCCTTATATAACAACTGATTTATTTGCCTCAAGATTTTATGATTTTAAAAATACAATTCAAAATTTCTCATTTATAATTATTGCCATAATCCTTTATGAAGACTACTCCCTATGTATAGACTATTTCTTCTTTGCCTAATTATAAAAGGTAGTGTCTTAAATATTTTCCATTATCATTAGCTAGAGTATTAATAGGTTTTAAATATCATGCATTGTAGATGAAAATTATAAAATGTGTATTCTCTACATTGCTTTAATTGTGATTTTATAGAAACATAATTAAATAATATTAAAAAAATCACAGTATTATTTATTTATAAAATACCTCTGTAGGAAACAGTCTTTTGAAATATCCTAAAGTGATATATAACTTCAATATAGCAAGAACTGAAAAAGTATTAAACTTAAGACCATTAACTTTTTTCCAACAAATTTTAAGCTTAGATGTGAGATTGATTTATAAAAGATGAGATTTTAACTGAGTAATTGATCATATGAGTCTTGCTCTAAATATTTGTCTTGATTAGTCATTGTTCTGAGCGAATTTACTGAGAACAATATTAGTAGTATTAATTTACCTGTAACATCAAAAATTGGCAGCAATATTCAAGTGTTTCATATTTTATAAATACAATTACAAAATTACTATCCATTTATTTGCAAGCTAAAATTAGTTTAAGCCATAAATTATGGTCTTTGCCAAGTTTATGTAACAAAATTGTATTACTACTATATCATTTACTTTCTTTTTGGTATGAATACTGGAAAATGATTTTTACCCAACACTGTATCTGCTCTCTCTCTCACACACACACACACACCAAGTGTTTTATATTTGTGGATAACTATAATTAATAAGGTTACATAAATTTCTTACATTTGATTTAAGTTATGATTGATCAATGGTTTATGAAATTTAAGGAAGTAATTTAATTTTAAACTATAACTAATGCTGCAAAACAGGAAATTTCTTTGTACAGTTAAAATCATTGTTTTGTCTAATTTGATTCCATTTAATTTTTTATTCCCTCTAGCATTTCTTAAAATGATTTCAGAAAATTAGCTTAATTTTTTTTAGTCTATCACATAGTATCTATAATTATTCTTCTTGATTTAAACTTGTGTATGACATTAATAAATATTCTTCATTCTTAGGGCCGGTTACATGGTGATGAAGGATGGTTTCCTACGCGCTTAGTTCGAGAAATTCCAACTCAAGTGAGTATTTACTTGCTAAGAATTAATATTTCGTATTAGAAAGGCTTTTCAGTTTTTCCTAATTTTAAGTAATAATTATTAACATATATGCTATTCATTTAAATTTCAGGTTGTTATGCATCAGAATTATTATTCTTTATCATGTTGATTATTTTCAGAAAGACTAACTAATTTACTGCTACTCTCTAAAATCAATTTTGTACTGGGTGCAATTAATGATTCGGGTTTTTTAACCTCTTATGTTAATGATATAATTTGGTTAATCAATACTAAAAGGAATCCAAGCATCAAGCAGTTCTTTTATACATTGCTTTATACTTCATGATGATATTCAAATAATATAAATGTATACATTGCAAAGTTAGGTGCAGTGTGTCTCTTAGGTAAATATCACTTATTATGATTTTGCACACATCTGTTTCTAAATGTAGCTCTATATTTCATTGATTGCCTTTGCACATCTAAAGCAGTCACTTTAATATTGCCTTTAGAGTTTTTCTTCCTTTAAAGGAAACAACTTGAAAGAATGTCAGACATTTATGGTTGCAAAGAAAAAGAAGTGTTATGGTCTTTAAATTCTTTCTTCTGTCACAAATAAAGTTTTGTTTGTATTCATTAAGAGACCAGTATTAAAAAAAAAATTATCTGCCAATATTAATAATCTTACTTCATATATTCATACTTGTGTAATATATATATATATATATATATATATATATATATATATATATATATATATATATATATACACACACACTTTTTAAAATCATTGCAATAGATGCTGCCCTTGTAGCATGTTATTTCCTGTGGAACTTTTCACAGCATGAATCTATTACATAGTTCTTATAAGCAACATGAAAAACAATGTAAGACATTGAAAAAATGTTTATACAAGAAATTGCTTGGCGTTAAAATACATTTCATTATTTAAACTTTTGTAATGTCCTGATTTTGTTAACCAATTTTTAAAAACTTAAAACTTATTTTTTAAGGTTAGAAAATTGCATGTAGGAATTTGATAAATTATTTCATTGTCAATTAAGTATATGAGGAAATTTTCAATCTTTTTATTCAGTTGATAAAGAATTTTTATTAAAATAAAAAGTAATTAATTTTTATGTTAAATTAATGATTATAAGGGATATGTTGATTTTGTGAGATTATATATTTGCATTTGTTAATCTTATTTTATCATTAAAATATAGTGTATGGAGCATTTTGTATTATTTTGTTTTAGTTATTTCTCTCAGCATTGTTTAGTTCATTAATACTTTGCTGTAAATTGTCCTTACTTTTATTAATCAATTTTCTTTAATAATTACATGAAAGCAGCTAAAAAAATAAATTATTCAAATCTTTTTCATTTATTTTAACACAGCTTTTTAAATTGTAAAATTTGAAATCACCAGTTGTTGATGATGTTTTATACTGGTGTTTAAATGTGCAATGTTTATTTAAATTTTTGTTCAATTTCATTTTTAATTTTCAAATTATAAATATTTAGGTGCTGTACAGGAAATTTCACATGACCCGAAGAAAGAAAGTTCAAATAAATACCATTGGGTTTTGATGTCTATAATTTACCCATGAAAATATGAATTTGCAAAGGAGGAATTTATAACAAACTTTCAAAAAATATCATATAATTATAACAAATTCACTAAAACAGGCATTTCATTGACTTTTCTCTCACTTTCTCATATATCATATTCCATCTTTTAATGTTTGGACTAAAGACAAAAAGTTGGTAAACTAGCAAAGCAAAACACTAAGAGTTTGAGTGCAGTGGCTATACTATAAGCTTTCTAATTCTACCCAATTACAAATATGTAATTCTGCCATAACAAAATTCAGAAAAAACAATTTGAAAACCAACTATTCTCATTAATATTGGTATTGGTAGCCAATAACACTAAGAACAATATTTTTTATATAGTAATTAGCTTATCATCTAAAGAATTTTAATTCCAATATAACCTTTGTTGAAAAAGGAATGAAATAAAAATTCTCCTTTTTGTGGCAAGTCCCTCTCTCCTCCTTTTTCTGGCCTGTACTCAAATGTATTGTGCTAATGTTTTTGTTTCCAGTCAAAGGTAGTGTGTTATGAAAAAGCATGTCCCCAGAAACCTGAGGAGAAAGGTCATCCAACAAAATATGTCAATGGCATAAACTCCTCAGCCCAAATGAAGACTTTAACATCTTATCCTTGGTATGTATGCATACATGTTTTTAAGATTTGCATTTGTTGATTTGTTTTTCAGGATCATCTTCGGAAGAGTTCATATACAGAGAATAGACTGAATGGTCATCATCCTACTACTACTACTACTACTACCCTTACTAATACGACAGAGCATGGCAATGACCCACCTGCGCATGTGTCCTCCTCTATTTTAGCTAAATATCCCTGGTATGTACAGTGTATGTGGGAGGATGGCACAAGCAGAGCAGGCTTTGTAGGACACTCAGATCATTTGGGATTATATTGAACAAGTTTTTAAAAAAAAAATAGCAAACATGGACACAACCATGTCAGTCAAATATACTGATGCTTTATAAATCTAGATAAATCAGAATGTTTTATATTTATAGGTATATTTAATTTAAATAATAATTTTGAATATCAACACACTGCATCATCATTGAGTATCTCCCCTTCCAAACATCATGTTTATATTGTCAAACTTTGAGTCTCTACTAAAAACTAAGAAACATTAATTCTTAACTTTTTTTTTTTTTTTTTTTTTTTTTTTTTTTTTTTGCTGATCTGGGCAATTAGTAATATAAAGATGTGGTCATGGTATTGAAGGGATACTAAGTCAGATTCAAATCTGACTTGATATTTTTCACAATATCCTAAAATAATGTTTCATAATCAAACAAATTTTTACATATTAACATCTTCAAAAATATTTTGCTACAGTGGTATTATAAACTTTAATATACAAAAACCAATACAATATTTTATGTATATAAGTTTTACTGGTATGTAAATATGCAATGTTTCTTATTTAATAATCTTCAGCATTGATTGCAACTCCTTCAACATTAGTGTTATCAATATTTTTTCACTCATAATGAATATGTTAAGCTTCTATTTATAGTTAAGAGTTTTGGTATATTTTTCTCTCAAATTATGTTAGTGTGCATTAAAAACAGCTACTAAACTCTCAGTGTAAAAATTTTCATCTTTCATAAATGATCATTGGCATTTTTCTGACTTTTTGCATAATTTCTGGTTTATGATTTGTTGCTTTTGAATTTTACATTTTCCGTTTGGTATGTGAAAATGTATCCTTGAAGACACTTAATAATAAATGTGGAAATGGGGAAAATTATATTTGCTATTTGGACTTGCAACAGTCCACTTGAATCATATTTCTGATATTTACAATACATGCATCTCAATATTTATTGCTAAAGTGGCACCATTATCTTCATTCTACTGCTAAAATTCTACTGCTTATTTTGTTTGGTAAAATTCATACATTTTAATTTTGTTTTATTATAATTTTAGTTGTATTCATATTGTTTAGCAGTTTTTATAAAAACTTGATGTGCATACTGGGGATTTTATTGAGATTCTGAATATTACTATTATCTACTTTATCATTGCATCAGTTTTCAGTTATTGTGCAATAATTTTAGCAAGTATTATGACAATAGTAAGCTGTTCGTTTTTGTGATGTCGTAAAAAGAATGCCTGTAGATTTGTAAGATAGCTTTATTTATTATATATTAATGCAAAATTATGTTCTCTAAGGAAAATAGTGTGTTAATAATATTAAGATTACCATTTGTCATTAGATATATAAGATTCACTTCATCACTTGCCAGGATCTAAAACCAATTCTATAATTTAATCTTTGTAACTTTAAAAGTCTTAGTCATTGATTAATGAATTGTATTCTTTTAAATATTTCAGTCATCTTTTATAGGTAAAAACGGCATCTAAAAGAAATCTGTTGCTAGTAGTGCCATAAGATAAATTTTATTTTATGATGATCTTCAACCTGTACAAGGTCCAAGAGCCACTTGAGGTAAAGGGTTACAGAGTAAGAGGCACCACTCCCAACCAAGGGGATAATGCCACCAAGACACAATGGGCTACAAAAAGGGTAAGAGAAAGACAAAAACTTTAGAAGGAACTGGAAATCCAACCCTAAACAGGAAACAAAGGATAAACCTCTATTCCTGTTCAAATGATCAAGAAGGAGTCTGTACCAGATAATTGTTAGTTTTTTGCATTTACCACTAGGATTACAAGAGATATTTTGCTGGGTTTTAGTATCATTATCGTTAGAGCTGGTGGCCATGTCATGTTGAAACACTGACTCTCATATAATTACCAATTAAGCAATGTCGAGCCAGGTCAGTATCTAGATGGGTAATTGCTTGGGAATACCAGGCGTAAGCTTGAATGTGCAGGTGGTGTGATGGATAATGGCTTGGAATTGGAACTCAGACTTTTTAAAACATAGAATAATCTAATTATGGAAAAAAACACATTTTCATTTACTTCAGCATTTAGAAGAATAACCCAAAAGATGTTATTTTACATTATCTAAAAAATATAAGCACTAGGAAGTTTTTTTTATGCATTTAATAATTCTTTTTAATTCCTACAAATGATAATAGGCTATTAAGAGAGATATATATTTTCAACTATTAATTCTTATCAGAAAAGATTTTCAACATTGAGATAAACACAATGTGTTGAAGTGTTTTATGTTGCTTTACACTTTACTCTTTATCTTCTGGCAAATAGATATTGTTAAATTGAGATAATTCTAAAAGTCAATACACTTAATTTTCTTTACAGTATGATCACTTTTGTTAATTTTATTATCTTTTCCCCTATACAAAAGGAAAATATGATCTTGTACTATATGATCCAGCTAGATGGCAGTGCACAAAGAAATAGTTTTCTGATAGAAGGCAATATTTTTCAACAAATTTTTAGTTGAATTGTTACTTAGCATGATTATTTCATCTTAGAATTTTCAATATTGTATAAAACTAAGAAAATAAAGACTCTCTCATATATATATATATATATAGAGAGAGAGAGAGAGAAAGAGAGAGAGAGACAGTAATCGGTAATAGAAACTTGTTTTGGTTGCTTTTGGTGCCTTTTTTTGTTTTTGTAGTGTATTGGTTAGTGCTGCATGGTGTGGAATGCACATTTGTTGTTCTCAGCTGCACTGCTATTTTTAGCAATTCTGACAGCTGCATGTTTTATTGCTGGGCAAAATAATGAATTCCTTTTTTAATTTTTTGAGTAAAAGCCTTACTAGTTTGTTATCCAACTTCTATCCTTGTTTTCATAAATAGTTATTGCTTCTTGTTTAAGGAATTACTTCCCATATTTATCAAATAGAATATCCTTAAGACTTATAGGCTTTTTGCTGGACTATTATTACCTCCATCTTTGTTATCTAGTTTGATTCTATTTGGGTATATGGGAAATAATATTAGAGGGTCATAACTTGTAAGAAATTAACATTTTTTTTTTTAAGATCAGATGATAAATTGCTAACATAAATGATATGCCAAAAGTATTTTATGAAGTTAAAATGTATTAAATTTAATAAACTGATGATATCACTGGCAGTTGTTATGTTGCTATCTTTTCTCAATTGTTTTAGTTTTATATTTCCATCAGTAAACTTAGAATTAACTCCAAATGATGAAACACATTGAATTCAAGTTATAAATTTAAAAATTTTCTTTATGGAATATAACCTTGAATGGTGCACATAAAAATCCATATTTTCAATGGGATATAAACATTATCTTGAATATTTAAAAATTAATAAAAAATTAGCTTGAGTTTCAAATAAAAATTAATAGTTATGCTGTGAAAATAGAAAAATGGAGTTATATATATATATATATATATATAATATAAAACAGCTTATTTCATTATTATTATTTCATTATTTAATTTGTCTATATAAAGTCTTTTTGGACATTTTCTTGATAAAACATTTTTGTGATGGAAAAATAGATTAAAATCAGATTACTTTCCAAGTAATCAAAATATATGTGGAGGAGGAAGAGAAAAGTTTATATTTTATTTATTCATTATATAGCTCTGCTTGAAATTATGGAACAATCTATTCTTGTCACTTGACTATAGTTTCACAAGAGGAGACAGAATAATTATTAGTTATTATTAATTTTTTTGACTTGTAATTAAACATTTATATTTTATTCTGTTGCTTTTTTATTGCAATTCTCAGACCATTTTATGCTTATAAAATGTTGATCTGTCTTCATACATTTTTTTTCTATTTTCTACAAGTTTTGTTCTTTTCATAATTCTGTAGGTACAAAAAAATGAAGTCATTTTATGTCTCAGTAGAGAGCAAAATCTGTCTGTTGGGAACATAAAAACATTTATGGTGAATTTATTAAAAATTAAACTTTTTTTTAATTGGTATTTTATTTTAGAATCCAATAATCTCTGGATCTTTAGCTGTAAAAATGGAAATTTCTCATTGGTCATATAAGCATTGCAAATTATTTTAAGAAAGCAAAATTGGTGATAGATGTGAGTTTGCTATTTAGCAGAGGTATTTCAGAAAAGTGTAGATCACATAATTATTACTTTGTTAATGCACATAGTCATAATTTTCAAAATATTACTTGTGTATTACTTGTCCTCTTCAAATCAATTTTGGGTTTTGGTTGCAATACAAAATTTAATTTATAATAAATGCAGTAAATTATATTTTAGCAACAGTTGTCTAATCTATTTACATTTTGCCTTTAGTTCTATTCTTTTTCTACTTTTCTGACTAAATTGTTTTTGGTCTTGCATTTATTTAGCCCATGATTTAATTATATTTCCTTAGTTACAACATTGTAATTAATCAATAGGTTAATATGTTTATCTTCAGTTTTGAAAGCTAACATTAATTTTCTTTTCTTGTTGATTTTCCTTTTGTATTTTAAAGTTTACAGACATTCAAATATGCTAAATATTCTATTTTTAGATATTTGGACAAAAGTACCATTTGTCATTAGAATTTATGATATTTGTCATTAGAATTATGATATTTTGGGGAAAAAAATATTTTAGTACATTGCTTCCACTATAGTAGCAATTTACTCTTGTCCTAACCATGTCATGCTTGTATATCACCATTTTCTGAAAAATCAGATATCTATATGTATAGATGGCAATTTTGGTTGTCATTCATTAGTGAATAACATCCACTTTTCAAATTTGTAACCAAATGACTCAAAATTGTGGAGTGAGTACAATTATACCACTGTCATTTAATGGCTGTTCAACTGAAGCATAGCCTTCACAAAGTGGCACAATTTGTTTTGATTCAGCTTGTAGGCTGTGGGCTTTTATACACATTGTGATATGAACATGTGTGGAACTCCTAAAATAAAGTCCACTACAAATATGGCAGACTCATAGAATGAGCCTACCAAAAAGAAAATGTAACAGAAAAACAGAAACCAATATATATGTACAAACAGGTATATATGTATTAGACAACAAAAAGGGTTTACAAAAGTCAGAAATATTAATGTGTTTGTGTGCATGAATGTAAAGAGTTTGTCTTTCAAAATATGTTCATACATGTGTTTGTGTGTGTTGTTCATGGTGTCTTTCCAACAAAAAGCATAGCACCTCCCCACGAAGGGGAAAATGCAATCTTCTGCAAGAGCCTTTCATGATTGCAATGTCTGCTGAAAAGAGGGAGAGAGAGAACAAAGTATTCTCAAATATTTATACTTTAGAGATAGCGACCCCTCAGAAAAACTTGGGCAATTAGAAAATTAAGGAAGAGTTAACTCCAACAAGCGCAAAATTGTCAGGCACTTAAAACTTTTGCCCAGGGTTTCAAATTTACGATGTTAAAAATGTATTGAATTTATTGTATTTTACATCTCATAGTTCCTTCTGTATGCATGATTATTTGAGCACATTAATTTAGCTAAATTGAGATCTATTTTAAAATCAAAGCGGACATATCTTCAGCTGTTTGAAAGAAATAATTTGTTGTTCTTATGAATATTTTGGTGTGCATGAAACTGATAATTATGAAATTTAACAGTTGTCCTATATACACTATGAATTAAAAAGGTCCATGTACCTGAAATTTATAGAATTTTCTCTAACGTTCTGGAACTGTCTTACCAATTTAGTAGTTTATCACATTTTGTAGTCATACTGCTAAAACTGGTTACTCTCTTTATAAATAAAAAAGAAAAATAGAAAAAAAAACACTAATTCATTGTAAAAGAATGTATGAGAAATATTTTGAAACTTTGTTTCACTAAATTTTTTGCAAAATGTCCATCAGAAAATAAACATTATTGATGCTTGTACTATATGTATATTCATTGATCCAGTTCTTATATTTTTTAATATTCAACAACCACCCATTTATGTAGGTACCTCCACGAGATCGCTAAAAAAAGAGCATAGCATGATGAAAAAGACGCCAAACTTGACAAAAACAAAATGTTATCGTCTAAATGTTTGTTATTCATTAAGAGGAAAGGTCAAAGTATTTTTGGGTTATTTTTTTCCATTTTTTAATCGTTCCTAGCACGTCCGAAATTTTCGTTAAAAATCTAGTTTTTTTGAGTCAGCAAAATTGACCATTTTTTCCATTTTAATTTTAAAAAAACTGGAAATCTGACTTTGAAATTTTTTTAAATATCAATTATCATTTTTTCAAAACTTATTTTAAGAAAATCAGAAATTATAATGTTTATTTAAAATATTTTGAACTTAACTTAGCTTTTGTGCCAAAAAGATGTAATTTGAAAATAAAACAAAGCAGGTCATAAAATTTCGCGTCTCTTGACATGTGATGAATGATATATTTACGAATTCCATGAGGCTAATTTGTTCTACGGAAGGAGAAAAGTGAAATAATTTACATTTACGTGAACAAATTATTTACCCCGTTATTTTTAACGTAAACTTTCAGCGGTCTAATTTTTTTTTTTTTTTTTTTACTTAGCTTTCACCTTTACGTTTATGAAGCTTTATGGGAAATATATTGTAAAGAAATTAAAATAAAACTGTTAAGAGCGACATTAAATTTCATATTTCTTAAGAAAGGTATCTAATTAATTTATAGGTACCTTTCTTATGAAATTTTATCAGAATTATACATAAAATACTATAGTTTTATGTACATTTATTACATTCTACTGTTATTTGTATTTGCATTCATTTTACTATTAATTTTGATATTTCATTTATGGAAAAATGTCGTAACTGAGATTAATATAAAAATAAGATCATATAAATTTCATAAGATGATACTGATACTTGTAGGTACCCTTCTCAGTTGAAATTGAAAAATCAAATTAACTTCTCCACACGTGTTTCGCAAAAGTAAAGGCCTTTAACAGCGGAGAACAATGCTTAACTCAAATAACGCAACTTAATTATATTCTGGTTGGTCTTCCGTATTTTATAATTACAGCTCGATTATAAGCACAAAATTACATTTCTTAATTACTGGGGATCTTCTGATTAGTCAAAATGATACAATTTACAACGCGCTAAAAAAGATCTATCTCATAAGGACACTTATGAAAGCCGATGCAGCTTTTAACTAATTTTATAATATTTTAACAACTTAAATGTAAAATCTATTATAATTAATGAAATAACAAATAATTGTATTAAAAATTCATTTTTCATCGAAAAAAAATTTTTTTGCTTTCAGAAAATATTGTCCATATTCATAAAAAACAACTAAAAGCAAATAAAAGCATTTGAAATTAAATAATATCTTTGTTTTATTGAGTTTTGTATGTTACAATTCAGAGCTGATTTTCGGGTACTGCGTATCCAATTAAAAAAAAAAAACATGATTTGCATTCCTCAAAGCCCTGTGCTTTTAATTATTGTAATCACTAAAACCGATGCGATCGAATTTCTAGCGTTTTCATAAAATTAGTTATGGGGGGGTAATAAATATTTTTTAAAAATATTTCTACCATGACTTTCATAAAAAAACATATTTATAATAATTTCGATCATCTGTGAATAGTTCCTGAAAGTTTCATTAACATCCGATAATTATTTCTATTTTTGCACGATTTTTCAAATTAATGTGTGTCATACCAAAAAAACGTGCTAAAAATTGTCTGTTATTTACTAGTTCCACTGATACAAATAGAAAAAAGGTTTTTTTTAATCAAAATTTAGAATGTTCTAAAAAGAAGGAAAATTTTTTAAAAATAATTAAAAAAAAACTTTGGTCTTTCCTCTTAATAATAACATAAGCATTTAGACAATAAAATTTAGTTTTCGGCAAGGTTGGCATCTTTTTCATCAAGCTATGCTCTTTTTTTAGCGATTTCGTGGAGGTACCTACATTTATGCAATACTAGTTTTGTCATCATTAGTTTAATGAAACTAATCTTTATATATTTGACACTGATTTCTTTGATCTTGTTTGACCAGTATCTATAAGAACCAATGTGCAGTTGTGTACTTTCATAATGGTATAAAAGATAGACAAATGCTGAACTTATATTCACATATCTGAATCTTTTAGAAATAATAATCCAAATTTTGAATATTGTAAATTTTCAACATGCTTCTTTTGTTACAGTCCAATCCACCTTGGTTGTTCTTATCCCACTGATCCTGCCATGCTTGTGACATTGTCCTTATTTTTTTTTTTTTTCTACATTTTTTTTTTTTTTTTTGTTAAAAATAATTGTAATTGCCATGCACATTACAGTATCTTTCTTGTTCATTCCCTTATCATTAGTTCATTCAGATCTTAGGTTCTTTTGGTACTTGGACAGTTAACTTTTAATGTGTACACTACTCATCCATTTTTTCTTTTACTTTATTTGATAAAAACACAAAAATGATCCTGAGAAGTGGGCTTTTTATTGTCTATTGTATTTCTTAGATATTTTAGCTATATTTAAAAAGTTGACAAATTTGATAGAAATTTATTAATTTAAATTACTTCGCTAACCTTTATATAAGCAAGCTGAGCTTTGTGTTATTTTGCTAAAATCTGATTAAATTTTGTTGCATTTGCTTGCTATTTATTTAATTTTAATTGCTGAATTTGATGAGATTTATTTTTAATAGAAAATCATTGTTATTGATTAATGATTCTGTATTTTCAAATAAAAGCTCTAATTTAGATAAATATTTTGTTTTATCAACAATTTTATAGTGTCTCAACTATATCCATCCATCCACACATACATACATATATATATATGCACACAAACACATTTAATTTAATTTTACATTAACTCTGTCCTTTTTCTTTTCATATATATATATATATATATATATATATATATTATTCACAATCTAAATTTTTGTGTTCTTAGTCCTGTAAATTTATTTCCTTGGTATTGATTTTCTTTTTACTTTCATCTAAGAGATACACAGAAAAAATGTTGGCATTTAAATGTTCTTTTTTTTTAATAATATTATTTTTCTATTTCCAGTAATTAATACCTTTTCCATGTCAAAATTATTTTCAAATATGCAACCAATGACCAACTTTCTTGGGATTTTGATTTATTTACTTTTTTAATTTGCCTCTAATAAATAAATCTCTAAACTGTTTCAGTTTATGTACAATAAAACATTTTTAAAATAGTTGTCATAATTTCACAATAATTTGAAAAAAGATTTAGTGCACATGCCATGATCCACATCATTAAACCACCTGCACTTTTAATAACTTTTAGTGGCCAAATGTAGGCTGATTTTAAAATCAGAAAATAAGTAAAAGTTATGTTATCAATTTGATTTTAAGGATCATAAACTTTTTCTCTCAATACTTTAATAGAAGTTTTATGTCTGTCTTGTATCTCCCTCCTTGCTCACACACACACACACACACACACACACACACACACAAATCTCTTGCCTGCTTCACACCTTTTTGCCTGCCCCATCAATTATACACATGCCTTACAACAAAGTTGCATTTTAATATCCAAGCCCAGTTATGCCATACTATTATTCCTTTGGTTTTTGCTACAAACAAAAAACTGTTTATCAGTTCTGCTTTTTATTCCCAATTGATTGCCATTGTTCCTCCTCCAACATGTCACATAAAGCCACTTTTCTACCAGCATTAATGCTCCAACTTGCAAGATGTGACAATGGTGCTTACTATATTCATTGTAGCATTATTTTTCATACCCTGTATCAGACTAAGCTTAGTGAATATCTTTACCATTACATTCTATGTCATCATCATCACTTCATTTTATAATAACCATAAAAGTAATGGCTTAGTCTGATCTGCTTGGCACTAAATTCATTTCTATCTATAAACTAATCAGTCTCTAATATAGAAAGTTTATTTGCTGACTCTGCTATTGCCTTGCACATTATTGCAATAATATAACCCTTACTGCATATTTTCTAATTACAGGCACATGGATATATAATAAGTATTATTATAGGAATATGATAAAATAACAGACACAGAAGAAAAATATTGTTTCCATTTTTTTGGAATAGCCAAATTAACGAGTATAACATTAGAAAAACATTTTAGAGAATTTGTAATAAATTAAATTTGAGTTTATGTTGAAAATAGTGTTCTGATATTTAAAAAATTTAACTCTAAATAATTCATTATAGAGAAGACCACAACACATTCTGCAGGAGTGGGGGGACATAGTCCAGAAGTATTCTGATTTCACAATACATTTTAGAAATATTCAGCATAGTTTTCTCCTTTTTTTATTAAAATATTATTCAATTTCAGTCATTTTATGTAGCTTCACAATTTTTTTAAAAATTATTTCATTTTCCCCTTTAGTTAGATAGACACTTTCAAATAAAAACTTCCTATATAATTGGGGTTTTAATAGAACTGATTTTGTTTTTTCATTTACTTTTCATAATTTTAATCTTATTTATTACTAGTTAAGAATGTATTATTTATTTTGATATAAACATTTTATTCTTTTGATTTTATAGGTATGTAGGACCAATGGAGAGAGATACAGCAACCAGAAAATTAGAAGGAATGGCAAGTGGAACCTATCTCATCCGAGAAAGCAAAAACCCTACCCGGGCAGGAGAGTTGTCACTTAGTATATGGTAATTAGTTTCTTTTTTTCTACACTTAAATATACAAGGGGATGCTGAAAGATTTCTGATTCACTTACCAAAATCTGACCAATCACGCTTTCGCTTTTTATAAAAAACGATTTTCCATAATTTTAAAAATAATTTTTAAAGAAAATATAACAATTTTATCAGCCACAAATATATTACTAAATGTATAAAAAAAAAAAAAATAAAAGGTTTTATATCAAATATTCAAATTTCATATTTGTTTTCTTTTCGGGGTCTTGAAAAACAATCTAATAATTATCTTCCTTTTGAAAAAAAAATTCTTGGAAATATTTAACTATTTTAAATCAGCAAATAAGTACTTCTACAGAAGGATGTTGAAAATATCATGTACTGGACATGTGCACAACAAAAAGTTTTAGAGAAAATGGAACCAAAAAGAACATTTAAATGTAGCATCAGAAAGAGAGGTAGTTGAAATTTCTAGGACACATAATGCGGAAAAGTGGCTTGGAAAATTGAAGGCAAGAGGGTCAAGAAAGCAGCGCATAACCTACTTAACAAGCTTATGTAAATGGCTGGCAGAACAAAGCCTAGACAAAAAAAAAAAAACTTTACTAAAGGCTACAATAGAGAGGAAATGGTGGAGAGCCACGATCGCCCACATCATAAATGAACATGGCATCTAGAAGAAGAAATAAGTACAGTTATATGAAAAATAGTAATTCATAAGATCTAAAAATAAATCTTAGGTTTTTCATATGAAACAAAATTTCTAAGTATATAAATATTGCAGAAAGACATGTTTTAATGTTGATTTTTAAATTTAATTATGTATAAATTCTCATGTATTTTCTTATATTTATTTT
This sequence comes from Acanthosepion pharaonis, assembly GCA_903632075.3. Classification (NCBI taxonomy): domain Eukaryota; kingdom Metazoa; phylum Mollusca; class Cephalopoda; order Sepiida; family Sepiidae; genus Acanthosepion; species Acanthosepion pharaonis. The sequence continues at coordinate 1,803,502 of CAHIKZ030002124.1, read as the reverse complement.
TCCAGTTTTGATAGTACTGTGAGGCATATAAAAGTCAACAAAATGGAGGGAGATTTTTACCTGGCTGACATTAAATTCTTTCATTCACTTCCTGTAAGTTTTTATATGCCTTATATTTTTACTATTTTTCAAAATTCTATGAAGAGTAATGTTTGTTTAATTTGCTTTCTTTTTTAATAAACTTTGTTTATGATGACATGTTTTTTTATGTATTTATTCATTTTATAATTTTCTTCATTTTAAATATTTTATTGCTTTTCCTACATGGGAATCATTAACATCAGTCATTGCTGTTAATGTAGTGAAACTCATGTATAAAAAAAGATTTTTATCATTTGGAATTCATATTTAATTTCAATAATTGAGCAAAAACAATATAACTACTATTACTGCATATAGTATGAAACTACAGATTAGAATAATTGTATTGGAATGCCTGAAAGAAAATAATAACATTATAATTTACAAACAAGACTTTTAAATAATCATCTTGAATATCAAAAACAAAAGCTTCCTCTCTAACAAATTTAAATTAATATATGGGTCTGTTTGGTCAATGTAAATTGTTTGCATAGTATATATATTTGAATAGTACTTAGTTTCAATTTATAGTTTCTGATTTAGTGTATTTTTTATACATCCACAATAAAAGGAAATAGAAATTAGTTAGTCAATAAATTATCAAATTTTAAAGTTAAATTAACCTGCAATACACAAAAATATGAAAGTACTAGAAATATTAAAGTCTAAAGTGAAATCAGCACCAACCAAGTTGAACAAGAACAAAGCAGCAGGACAAGATGAAATTGTTATAGTGATGTTGACAATCTCAGACCATTTCAGCAATGACAAAATTATAAAAATAATAAATGATATATACAACAGTAGTGATATTCTAGAAGACCTTACTAGATCTATTTTCATAGTACTGCCTAAAAAGCCAGGTGCAAAGGAATGTGAGCTCCACCGGACAATCAGACTAATGATCCACATCATGAAAATTATCCAACTTCTGATAAATAGTGTGTAGTAGAAATAGAATGGAAATAGGACAAAAACAATGCTGTTTTGTTAAAGACACTGGAATAAAAACTGCAATATTTATGCTCAAAATGATATCAAAAAGAACAGCACATATGCAGAAATATGTATACCTATGTTTTATAGATTATGCAAAAGAATAAAACATAAAGAACTGTTTGAACTATGAGATAAGCTTGATTTATTTGGAAAGGATATTATACTAGGAGCAAACTTCCTGCATACGGATGGAAAATGAATTCAGTAAATATGCAAAAATATAAAAAGATGTAAGACACAGAGGTCTTCTCATTAGATTTATTCAACCTTTATAGTGAGGCAATTATGAGAGAATTAGAAGTCCTACCAGGATTCATTATTGGTGGCCACACTCTTAACAACATAAGATATGCAAACACAGTGTTTGATAGCAAAACACAGAAAGGAAACTATAGGAACACTTAGAAGAAGTTAGAAAGGAAAGCAAGAAGAAAGGACTAAAAATCAATTGTAATAAGAGAGAATGTATGGTTGTCAGCAAAAGGAACTGCCCAAGATGTGAACTATAAATTTGAGACATCAAAATCTAGCAAATACAAAAATTTAAATATCTAAGAAGCATTTTCATTTTCAAGATAGCTGTTTACAATAGATTACAATATGGATAAATATAAAAATGATTTTATTACTTTATTTAAATTTTTTGTTTATTTAGGAACTTGTTGAATGGTATCAAGAAAATTCGTTGGTTCACAGTTTTCCTGAGTTAAAGACTCAATTGAAATATCCTTTCAAAGAAAGTATGCCTGGTAAGTGAAATTCCTCAGTGTAATAAAAATAGAAAGGAAATTTAAAAGTTTACTCAACTATTCCCATATTTCATTGACAGATTTCTAACCTGCAACAAAAACACACTTTTATTAACAATAAAAGGCAGTCCAGGTGTTTGCCACTGTTGAAATCCTTGTTCATATTCACTTTCTTTTTCTTTTTCTTTTTTATAAATATTAGATTCATTGGGAGAGAATAACATTAATTGTTCTTCAGCATTTACTTTGTAAAAAGAGATAAAATGAACCCAAAATATGTGTTTCTGTTAACTCATCAATTGGGAGCTAAAATCTACATCAATCAACCAACCAAATATATTTACATTTTTAAAGATAATTTAAGAGATGAAGATTACTGTTAATACTTTAAAAAATTCTAAGCAGGTGGACAACAATTTATTATATTTCATCTCTAGCTCACACCACATCACTTGAGGACTATCAACATCAGCAACAACTAAAATGGATAGCATATGTAACGCGAAAAGAATGACAGCAAGATGTTGACATGCCACACTACTTCAAATAAAAGGTTAAGCAGTAAACCCCTATCAATACTGAAAAGAGTGATAACAGCTACTGGATTTGAAAAACTTATTTTCCTGAAAAATTATTTTAAGAGAAAGATTTTATAAATTTCAACTGAAAGCAGTACCAATTGTTAAGTCAATGAATGTGAAATGTTTCCTTGTAGGGAAACAGCGAATATGACCATAGCCTAAGGACAAAACAAAGCCTTTAGTTTACACAAGACATATTTATTTTTTAATATAATCTTTATTCTTAATGAATTTAGCTTCATGCTTTGCTATAAATTACAGATTAAAATTTAGCTCATAATTGTTGTGCACTTTATTAATCCAGCCTTTCAAAATTGTTGCTTCGCATTTTATTTTTTTTCTTTCAGATTGGCTATTTTCCTTTAATTTTTTTATTTTTTATTCTAAAATTACAGTAATGTTGTACTTTTCTTTCTTTCCTACACAATGCCTTGAACAATGAAATTATGACTGTGTTTTTAGTTTTAATTTAGGTTTTTATCCTTATTCTCATTTGATATTCTTTGAATTCAAATTGCTACTTTCATATACTATATACGTATTGATTATGTCTCTTTTTTTTTTTTTTTTTTTTTTGCTCTAGGCTTTTTCTCTATGAATCCAACCAATGTGGTAAGTTATGCTGTAGCAATTTATGACTATTCTGCAACAGCCACCAACCAGCTGTCTTTGCGTGTTGGTGAACGAGTAGCCATTTTGAGCAAAGCAGGTGGGGATAAAGGATGGTGGAAAGGAAAAATTGTACAATATGGAAAGGTTAGTCCAAATTTGGTCAGTTTTGTTCAGCACTTTTTTTGATTATTTTTAAATTTGCTTATTTGAATTCAGTTATTAGGTATCACATTCCTCTGTCATCTGTATACACTTATAAGAAACACTTGTAAGATAATAGTGTAATAGTGTATTATGTGGTGGGAGTGGCTTAAACTTTCTAATGACAAAGAAGAAACCCTTCTGGGGGAAAAAATTTGATTGGTCATTTGGTCAGATTTTGGAAACTAGGTCAAGCCTATAACTTTTCAGCATCCCCCTATATACAGTGGGGTCGGGAACCAATATTCATACACATACAAATTTTTAATTTATTGCATTTCCAACTAATGAATAAACATATTTTTTATATAATTAACTGTAAACAAAATATGCATAAAAAACAAAAACATTTGATCTAAGAAATAAATCTCATTTATCCATTTTAATGGGTGAAAAAAGTATTCATACAATGTAAATTTCAGATTTTAAAATTTTTAAATTGCTTTAATACTATAGATTATTCAAGTGGAATACTCTAGAATGTTCCAATAATGTTATCATTAGTTATTTTTAACCTAAAAAATACAAACAACTTTCTGTAATTGATATTCACGCAAGAAGGTTATCATCATGGCAAGGGGTAAAGAATTGATAAATTCGCAATAAGAACTGATTGTTAAGTTCTGGAAAGAAGGTAAAAGTTACAGGAAAATTTCAGACAACCTGAAAATCAAAGAACAGGTGCTCCACAGAAAATTTCATTAAGATCTTCAAGGAAATTAGGGTATCAAATTAAACAAAATCCAATGGTTACTCATCAAGAATTGCAGGATGATTTGCTTTCATCAGGAATCTGTGTCACTAAATGGACAATAAGCAATGAAATTCATAGGAACAATCTAAAGTCACAATCCCCTTAGAAAACTCCACTGCTAATGAAAAGACACAGAGATGACTGGTTGAAATTTGTTTGTGAACATAAGGATAAGAAAAAAATCATATTGGGAAGAAGAGTATTATGAACAGACGAAATCAAAATTGAGTTGTTTGGACGTAATTCTAGAAATCATGTATGGAGGAAAGATGGCGATGTCTTTAAACAAAAGAAGACACTTGCAACAGTGAAATTTGGTGATGGCAGCATCATGGTTTGGGGATGTTTTTCTGTAAAAGATACTGACAAAATATCAGTAATAGATGGTAGAATGAATGCTGCAGCATATCAAAATATTTTGGAAGCAAATTTAATGATTCTGGTTGAAAATCTTGAACTTTCTAATGATTGGATCTTCCATTAAGATAATGATCCTAAGCACACTGCAAAATCTATGAAGAAATGGCTTGCTAAATAATGTAAATATCCTGAAATGGCCAGGTCATTCCCCGTATTTGGGCTCAATTGAAAATCTGTGGCATTATGTGAAAATTAAAATCCAATTGAGAGCTCTAACAAACATCTCAGATATGATGACCATATGTGAAGAAGAATGGAACAAAATACCAACTAAAATTTGCAAATCATTAATTGAGAACTATAAGAAAAGGTTGGTTGCTATTCTACAAAGTACTAAATGAAGAATATGTATTCTTTTTTGTATTGTACAAATACTTTTTTTACCTATTAAAATTGATAAATGGGATTTATTTCTATTAAATCAATTTGTTTTCCTGTTTTCTATGCATAGTTAGTTATTATGCATCTGTGTACAGTTAATTATATAAAAGTATGTTTATTCAATAGTTGGAAATAGAATAAATTAAAAATTTGTATGTGTATGAATATTTGTCTCCTCCCCCCTCGTATATTTTTCAATGTTAAAGGAAATTCTTTGATTAGGTCAGGCTGTTGCAAATTTCTTTTTTCCTATTCATTTTTAGAAAACAGTTTTGTTGCTTATCATTCAACTGATTAGAATTCTTAAATTATAAAAATTGTTAAATTGAATAAACTTTAGTAAATATTCAGTCATTATGTATTTGAAAATTAACCTTAGGAACTTAGGAAAAATGGCTTTCATTTTATTGTGTACTTAGCTTCATAGTTGGTATAAAGAAAAAAAAGATCTTTTAGATTGATTCTAGGTAGATGGGTCTTATAAAACTAAGCAAATGTTATTAACCTTCATTACATGCACAGAAATGAATCCTGAAATTTTATGTATTGATAAGATTTAATTTTTTTTTTTTTTTTTTTTTGCTACTGTTAGTTTTTTCTCAATTTCTTATCTGTTTCTTTGAAATTGTTCATTTATTTTAAAAATAATTTTTTGATATCAGAAAACTAAATTGTTCTGATTCAAATGTATAAATATTACTTAACGATGAATGATATTGTTCAAGCTTAGTATAATAAAAATATGTCTCTCATTTTATATATATATATAAAGCTAGACATAATATTTTTTTTTCACTCTCTCCCTCCTTTACTACAAATGACTATTATATTTTACATCTATCACACATGTTCTTAATACTTCCCATCCATATTGGTATATTAATGATGAAATAAAACCTTTATTTTACACCAGACATATTTAAAACAGATTAAAATTTTGCTCATAACTGTCATGCACTTTATTAATCCAGCCTTATATAAATTTGCCCATTTTCTTTTGTTACATTAATATTTCCTTGAAATTTGAATTAGCCATGATGAATTTCTTTTTTCTTTCATTTCAGATTGGCTATTTTCCTCTGACATATGTGCGTGAAGAAGATGACTAAAGAGGGATACCAGTCAAGTAACCAATACAATGTGGCATTGTATTTTTGAAGAGCGGTTTGGAAAGGGATTGTGAATTTATATTATCAAACAATTGGTTGCGTGCATGTGTGCGTGCGAGCGAGCATATCTTGTTTGCTTGTATTCGTGCATGTAGTGTATGCATGGGTGTGCATATGTTTACATTTATATTTGATATATATATATATATATATATATATATATATATATATATTAGTTTGTGTGTGTGTTTATTTCTGTGTGTGCATGTGTGTATATATGGTCACGTTCTTCATTCACTCACTCTGTGAAACTGGCAGACTACTATGCAGTAAAACCTGTCAAGTGAGTTGCTCTTCTTCCTCCCTCACCCCTCCCTTCCTCACCCCAACACTTCAGCTATCCAGATTTCTTTGAAGCTACAAAAACGTTAAACCCACCTTGAAAATGAAATAATTTTTTCTTCCATTGCCACCACCACCACCACCACCACCAATTTTAGCACATCAAACTGATCACTTTATGAACCTGTAAAATTTGCCAGTTCAATTGCTATATAAAAATATTCTTACAAATAAGTGATCATTTTGTTTGTGTACTTGTAAAATAGCAATGTTCTGCTATAAATAATTACACTTCCATACCAAAACATTACCTAAGAGAGTTTACAATAATTTATGTTGACTTTTATTATATCAAAATTCTTATTATTATTATGATCCTTATTGGTAATAGTTATTATATTCTTAAAGTTGAAATTTTCTTTTTTTTATTTTATTGAGTGGCTTAACTCTTGAAAAGATTGGTTCACTAGTTAAACTGAAGCCTGGCTCTCAATTAGAAATCTAAAACCCTTTGACATTTAAATCAGTTTTGGGTTGTGTGAAAATAGCCAACTCACTATTTTGTAACTTTATTTAATGATATACCTACATAAAAAATATACATAACCATAATATTCTCACATTCAGAAGACCATTAGAATAAAATACATGCAGATTACTTCTTGTTCCCCATATATGCATACACATTAATTTGCTCCCTTTTCACAGCCATATACTTTCTCTCACGCTCATAAGTGATAGCTGTATTTAAAGATAACTATTAAAGTTCAAAACTTTAAAGATCATAAATTGTGTCAGTGACAAGACATATTTTGACAGTGCGTTTATATATGCAGATTTCCTCTACAGTGGTGGTTGGTGGTTCTTTGACAAAAATAAATTTGATTTTGAAGATACCTGTTGCTGAGCATTTTTCTTTGTCAGCTTTTCTCCCCTCAGCATCCACAAGAGGGATGAAACCAGAAGCTTTCAAAAGCACAACCCTTCTGTGGAAATGTTTATTTTTTTCTTCTTTTGGGCTTTCATTACTCGTTACTCCAGACTGTCCTGTCAGTGACTTATTGGTCACCTGTGAATATTTGTTCCAACTTTCTGCCTACCTGTCAGCGTTTTTTTCCTCTTTCAACAAACAGCCTTGCCCAGTTTAATCCTGTGCAGCTCTGGATGTAATCAATTAGTGCTTTTCTCTTTTAAATTACAAAACACAAGTCCTGAAAATACTGTCAGATGGTTTGGGCAGAAAAGAAATGTTGGCTAGAAAAATTCTTCTTTATGTTTTTTTTTTTTTTATTTAAAAAAAAAAAAAAAATGCCCCACAAACAAAATTATCTATTTTGAAAATTGTAAACTTACTCCCGCCTCCAAAAAAAAAAAAAAAAAATTTCTTCTATGCAATGATAAAGTTATGCATACAATTGATAGAGATACACTCACAATCACTGACATATTAGGGTCTTTATTTTAGGGGTTCTAGAATCTAATATTTCCTCCTTTTAGTTTTTTGCCTTCTGCTCACAAAGGTAACCTTTCCTGAATTTGAAATCAGATGTAAAGAAATATATTTTCACCAATTTTCATATGCAATTAGAGAACATTTCATATACGGATCACTGATTACGTCTTATGTGCAAAGTGTCTGCTGATTTGCCTTGTTTAAACAACAAATTTAGGCTTCATTTTTGCCACCCAACATATTTCCTGTTCATCTCTCCTGACTTACAACCTGCTGAAAACCTCAAATACACATATTTTTTCTTTTTTTTTAAATTATTACAGATGTCTTTTCTAACCACTATTTTGTTGTCAGTTCAAGGCATTTATTATCAAGTAAATATTGATGTGACATTTCCATTCAGTTTCTGGTCATCTTATTAGATTTAACCATCAATGCACAAAAGGAAGTCACTTCAACAATTTTGTTTTGTTTTGCTTTGCTTGTCAAAAATACCAGATCATCTATTTCTAGGGAATAAGCTTTCTGAATATCTAAATTTCAATTACTTAATAAATCAGTGTTACTATATACCATTTTGATCTGAGAAAATTGAAACACCGGTTTCATTTGATCACTGATGTTAAACAATATTTAAATATTGACCATTGGAGAATTCCCGGTGCTTAAAGTTAAAAGTTAGAAGGAAAATGGACACCTGATCTGGCAGGAGACATTGGCAAATTTCTGTTGTTAAAATTGCCTTTGACAGTCATTTTGATACAGTTTTGTATAGAAGCAGAAGAAAAAAGTTATTACCAGCCAGTTGAAGGATATGGTTTTGCTGCTGATATGATTAAAAATATTTTTTATTCATAAAATAAACCAGGAAAATTTAAACCTACAAATTCATCCATTTTCTAATTGAGTATTTTCAGGAACTACCAGCTATTTTACATTTCTCTAGATTCCAATCACTGTATTGAATTCTGGTCATTGATTTTTTTTTTTTAATTAAAATTTTAGCATAAAATCATACTCCACTTTTCCCAAGAATTTTCTGTTTTTATAATTGTTTCAGTTTCTATAATAAAATCCTTCATTTCTAACTTTTTGATGGCATAAAAAAAGAACTATAGAATAAAAGAATATTCACTGACCAAACTTAAACCTGCAATTTTTAGTATAAAAACAAAATTAAAGCAAATTTTGCAACTGTCTTACATTTCAGCTAATGTTTATTGAAATATTACAAAGTGGAAAAGTTTTTCATTTTGTTCTATAACAGAATTAATTTCCAATATTATACTGAATTTGGAATTTACTAAATCGAAAATTTCTAATTTGTAAAATTCATCATAAAAGTAAACAGTGTTGAAGAATAATTATTAAAAGTGAGTTATATCATGTAAAATAATGTTATTTCAGAAGTTCAGGCCTTTGTAGGTTTGAAGCTGTTCAAGCATAAATTTTGTAAATAACCATTAGGTTTATTCTTCCTGCAGCTAAACCATAAAATTTTCAATATAATTTCATCTATTTAGTTTTATTTATTACATCAGACAATGCACTTACAAATGACTTATAATTGGCTGATTCTGCTCTTGGCAGCACTGTCCTCATTGCTCTCAGTCGTTCATTCCTTCTGCTATTAAGGTTTAGCTTTTCAATGAATATTTTTGTCTTTGTTTTTTTCCAGTCATGCATGCATCATTTTCCTTCCCTTAAAATTTTAAACTTTATATTAATTTTTTAAAAAATTCTCCAGTTTTATTCTATGAAGAAAAATAATGGAAATAGTCTTTTATTTTTGCTTTGATTCATTCTATCTTAAGAATTTGAGTAGGAAATGTAAAAGAATTGTTTTTTTTATCTTTTGATTCGGTTTGTTGCTCATTTTGTGTGTAAGTGCCATATCCGCCCAGTCGTTTGGCTGCCATGTCCTGCCAGTGACAGAGTGTGTGGCATGTAGAGTGACCCCCCCACCTCCGATGAGGATGAGGAAGAGGAGGATGATCACTGCTACTATGACTATTAGCTATGTGATGACGTCATTAGTTGGATGGGCAGCTTTCCCCCCCCCCCGCCTCATCTGATCCGCACTTATTCGACCCATTTCCTAAATATGCCCTCCCAGCTATTTGCATGTGACTTGCACCAATAATCTTGGATTCTCTTGCTTGTACATACTCTGCCCACCTGCTATTATGGAAAACCCATTTGTAATCAACTGGGCCAGGCACACACACATAGAGAGAGAGAGAGAGAGGAGGTAATCTACATTTTGCTTATTGCCATCACCACCACCACCACTGCTGTTTTTTTTTTTTTTTTTTTTTTTTTAAATCCTCCATGTACTTGTGGCAGACAGATTTCAGTTTTCCAGTAAACAAATTGTTCTTATGAAATGAAAGCATTTTAAATATGCTGCTTTTCATAAACAAACAAGAAAAAAACATTTTTCTTTCTTTTCAGTTATGCCCACTCAATATTTACCTTTGTAATATAATTGGAGAAACAAATCTATACAAATTCTTAGTATTTCTATAAATAAAATTGATTTATAATATTGACTATAATAAAAAAGAAAGAGAGCAAGCATAAAAAGAGGAAGAGGAGGAGAGCATTTCTGTAAAGGGAAAGTGAAACCTGCAGAAAGAAAACTATTGTCAAACCAAAAGAATTATAAGACTCTTCAAAGTTGAATTTGTTATCCATCAAGTGCAACTCAGTTTCTCTCTTAAAGAAGAGTCTACTGACAGATTTTGATGCCTCAACAATTGATCAAGACATGATTTTTCTCCTTGCAACCCTTTCTAAAGAAACAAACAAAAAAAAAACTCCTTAAATAATTTTTTTTTTCCATCTTTAAAAATGTTGACTCTGCTGCCAATTGCTGTAACCTTTTAACGGCTTCCTTTCCTCTTTCTAGCCTCCAATGACTTATGCCAATTTGCCTCATAGTCACAACTGTAAAGAAACAAGAAAAACTCTTCATGTCAAACAACAAATACTAGCTTTATTTTTTAACAAGCATCTTTTCTTTTTGTTTGCTTGGTCTCCAAGAAATCACTTGATCTTCTTTCTTCCTTCCATTCATTTTCCGTCTTTTAATTCCCAACATTCTCAGTTTGTCTATCTCTTTCAAATGAAAACAAACATCTAATGTTTTTTTGTTTTTTGTTGTTTTTTTTTTTTTGCTGCTGTCTTTTAACAGACAATTTTATATTCACTCTCCACTTCTCTGCCTGCAAAATTCTTTTCAAATTTACTCTTCAAAATTTACTGTCAAAAATAAAATTAAATAACAGCTTTCTGTTTATTTTGTCACAGTTTTTTGCAATGAGATAAATTTCTAATGGCTTGAGTGATGATAAAAATTGCTTTTGTGAAAAACAAGAATAAAAAAATATATTTTAATTCCTATCTTTAATAAAACAGATTTTTCTTTTCCTAAAAAATAAATGGCCTATTATCACTTGTGAATAGAATCTTCATATGAAATGTTATTTAGTTTGGGTTCTCCTTTCTTTTATAAAGTGCTGACCCCACTATTAAACTTTAAAAAAAAAAAATATTGAATGCTTATTTTGCCCCCTGCTCCACCTTTTCCTATGGTCAGTGGAGGTGTCTTAGGTCAGCGTAGTGTTATCTTGTTGCTGCAACAACGTCTTTTCTCCTGGCAGATTCTTCTGGCCTCTTATTGATGATTTTGCAGCCTCATGTCTCCGATCACACCTCGCTACTGATCACATGGCCTTTCTTGTGAAAGGCCATGTGAAGATATCTATCTACGCACATACATCTTTTTATCATCTTTGTCTAAGAATCATTCATTTTTTTTTTTTTCCTCTGGAAAACTGTTGAAATGAGTTTTTCACAGCCACTGTGCTCTAAATGTTAATAAAATTTCAGTTGTACATTTAAGGCAAACATTTCCACCTACATGCACATAGGCATAGTTAGTTGGAGCTTATCACCTAGAAAATGAATGATGATGATGACTTACCGTTGCCTATCATTGTGTTTTTTTTTTTTCTCTCTCTCTCTCTCTCCAATTGTGCAAAATGTGAAAGAGAGCAAGAAACTTTCCCCCATAATTACCTTGTGTGTCGTTTTTAAGGGATTCTGGTGCTGCAGTGAATAATTTTTCATATATAACGAGCTTTGATGAAGTAAAAATAATGCTTATTATTATTCATAATAATTTTGGGGGTGAGGAGCCAATGATGTCTAGAATATTGGCTTGTGAAAGATCAAAACATGCCAGTCCTTAGAAGATGGTAAACTTCATGTCAATGAACTGTCTTAACACCAAAATGACTTTGATATCTGTGATCAATTTCTTGTATTGAATGTTCAAAGCTACATTTACGGGACTATGCAGGTTGGTATGCACATCTGTCTCTCATTTCAAACTAGCTTTTCAATTTCATGTCCTCTCTTTGCCGTCTGCATCCTGCATATCTATATTCACCTAAATTTTCTCTATTGCAATCAACTATTTGCCTTCTTATTCAAAATATTAACTGCTGTTTGGTTGGTTGTCATTTTATTATAAAATTTGATCCACTCATGTGGTTTCAGTTTCACATTAAGAATATTATTTCCAACACCTTTTAATAATAAAAAACAAAAAAACAAAATATTTCACTTGCCCTAGAGAGAAGTAACCATTGTTTTATAAGTACACATCCACACAACCTTTTCCCAATTTCTACTGCTGGTGTTTATTCACTGCATTTTCATTTGGTGAACTATGCACCATTCTTATCATGAGCATCACAAACCACGTCTTCCTCTTTGCTGAGTCGGGAAGCACTAAACAGTCTCTTGTCAATTTATCTTCCTGGTTACATTTAGTTTCAATCTGCTGGGAATTCTCTTGCCTTTCTTCTCATTCAGACATTGTGGTGGATGGCCATTATCTATATTTATGTGGTGGATGGCCATTATCTATATTTATGCTCTCAAGTTGTTACTTCTCTTCTTTCTCTTCCAAGCTCATTTGCTACTGCAACATTTGACAAAAAACATCGGAAATCACTTGTCCCTTGCTTAATAATCTGCTGCTCATTAGATTTGTTTCTCACTTGATGCTGCTGCTCCCTTAATCTCTTTATTCAAATACTCGTTAATTTTTCACTAATTTTTTTTTTCTATCCAATTATAAAGGGAATGTTTTAACATCTGAGCTAAAATTTGTTACCTGAATTTGGAATTCATAAAGTGTCCCTTTGTGTTCTTTATAAAATTCAAAAGTTGATAAAGATCATTTGCTTATCTTCAATCTACTATCAAAGTGGCTAACATCTTTATTTAATAACAATATCGAACCATGTTAAGTTTTAGGAAAAGGTCAATCCGTTTATGTAATCCTTCTCATATTGTGCTCATCAGTTTATAAAACTTGCAGATAGTATAAACTGTTTTAATGCCAACGATGATAGAGCATTGATCTTGCGTTCCTTTCTCATTGATTTCATCTTAAAGAGAAGAAACCTTCTTTCCTTGTTTAGTTTTGTTTCTGTATTTTATTCATTCAGAAACATTAAGCAGCTTCTCATTGGATTTATTTGTAATAATTTGGCAGCGATGCATCTCAAATTTTTTCATCTCAACCCCTTCCCACCAAAAAACTACTTTGTCTTTCTGCTCTAATCATTACCACCACTATCATCATCATCAACATCATTGTCTACTTTTCAGACACACTGTATTTCTCTCTAACTTGTGCATCCCATCCCCCTCCCTCACCAATATCTGGCCTGGTGTACTTTCAACTAAGATTCACTTGTTGCTTATTTCTGTTTGGATTTTATAATTGCAAAAGTCTCACCTAACAAATTGCTGGGTTTCTTAAGTACAGTTTTTATTACGTTTAAGGTGTAAATAATCTTATGGACAAATTGATCATTTATTTTATTTTTTTGTTGTTGTTGTTGTTGTTTTTAAATTCCCAGCTGTCTTGGTTTGGTTGTGATTGTGTCTTGTAAGGGAAAAGGAAAAAAAAAATATATATATATCTAACCAGGTGTTTTTGAACTATCCTTACTGTTCTTTCTGTGGCTTGTATGAAAACAGCAGAGTGCCGTATCCACCTTGGCATGGCTCCCGGACCAAAAATAATAACCATCCAATTTTTAAACCCCACCCCACCCCAAACTTTTTCTGTACATAAGTGCGTGTGTATGCATGCATGTTTAGGAGTATATGAGTGTGCAGGTGTTTCTGTTTGCTGAGAGTATGCACATAACTTTTTTTATTTCCCACCCCCTACCTTTTTTATTTGGTGTGCCTGTTTTCTCATTATATATATATATATATATATATATATATATCCCATTCCCCCACCCCTGCGGGAGTTGTCACCATTATCAATATATATGTATCTATTTGTATACAGGCTGTTTTAAAAGTCCCTATGTACTTCAGTTCAACATTCAAAATTTGGGTAAAATTTTATTACAATTTGGTAGAAAGCTTAATTTTGATGAATGCTTAAACCTGTTATTTTATGTAAGCACTTTTGGTAGCTCTGGAGAACCTAAATGAATGCCTTCAACATCAGTATATCAGATAAGTAGAAGACACTCTTTGGTCAGCTGTTTCCTCATCTGTCTACACTGTTGTGTAGGATTATGCTAGTTGAATATTGAACAAATGAGGTTCAGAGATCTATACAATGTGCACAACCATCCTAGAAGTTAAGGCATTGCATCAAATGCCTTGAACAGAATTCAGTAATACAGGTTCAAGCTTTCCAGTGATGATAAAGGTGCTAATAAAAAACTGTGTCAAAGTATTCATTTTTAAACAGATGCCTTCTATTGTAATTTGATTAAACCTGGTTTTCAACATTTAAACTGGAACAGATGGGGACTTTATAAGCACTCTGTATATATTATGTTCTTTGATAAAAAAAAAAAAAAAAAAAGCAACTTACATGTCTCAGTTGACTCGTGAGTGAATTTACATCAATTTATAAAAAAAAAATGCGAAATTAAAGTGAATGACTGCCTACAAAAAAGCCATGTCCAGCTGAATTGTAGAATCCTGAAAGTTGTTTCATTATGTAATTCCCATGCAATATGTAGTGTAAAATAAAGCTCTTGTACAGTCTCCATTGGATTTTCTTGATTTTACTTATTTCTAATTTGTCTGATGCAGCAACATTTTTTTCCTGTAATTAGTTCTAAAAAAAAAAATGAAAGTAACTTCTGTGAATTGAATCAGAAAATAAGGTTGTGTTTTATATATATATAAGAAACTTCTTTATTCAAAAAACATTAACTGGAAATGTTAAAACCAACACACCTATAATTATTATATGCCCAAATTTATAAAATCACTTTCATTTAGTATTTTGGCAATTATAAATACTGTAAACTATTCATTTTTAACTGAACTTAAAATTTTGTTGCAAAATTTTTTAGTGGAGAGAAGAAAAAATTTCTGGACAATATTTTATATAAATATTGAAAAGTGCAGAATTATAATTACCCATGTCCTGAAGGGACATGGGTACAGTTTTATGGTTGATGTTACTGCAAAGCATGTTGTTAAATTTTTTTTTTTTTTTTTTTTTAACCACAATAAATTGAATATTTGGTTGTGCATATTAGTTGGATTTTAATATTTATCATTTGTTTTACCTTGCAATTTGTTTTCCTTCTGTTATGGTGTCATAACTAGCATTAACCAAGAAAAAAACAAAAAGACTTGATCCTTCAGTTAATTTAGCTTCTGTAGCCATTTTCAAAAAATAATACTACACTTTATTACTTGCTTTGGTTTGAGCCACATTTTAAACTCATTTCTTTAGGATATTTACCTGCAATATCCATGTGGTATAACTTCCTTTTTCTTTCAATGAATCAAGAGTATTATTGAGATATATATTGTTTATTTAGGCAGCAAATGTTCCTTAAGGCACATACTACATTTTGTGTCGATTAATTTTAATGATTGACTTTTCCAAGTTAAAAATAATCCTTTTTAGAAATTGTCCAAAGTTCGTTTCAGAAGAAAAATACAGGAAATATAGTAAAGGGTGTTAATAACACAAAAAAGGACTTTGATGTCATCCACTGCAACTGAACCTAGGATACCCCTCTCACAAATGTAAAATTAAAAAAAAAAGTTCAACAATTTATACAAAGTATCCATATTCTTGCCCAATTCCTGGCAAATTTCTAAATCTTTCCAACATCAAAAAACTTTTTTAAATTTCAGACCGAACTGTAACATCACAAACTGAAATAGAAATCTCATCCAACAATATTGTAAACTTACAAAAAGTTAACATCACATATGACCCAAGGCTAAAAAAACCTGTTAAAGCAAATCTATCAAAAAACTGATATTTTAAAAAGACTAATTCACTTTTAAACAACCCAAACTTTAAAAAAGCTGTATACAAACTCAAAAATCATCCTACTATTATAAGCAAAGCTGATAACTCAACATTTTGTAATATTAAATAAGGATGCATACCACAAAAAACAGCAGTTAATATGAGAGATATCATAAAATTCAAAAGATTACAAGAAAACAACTTTTCAGCTAAAAATCCACATAAATCTACAAAACAAAAATCACTGGTGAATTCCTGCTTATTCATAAGGGAATATTAAAATCAGGCCATTGACTCTGCTCTATAATACAAGTTTCTATACCCATATGATCAAAAACTTTAAACCAATTAATCATACTGTAATTACCTACCAAATACAGTATCAACAACTAATTAAATTTTACAAATTCTTTACTCCAACCAACCTCAGGATGGAATCTTAACATCCTTAGACATTGAAAATTTTATCACTAAGTTCCAGTCCATGAAGCATTTGACATTATTTTAAATAACATTTATCACTATTCTTTGTCACCTCTGAAAATTAATCCCACAATATTTAAAAAAAAAAAAAAAAAAAAAAAAAAAAAAATTTATTATCATCCACTACATAAGTCCCTTTATTTTCAAACTTTATTATGGCTAACTTAGAAAACAAAATATTCAATAAAATAAATAAACCTACCATTTATGCCAGATATATTTGTGACATCCAAAACAAATCTATTAATGACATTATAAAACTTAAAAAAAAGTTTTGTAAAAAAAATTCCATTTTAAAGTTCACTTATGAACTAAATACCAATTAAAAAAATCCCACTTCTAGATATTCTCTATGACGGTGATAATTTGACCACATCTTTGTATAAAAAGTCTACTAGTTCTAATTCTAGTCTTCTAAACTACAACAGTGAATTCCCTAAAAAATATAAAACTACTATCATTAATAACCAAATTCAAAGAGTTAAACTCATTTTATCTAAAACAATTTTTCTTAAAATCTTTTTTTTTCATAATATAAAATGCACATTTAATGGGTATCCTAATTATATAATCAACAAACAAATCAAATTTCATTTAAACAACAACCATTTTAATAATAACCAATTATAAATAAAATATTGACAATGACACTATTAACATTACCAAAATCAAATGGACCAAAAAAAAAAAAAAAAAAAAAGCAAAAAAAAAAAAAACCTCATACACAAACATAAAACCAGTTGATAAAAATGTTAAGACTTTATATTTATCACAAAATATTAAAAAGTAGCAACTTAGTTATTAAAACTATATCCCAAACTTATAAGATCAATGTTGCATATGAATATATATGCCCACACAGAGAATGTTTCACTGTAAAAAACAAAAAAACAAAAACCCACTATATCTTACATAGGATATACCACAACAATACTTTCATGGAGACTCAGTTGCCATCTTATTTAATCATAGTGCCATCACACAACTCCTTAATAAACAACATAAGGATCATAAAAACATTAGACAACTACTCACAAACACCAGCAAAATCAAATAGTCAAAAAAGACTTATGATCCTTGAAGCAATTCTCATTCAACAAAAACCATCAATAAATAAAAACAATTATAAACATACAAGCACATATCCTTAAATGTATATATAAATAAGTTACATAACTCCTTAGTTCTATGACTAGATCACAAAATACACCATGCATCTTCATCACATACTTCCAATAGCTTATTTTCAAAAATAGAATTACCCATTTCAAAATAAAAAAAAAAAAAAAGATAAAAGCTTGGACCATATTTTCTGTAATTTTCTTTCAAAATGAACTTTGGAGAATTTTCTGACTGAATTTCCTCATTGTCTATATATATTCAAAAGTAAGTTTTAATATTTCAAAAGGAAAATGTTATACTCTTGTTTAATCTTTTCAATTTCAGTCTTGTTGAAATTATATGCACGACTTCTGGCTATTGAACAAGTATCTATTTAAAAAAGAATTGTAAACAACAGAAATTATGCAAGTCAAGAAAAAAAAATAATGAAGTATTTTTGTTTTAGATATTTTAATTTTGCATTTATGAACAATGCAGAAATGGAAATTATGCAAATATCTTTAAAGAATTTAGCTTTATCACCTGATTTTCAGTGTCATGAGAAATCTTTGTTCTTAATATTTTTCATGATTCCTGTCTAAATTTCAAAATTGCAGGTTAGTCTTTTGTAAGATGTTAGGTAAAGTCCTGTTAAGATGATCAAGTTCAAGGTCACTCAAAGTTTTAATTTATCATGCAATGTTGATAATTTTATAATAGCATTTGTGACTGTGATGGCCACTTTAACACAGAACTCATTGTCTTGTTCCATTTTTTTTTTTTTTTTATTTGTGACATGCATTGACCAGCTAAAAGTGGCAACAAGAGAATTGAGTGCACTTTAGTCATAAATAGAGTCATGTTATCAGCCATAATATCTAGGTAGGTTGTAGTATTTAGGCAAACTATTGGTATCAAGGATCCTACTGTATGTAAAAAAAATATTACCCATGCCATCAAACTGAACCATTGATACAAGTCAGAACCAATCCACATTTTCATATTTATACCAAATTCTGGCCTTGGCTATCTAAGTGCCAAATCAAGATTCATCAGAGCAGGCAATATTTTCCCAATGTTCTATTGCCCAATTGTTGTGAATTGTAACCTCGGCCTCTTGTTATCAGACAAGAGTGGCACCTGGCATGGGCTTTTATTGTAATCCATCTGCTTCAAGGTCTGATGTGTTGAGCGCTTATGTCTATACATCTGTTGTAAAGAATAGTCATTTAAGGAACTATTGACTTTTCTATCAGCTTGAACCAGTCCAGCTATTCTCTTCCAGCCTTTCATCAATAAAATGGATTTTCACTCACAAAATTGAAAATTGATCTGACCAGTCTCTGTAAATCCGAGAAATAGTTGTGCATGTAAATTCTAGTAGATCAGCAGTTTTTGAAATACTCAGAAACACTTGTTTGGAATCAATGATCATTCAAAGTCACTTAAATGACCTTCCTTTCTCATACTATTACATGAAATGATATTTAGAAGGTTGCCATGACCATGTTTAAATGCCTATGTCCATTAAATTGCTGCCACATCATTGGCTGATTAGAAATTTGCATAAAAGAGTATTTTTTACATTTACTTAAGTTGCCAGCAAGTATGTACATAATGGATATTAAGTTTTTGATTTTCAGATAATAACCAAGTGCTACCTATTGAACCATTGAATTCAATGAGTCTAAATTTTGTCCAGACAACACCTTCCTCTTTATGTACAAGAAAACTTAAAGAATGACTTGGTAATGTTTTAGCTGTCTATAATCTCTAATCCAACTTGTATTTAAGTGTGTATATCCCTAGAACAAATATTCACAATACTAAATTGGTTGACTGCTTTTGAACAGAGTGCAATGGTTAATTTTTATACATAGACTGGGGAGAGGAAAGAATAAAATAAAACATTTTTTCCAATACAAATTTTTAGTAAAAACAACAAAGCCACAACACTGGTGTACACACCATGTGATTTTATTTATACATATGGAATGATGGCTATAAAGAAATAACTGTGTCATATTACCAACAATGTCACACACAAGCCTAATTTTGCCAGTGCTATAGAACAACTTCCAACCACTCCCAGTGGAATCCCCAAGAAACTGCCCCATTCTCCTTAAAGTGTATATATATATATATATATATATATATATATATACACACGCACACACACGAGAGAAAGAAGAAATAATCACAAAATATACAGAAATGTTAAAAGTACAGACATATCAAGAAGTAGAAAGGTTATTCAGTAAATGGATCTATAATACAATAGTAACATGTAAATGGAAAAATGACTGAACCATATTTTGTTGGTTAAATTGAAAAAAAAAAAACAAGTTCAAATAATTTTAATAACACTGGCATTTCATACCTATTTTGGTCCATAATACCAAAACTAACTTCTAAAATAGATTTTACAAGAGATGAGGCAACCATCTTTCCACACCTGTTTCTCTCTCGCTCTCTTTTTCTTTTCTTTTTTTTTCTTTCTTTCCTACCAACCATCGGAAGCACTGATTCCTAATTTAATTGGTATGGGAGAGAATGAATGGCCAAAAAGTGAGTACATTTACAGTAACCAGAAGAATTGAACAGATTTTTAATTTGTTCATTCAATTATCATGCATAGAGGAAAAAAAAAAAAAAGACAAATTGTTTGAGTTTTGTTGAGAAAGATGCATGTAAAAATGCCAGAGTAACTTTATTGCACAATGCAAATATAATTATAAATCTAAATTGGTGAGCAAAAGAGACTTTCTGTGACTTATATTACAACTGGGGAATTGACTGTAAAGAGAGTATGTGAATAGTGCTGATTGAATATATTGTTTGTCTAGTATAGCAGCCCCTTAGATTTAAGACAGGAAAATTATCTTGTAATGCATATATTGTTCTTCAAATATTTTCATGCTACTTGAAAAAAAAAAAAACTTTCAGTTAAAGTATTTTTGTAATAAATAGTTGCAAATCATTTATATTAAAAAAAAAAAAGTATATATTATAAATTCTAAGTAATTTGCATCTTGTAAAATAAGATATTTTTAAGCAGACATTGTTTTTAAAGTAAAAAAAAAATAAAATAAAAAATAGTATGTAATTATATCAGTGGATCAAATGTGGGTTACTTTTTCATACAACTAGGCTCTGAATTTACTGAGCTATAAACCTGAAATATTATTGCTTTCTTGTTCATTATTATAAAATGGTAACCTGACTAGGAACTGGATTGAAAAAATATCAATTAAAATAACAATATAGCATGAGCAAGCAATAAGATGTACTTAGTTTATTGGCACTCTTTCTAAAAGAATATTGTTTTGTCTGAAGGAAATCAGAATGTTTTGGAATTTGTGGCCATCACAAGAAATGTGAAGAGAAATTACATTTTTCCAAGGAAAAGCAAATTTAACCTTAAAATTTCAGAAGCAATTCTAGCAGATTTCCTTGTCATTGTTTCACAAAAAAAAAGTGAAGCTATAACAGATGATTCTTAATTGTATTTCTATCAAAATAGAAAATTGAAATCCTGAAATATTTGAAACATTTTAATTCTACAGAGTTATCGCCCTTGCATCATGTTTTGTAAATGTTTCGGTCGATTAGAAATTATATCAACTTTTAAAAAGAAAGTTAGTTTAAAGTTTTGGTTTGTATGAAGTGCCAATAAAAGAATCATTTTGGTACGAACTAGTTAGATCCACCGCCTGGTGAGTTAAGTAGAGATTAATAAGAACTGACAGAGTATGTCGGCCCTTAAAAAAAAAGAAAAGAAAAAAAAAAAAGACCCTGTCCAGACATATTAACCTCACAAAATCAAAGGCTTTACAAAATTAGTCTCTTGTGAAACTATTAACAAGGAAAAGAAATCTATTTATCCAATTGCAATTCAGTAAATCAGAACAAAATATATTGGCCGTGTAAATGAAGTAATGAGTAAAACTCAAAGTGAAGATGAGATCCAATTGCAATTAGAATAGAGCAGCAGAAAGAAAACGAGCAGGGGAGTCAATTATATCCTTTTCTGAAAAAGGTTCAAGGAAGACCAGAGACAAGCTTCATGCAATACTTAGGAATCTGAAAGAGAGAAGAGAGCCATGACAGTGGGAAGCCAACCACTAGGCTCTTCCATTTATTTGCAAGGCTTGCTGGAAGCACATAGGTTTGAAGAATTGTTTTCTATTTCAGAATATTGTAGAGAAAATGGTTCCTTAAATTGAAGCATGTAATCGTATAATGCATTTGTATAGAAAGTCCCTATTTGAAGAGGCTGGGTACTTGGTTAGCTCAGGTTTCATTTCTTATATTTATGTCTGATATTCATGACAGTTTAATGAATAAAGTGATGGGCACTTATTCTGCTAACTTCATATACTTGTTTATCTAAAATTAAAATGAACTTGTAATAATGATAATGACTAAAATGCTACCAGATATTTGATAAAATTATTTCTGTATTAAATTTGATAGATTTAAACTCACAAGAGAATCCTCAGGCATTTAAATTTCATTAAATGTTATCAACTTTATTGTTACCACAAACTTATTTCTGAGCAATTACCTCAAAATATTGGTGTGGATTACTGCTGGGTAATCCACCCACCCTACTGTGAGAAAGAGATCTATAAAAAATCACACACCCACTTCAGAAAGAAAACAATGCTACTGAAATGGAGAGACATGGATTACAATAAAAAGCATTTGTACTTATGATCAATATTCTGATTATCTTCTATAATTTGTAGTATCTGAGATACTCCAGACTTGAAATACAGAGATGTGAAAAATGTTGCTAATTTGTTTGCATTCATTTCATATACACAGATTTAGTCACATGAATGTGTGACAAGTTGGATTCATACAAGACTATCAGATTTGTCTTTCATTTCACACAAGGTAGACATTAAGACAAAGCCTTGGTAAACAAGATTTCTATGGCAAAAGGACAACCAGTTTTTCTCTAGAGAAGAAGCAATTTCTTTTCAAATAATTTTCAACTTGACAGACATTTGTTAAGAGAATGAAATCAAGAAGCCATCTTTAATTTACAGTCAATATTAATTGAAGTTTGAACACAGTTTTAATATGCAACATAACAAAATTTCATTCTTATAAATTTAACAATTGTGATTACTAAGGCAAAGTATATTTACAGGCTTTAATGACAATCCCACTATTTCAAAATTATTTTTTAATGGATTTTAAATTCCATCTATAAACTGTTTGAAAGTCAAATTATCTGCTGAGGGATTCAAAACGATGCTTTACAAGAGACCAAAAATATCCAATTAGTCATGAAACCGGCTAGAAAAATTGATAAATTCTCCTATTCAGTACATATGTACTTACAAAATCTATGATACCAAGTCATATATTTATTAACAAATGATCATTTCATTTTAAATATTAACATAAAATTGTCTTGAATTTTCTTTCCCCTGCAACTCAAGTTTTCAAATGACCTCATCAAAAAATCTCAAACAAATTTTATTTTTCATACTTCTAATGCTGAAATTGAAAAATTGAAGGGAAATTTTGGGGTTATAAACAAACTATAAAATCCAGTCAATTGGCAGAAAGCAAAGCAGAGGAAAGCAAAAAAAAAAGTTATCAGACAAAATGGTCATGACCAACAGAAAATTTCTACAATAACAGCAAATATAGGAACAAAGAAAGATGGCAAATTTATGCAAATTTTACAAGTGATTTTCTTGATAGATTTTCCTACTGCTTTGTTTGTGAAGACAAAAAGAAAATGTTTCTATTGTTATAAAGTTATGCAAGCTTCCCCTCTTTAATTATTAATAAAATACTAAATGAAACAGACAACTTGTGACCAGACAAAATATAATTCTAAATTTTGGGAAAATATCCAGGATTCTTCTAAACTAAAATATTAATTTGTACAACTTTAGAGTTGAAGATGAACAATGTAAGAAAATTGTTTTTTATTTAGTATAAAAATGGGCAGATCTGCAGGATTTGATATTTAGTGACAAATGAGGCAAAATGGTTAAAGCATTTTTTGTTTTTGTTTGGGTGTTTTTTTTTATCTACAGAAATAATTCTTTAAAAATCTGACTGCAGATCAGCGCCAAAGACAAGAATGACAAAAGATGAAACAAAACTTACAAAACATTCAGAATTGAAATGGAAGATAACTTTAAAATTAATGCAAAAATTCAGCAGTTGAATTTGATTAACAAGTCTGTGAATTAAATAATTTCCATATAACAATTTTCATTGAAAGAAGTTTAAATACCAAAACATTTATAGCAAATAGACTTTTTGTTTCTTTCTATTTGGTTGCTTAACAGATTCGGTGGAGCTTTATGAAATGTAGTGTCTTGTTGAAGAGACAAGACAACAATTTGCCCGACTCTTTCTAATAATCAGGAAATTAAAAAAAGAAAAAGTTACAAAGATGAATTTTGCTGATATGGCTTCCTTACAAGTCTAATCATCTGAATTTTAGCACAAGAGAAGAAATGCTGGTTTCATTTTCAAAGAACTCCAATATTCCACATTTTGTGGCAGGAGTTAAGTCAAACTGACCAAAAGTGGTCACAAATTCTTCGACCATTTATAAGGAAGCCATCGATAGAAAGTGTGGCCCACATTTTTGACAAGTGAATCAGTAAGACGACAATTGTCGGTGCCTGGAATGACAAAGTGAAAGCAAAGAAATTTGCTTGCGACAAACCGAAAATAACCTCAAGACAGAAACATCAAAACATTGTTCAGTCAAATGTTTTGAATGTTGAGGTCAGGCAGAAATTTCAACTCTTATGTTTGTCAGCAATTTCTGTGAAAAATTTAAAATTGACAACTCAAATAATCATTTCAAAATAGTTAAAGTCAATTAAACTGTTAAAATACCAATGTGTATTTTGGAGTAAAACAAATAATCGGAATGAAAATTGACATTGCACCAAGAAAAGAAAAAAAAAGGACAAAGTCTTTCAAGAAAT
The DNA here is from genome assembly GCA_903632075.3 of Acanthosepion pharaonis. Classification (NCBI taxonomy): domain Eukaryota; kingdom Metazoa; phylum Mollusca; class Cephalopoda; order Sepiida; family Sepiidae; genus Acanthosepion; species Acanthosepion pharaonis. The sequence goes on along the minus strand of CAHIKZ030002124.1, from coordinate 1,778,924 downwards.
GATGGTTTAAGGGAGAAGCAGAAACAAAGAAGGGGGGGGCTGCATGCAGTGAATTAAGTTAAAGAGAGAAAAGATTGTTGAATACCTAATGGTTCCCTAAGAAATCCCAGATTAGAAATACAAGGAGAAAAGTGCAAGAAAAACAGTAGAAAGTCACTGTTGTTGTTGTTGTTGTTGTATTAAAAAGAAAATGCATAGAAAACTTTTACTCTACTTGTTACGGTTGTATGTAGCCACAGTTAGAATAAAATAAATAGAGAAGGGAAACCTTGCAATAGAAAAACTTCAACTTGCATTTCTTCAGCAAGTGTAATAATAATAAAAAAAAATTTCTTGGAAGAATTGTGTTTAGTTTGGTAAGGTTTGATTTTCAAAGCCTGTGGTCAGTTTTGGGTTTGTTGAAAATGTTTTATAAAAAAAATAGAAAAATTACAATATACATTTTCTTTAGTCGACAAAATATCCCAAAATTAATTAGATAAAAATTAAAAGGTATAATAATAATATTAATATTGTGTACAGAACTCTAAACTGACAAAGTTATTTTGCTATGGAAGATGGTAACAGGAGTTTTCACTTGATTATAATTACTTGCTCAATGAAAGTCAAAGGACTTTGTAACATTCTAGAAAGACATTCAGTAAAAAGAAAGAAATGTCAATTACAAATATAAAGTTGATTTCTTGCATTTTTTTTTTCAAGGAACAAAATCTAAATTCAAAATACAGTTTTTATGTGATGTTCATTTTGCAAAATAGAAATATTTGGAATTTTAATCTTTCTGCAAGAAATAAAAGAAAACAGAGTCATTAAAAAATAAAATAAAAATTTGCAGTAGACAAGAATACATCAACGAAAAGTTCAATGGTACTGGAGAACAAAAATCTTAAAACATTGACCAAGTCTATTTTACAACTATAATATTTAATTTGCAATCATATATATGTTTGTTGAAATAATCAGATCTCTTTGTTTTAATACAAGTAATTTTTTCACATATACACTTGACTTTGTGGGGTTATTAGAGTTCATTTTGAAAGCAAATGATGCATAAATACAACTTTTTGCAACAACAGTACTATGGAGAATATAAAATGATTTGACTAATTTGGGGATGCAAGGAAAAGAGATACAGTTAGAAGAGGAAGAAAGAGAATCAGAAGATGTGAAAGAAAATGAAGTGAAAACATTCTTTTTTCTTTATCTAACATTTCTCTCTCTGTTTTTTTGATAAATTCTTTCAGCTTTTATACAGAATGCTTGGAAAAGGATAGAAGTCAAAATAACATGTACATTTCTATTCATAATTTTACTTTCCTATGCAGTTTGTACAATTTGGAGGATCGGTGGGGGGGTGAAAAAAAAGCAAATCGAAAAGGAAAAGAAATGCCAAATAAACCTGAATATATACACCAAAAAAATGTTGTATGGCACAAAAATGAAAGGGAATTGATTTTTAAAACTTAAAAAAAATATTGCAGATAATTCAATATTTAATAGAGAGTGGAGAGAGAGGTGGGGGGTATATAGACACTGAGGGTCAAGAGGGTCTCCAGTGATAAGCAAGTATCACACAAAAACTTCATGATGGTATAAACCACAATCACTTTGAAATTGACCTGAAGAGTAATCTAAAATAACAATTATGAATAATCAATTCAAAATAAAATATCAATTGCTGTTAATACAATTAGAGTAGATAATAATTTGTAGTAAGAATCATTGAAGGAGTGGTAACAGTGGTTGTGGTGTTGGTGATGAGTATTACTAGAATAAAATGTCTGAACTGGAGGATTCAGACCAAGAGTTTAAATCTTTTTCATCGGCAGGTCTCAGCTGCATCATATCAACTTCTCTTGTATTTTCAACAGGAGTTGGAGGTGGCTGATGCTCTTCTAACTGCATACCAAATTCATAGTCCATCTGATATTTTGAGCGGTAAGTGGACAAACCTCCTAGAAAACAATAAATAAATAATTGAAATTCCATTTGTTTGCATGTTTCTTCAAGGGATTTTTTTGCAACCATTTTTTTCTCATATAAATGAAAATTAAAAAAAAACTTTATGAAACAAGCAAGAATAATGAATGAACAAACAAATCAAAATAAAAAAAAAAAAACTGTCAAGAGCACCAAAAATAATGTTGATAAAGTAAAAATCAATTCCGGTGAATTTGATATCATTTTACTGCATCTAGAAAAACAGCAAAATCAAAAACAAAAAATAAATAAAATCAAGACAAAATAAATTTGGTTTGAATAATTCAACACAAGTAGAATGAACTCATTTTTATATGTTACTGTCTCATCCCAAACAATCATTTGTCATAAGATTAATTTCCAATAGGTTTTCTTAAGATCTGTAGCACATTTTCTTAAATTATAATGATGAAGTGCACATTCAATGCACTGAAATACAAAAATGTCATTTCAAATTACTAAATATTGTTTTTTTATGAATGTATGTGATTTGTCCTGCAATTGCTATTTTTAATTTTAGGAAATATTTTGTCTACTTCAAAACAAATACATCCCATTTTAACTCAAAAAAAAAAAAAAAAAAAATTTAGCACTAAGAATCAACAAAAATAATTTTAAATGTACTAATTACACAATCAAAGTCTTTTTTAATACTTCATAATACTTCCCTACTTCATAATCAGGTATTTTCCCATAACTAGATTTTATAAAAGAATAAAAACATGAGAAAAATTAAATTGTTTGCAAAATATAACAAATTAATGAAGTATCACATCTACAATGAAATATGAACAGAAAACAACACATTTTCTGAAAGCTTAAGACTATTGCACTCAATCATTTTATTACTTAAAACAACTTGTTTTCTTGCATCAGCAAGTTGGCCAAAGATTATGGGAAATTTAGTGTCTTCTTTTGTGGTAAAAAACACGTTGTTTTGAAAATTCTTGGGGAAAAAAATTTTTAAAATAAAATAATTGTCGGATTTTAAATGACAAATGATTTTTTTTTTTTTTTTTAGTGAAAATCTTGATAAAAATATTTTTATTTATTTATTTTTTTTTTTACATCTGTTACCCCTATTTACTCAATTTTATGAAAGATTGAGAAATTCAAATTTCACCCTCATTTATATTAGTTAAAAGAAGGACTCCTTGGAGAATTTAAATCATCAATTTGTTTTTGTCAAACAGAAATACCATTTACCCAAAATCTGCTCTGAATCATAAAATAAAAAATGCAATGAAACTATATTATTTAATTAAAAAAGCTTTTAATTGCTTTTATTAAAGGACACTATTGTCTTAAGAAAAATAATTTTTTGATGAATAATGCATTTTTACAAGAATTGTTTTCATTTTTTAAAAAATTTTAATTAGAATAATGAATCTTTTAAAATTCGGTATTAATTTTGGCCTTTTAGATGATATTATTGTTAAGTAAAAACTATATTTACTAATCATAAATGGTAAAAATCATCAAACACCAATATTTTTAAAAGAATTTGCCAATTTTTGTAGATACAAGCGTCCATACACATTATCAGAAAATAAGAGCAAAACTATAGTTAATTTAAAGCCAGAAAGTATCTAAAATTCAATAAAATTATGGAGTTATTATCTTAAATTTTTAAGATTACTGAGTACTTAAAAATTATATATAAAAAGGTGCTTATATTCAATTATTTTTTACAGCTAAAGCCTCCATTAGATAAAAACATCAATCTTTAAAATATGTCAACAGCTTAAATAAGCAGACACCACTGTGTTAAAAAAAATACATTTCTGCAATAGAGTAAATAATATTCGAGTCAAATCTGATTAATTATACTTTAACTCAACTAATATTCCTCAAATAAAGTTTCAGAAAAGTACATTTTATTTTTAGAAGATTTTTTTTAATAAAGAGAATTATATTGCGATGAAAGACGACTCAAAAAGGGAGATAATCAGCTATTTTAGCAAAACAAAATTCTTTCCAGTCAATTTAAATTAGTTTTTGAAATACAGCAAAGTATATTGCTTATTTGAAATATTAAATTTAATCTATTAGCTTGGAATTAAAACTAAAATAAAAGTTTCAAGAAAGATTTTTCATGTTTAAAAATTCATTTGAAACCTTAGGTATCGTGTCGCATTTTCTGTGGTGGTACCCAATAAATGTGTACGTTTTAAATTAAAAATGACTCGGGCTTTCTGAGTTAACCCCCTTACATATGATTGAACCTCAAGGGAGATAATTCTGAAATTATTCCGTTTCAATAAAGTAAGGAAATTACATAAGAATTGCCAGTAAAAAAATAAATAAACAAAAATAAAACGGAAAAGAACGAACACATGCATCAATGCAAAATGGTGCAACGTGCATGGCATGAATGTTGGAGGTAAAAGTACGATCATGCCTCTTGCTACACGAGACAAAAAGAATAGCAGAGACACTGAAGCCAATTATATAGAAAAATGGAGGAATTTTCATTCAACAGCAGTGAAATATTGAGGGCAAATAAATATTAGGACATGATTAAGATAACATTGCTCACTACGAGAATTTCTAACAAAGCAGACTTTTTGAAAATAAAATCCCTAAATTCAACTTCATTTAACTATAAAAAGCATTTACAATAACTTAAGAAAATTGAAGAGAAAATATAAATTAGTAACTTCCTGACTTTCTTCAAATCGTGTTGTAAATGGTATTTGTATGCAACTAGAGAGGTATTTTCTGTATCCAATAATTTCTCTTATATTCCACATATTAGTTTACATAAGAAACAACAGGCTTTAAACTGTGCATTCCACATTGCATTTTGCATTTTAATTTTCGTATATTAATTGGATGAGATTATAGAATTTGTTTAAGATTTATAAAGTGTGTTTCTGTGTGTTTGGGAGTTCTTTCCAGCATTAGTTTTTGCTAGAAAATAATAAAATAAAATTATCTCTAAGTTCCTTATTGAATGTTTATCAAATTTGTCAATATCTTTTATTAAATTATCCCTTCTAATTTATTTATATTACATTAGAACATTATTTATATATCTGTTTTTGTTTTACCTATTCAACTTTGGTAATTTTTAATCGTTTTCGCCCTGTCGTTATCTTTACTTAATATCACTTAACTATTGATATAATAATATCACCATTTTTTTCTCACAAAAGAAAGTGAACATTAGCTGAACTGTTGAAGGTTGCATTCTACCTTCAAATATTGCAGACTTCCATCTTTTTATGATTGTAAAAAGTAACATAAAATTAAACACTACATAGTTAAACAATTTTTTGCAATGAGTCAGTAGTTATCACAATTGATAACTGATGAAGGATTATCTTAAAATTCGAAAATCCTGTTGTCTGTAAATAAAAGTTTATAAAGTAAGTTTATCTAGACTAACTTTTGCTCCTGTCAAAAAGAAAAAGTTTAAAAGAAGATTAAAACATTCTGGACACCTGCAAACATGTGGTTAGTGATTTAGTTTCATTAGTCTAAAAAGATAATCATGCTTTAAAACAAAATTTGAGAGTATATTGTTGAACAGGTCTAAAGAAAAGAAAAAGAGTGTGGACAGTACATACAGAAATTGACAGGATTGTTTTTGAATGCCAGAATATGATAGATAACTGAAAATCGCCAGTAAAATCAGAATAGAATGAGGGAGGATTTGATATAGAAATGGTTTTACACCTGTACAGTGAAGTGTGAAGGTAATTATTCATAGAGATAATACACAAAAAACAATTTATAATTGAATTTATTCTTTTGGAACATGAATTACTTGTTAAAAGCAAAAAACAAAACTTTTCAGCACCCACTTATAATTTAAAAAGAAAATTAACAAAATGTTCCATGTGTTACAAGAATTAGCAAAAAAGTAATGTATAGTTTGTTGGATGTAACATATTTAAACTTAACTGTCATCTTTGATTTTGATAATGGCTTATATGTCTATTCATTGTTTCTTGTGACATTTAATGTCAAAATCCTTAGAATTTGTTCAAAGCCCTTTTGCAGTATGATAATATCTGTATATTGATGAGGAAGAAAGATTTATATCAATACATATAGACAGATGACTGTGTGTGCAGAAAGAAAAAGAAAAGATAGATATGGATAGGTATTGGAACTATATTCACTTACCAGACACAGTAAATAAATAAATAAATATATATATAAGACAAAATTAATAGTAAGCAATCAGTGATTGAAACTCAACCAGCAGTTGTGATACAAACAGAACAAAAGAAATCTAACAGGGCAGCAACTAAATTAGAAACAATGACAAATGTGCTACATGGCTGAACATCATTCACAAGAATCACAGTTCAGAAAGTAAGACATCATAAGGCATCCATAGAAACAGACATAGGTTTATAAAAAAAAACAAAAAAAAACAAAAAATGAAAAGGCAAATTTATAAGGGGATAGTGGAATAATACCATGCAGGCATCTTGGTTTTAAGGAGCAGGTCTTAAACAATCAATATGTTGGTTATGTGGGCAAAAGTAGTTTGGCATCACATCACAAATAGGACCAAAATTTTAAGGACATGCATTAAAAGAAAAAAAAAATTTAAGTAGGCTCTGAATAAGAGTCACTCAATACAGTATTGAATAATAAATATTTTCACATGCGTCTGGGTTGATGTAAGAGAAAGTTCTTCTAGCATTTTGATGAACAACACACAATAGAGTCAATATTAGAAACCTGGCTCCCATCGGCTTCTTTGAAAACAGAATTTACCATAGAATTTAGTGAGGGCCAGTTCAATAGGCAAAATGTTCAACAATTGGTTTAGAAACATTGTGGTAAGTTATCTGGACTATATGCTCATCATAAAGTTGAATTCACAAAGTTTTAGGAGTGAACAAAGATAAGCTGATGCACTTTAAAATGAATTTAGTTGTGTTTATAAACACAACAAGCCATTGCTTAAAAAAAAGAAAAAAAAATGAAAAAAAGATTTGTCAATTGAATCATTGGAAATTTCAACTTTATAATAAGTTTATAGTAAAAATAATTCCCACACAATGTCTGCAAAATGTTACAGACAAAAAATGTCTGAAAATCTATGCCATTCACAGGACAATGAAATTACTGATTAAAATAGGAAAAGAAAATATAATTAACTAAAAATGGATAATATACTAAGTTTGTATAGTAAAGCGTGTGTATCCATGGTAGATTAGGAAAATCACAAATGCACAAAGACTTTTATACAAACTGGGAATGACAACATTTTCAGAGGCAGAACTAAAAGGAAATACAAAAGAACCAAAGTTGAATGAAAGGCCATAATAAAAAGGGAACAAAATAATCAGCTAAAGAAAATCTGCATAGGGGATCAAAGTTTTAACTAAATAACATTTTGTTAGAAGTCAAACACTGAAAAGTTGATACCTTTAACCAAGTCGGACAAACAGTACTGCTATAGAAGACAGACAGTTAAAAAGAACATCTAGTCACAACAACAAGAAACAAACACAAAACAATTTCGCTTGATCCCAGAAACATACAAGCACTGTACTTTTTGGGATTACTTTTTTTAAAAAATGTATTTAATTTTTAATATGTATAAATCCATTTGGCTTTGTAAATGTTAAAGTATGAGAAAGATTGCATAAAATATGGGCCAGCATTAAAGTCAAATGACAAAGACACCAATAGGATTATCAGTGAAGAGGAAAGTTGAATGACAATACAAACACAAATGTTGACAACAAAGACATTTGCAACAAGCATTCTTTGGTTGACCATCTTTCAGAGACAATGATAAAAAAGCCAGAAGACAAAACATGAGAGAGAGATAGAGAGTGATATTTAACAAGAAAATAGACAAAAATAACATTGATAAAAAAAGACAGGGATTTGTGATTGAGCTTCAAAAAGAAAGTACGATGTCAGTGGGGGTGGGACAAAAAATAAATGAAAATATCTCAAAGATAGAATGGCAGTGCTTGTAAATAGAAATAAATGCTTAAGAGAATGATGTCACTTAGAGAGTGGAAGTATGAAGAAAGATAGAAATGACAGAAAATTACCTCTGCAGGTAATGTTTGAGAGAATATAATGAATGGCTAGAGAAAGGGATTACAAACACACACAATATATGAACAATAGAGACAGAAAGAGAAACAAATGAAGATACAGTGTGATGACACTGGTGACAGTGAAAATGAATAATGGTGAAGAAGTTCAACAAACTGATAGATGTAGCGATATTCACAACTTTCCTCATACAAAACTGATTTTAGGACATCATTTTGAACAGATATCAGATTGAAAAAAGTTTAAATGACAATAACGTATAAAAGTATTTCTTAGTAATTATTAACAATTTTTTGGTGACATAATCTATAACCAACCTAAATACACAGAGGTGTAATATTTACAATGAAATTAAATCTTGTTTCTATGAAAATACTTTCCAGCTTTATTTCTTTGTTTTTTTAATTAACAGTATTTCATGTTAAAATAATGCAAGAAGCTCTGACAAACTTGTAGGTATTGAGAAATGAGAATAGGTTTATAAATGAATTCAAAAGGAATTGAAACAAAAAAATAAAGTATTGATTGATACAGTATGTTGTCCATTCATTTGATGCTAGAAGTAACTCCTCTTTATTTGCATGGCCTATGAAGAGGATGAGGAGACTGGGGACATCAGCAGCAACTTACAGAGAACTTCAAGGATTTTCTAGCTCAGCCAACTCTGCAATAAAACCAACAAATATGGATTACATCACTGTTAGGATCACAGCCACCTGACTAGGGGTAAAGAGTTGAATTGGAGGGGGAACAGCAGCAGTGATGCTTACAAGAAAGAATTAGATTAAGATGAAGAAAAGTCACCTTTAAGTTTACCAAACAGGTCAGGACATTTGTATCATATCCACATTATTACTGAGGCTAATATAAGATTATTTAGTGGGTATAAAAGTCAGTATTTAAATATTCAAACAAAAATTAAAAAAAAAAACAATCCAAGAGTTTTCCCTAAAATGAAAGCTTCCACATTAATAAAGATGAACTTCTGAAAGTACATAATACATATTTCTTTTATATGAAGTTCAGAGATTATGTATTTTCATTTTTATACATACACACACTATTGTGTTAATATTTGATATTTTTAACACAATGTTTCAGCCCAATATATTCTTTGGCCTTCTAAAAGTGAATGCTATATTAAGAAGTTACTTAGTTTTCTTCTTTTTTTTTTTTTAACATCAACTAGAATAACACAGTCCAGAGTCATAAGACTGAATATTAAAGTGACTGAGTTGTAAGGAATGTTACAAAGCTCAGAGTACCAGAACTGAATGTTTTCAAATGATTTTGTATCGAATGCTGATATGAAAGGCTTTAACTATAAATATTACTTTTTTTAAGGACTAATATCTATAATATTGTTAACATTCCCTGCAATTAGGATTGGCAAAAGTGCAGATTTTTTAAGGGGCAAATCTCTTCCAATCTGAACTTAACAAGAGACCTTAATACAAATCCTGTGTTTTAGTTGGTCTATAGCATTTTATTAGGTTGATCATAAGTTTTAAATATATCATAACATGTAATGAAAAATGGGTTACAAATGACAATGTCCAATGCAGCAGGCAGTGTGCACTGACAAGGATAAATCTCCACAACTGACTGCAAAAGCTGAGCTCTATAGAAGAAAGGTAATGCTGTGGGGGGTATTTTCAGGATATTATCCGTTTAGAGTTCATAAAATATAAACATTAAATGCACACTTATACGTCCAGCAGCTGCAACATGTCCAAAACTTTGGTTGAAATGCATCCTGCACTTGTCAATATGAAAAAATGTTGTTCCCACTCCATGACAATGCAGGGCTACATAGAATAAGAACAACACAGGAAAAAAATTTGGAACTTGGTTGGTCTACACCACATACCATATTTAGCTGACTTTCTACTAAGTGATTATTACCTTTTTTGATCACTGCATAACACTTGATGGAGGGAAATTTTCTTTAATGAAAATTAGATTCAAAAGTTCAGCAAAATCTTTTTCACATCAAAATATGTGGAATTTTACTGAAATTATATTGAAGTCAGGAAAACAGTGACTTGCTGCCTGGCACCAAGTCACTGCTCAATAATGGTGTACATACAATTGAATAAAATATAATTGTACTTTATTTTTTTAAGAAAAGTTGATGAACAAAAAACAGAAATGATTTCTGACTCAATAGTTCAAATACAAGCCAAGAAATGAAAAGACTGAATACAACCTGAGGAAGACCAATGAATATCTCTACTGAAACTGTGTTGAAAATAATAACAAAGAGAAAACTAAGTTTAAAAATATATTGAACATTAAGAAGTTGTAAGGAATATATTGTCAATTATTTTTTAATTTTCCAAGAACAAAAAAAAGTTTTATTTTTACACTTTTAAAACCCTAACAGAAATTTATGTAACCTGATGAATCGATGATCATTAAATTACAAGTAGTTACAACCAAGACACATAAAGTGCTTTTTGACAAGTGTTGCTTAGAAAAGAAAAGAAAAAACCACTTGCAATGGTTCTTGGTCAATGTGAGTAAAAAACTGAGCCAGTATATGACTATAGTAGTAATGCCACAAAATAAATAATTAACATACAAGTTAAAATTAACTAAAGTTTGGTCAGAATTGTTCCTCATGGCATAAAAACTTTTTACTACAGAAATAAACACTCCCAATATAGCCTAGCTATTATTTCATAAAACCACCATTAGACATGATGCAGACATTACAGATACTTATTTTGAAGGAATTGTAAATAAGGTTGGAAAAATGAAAGTAGTTGTCATAGTTGTCTTTCATTCAGAAAAATAGAAAATTATAAGTAATTTTGAAAAAAAAAAATCATATCATCAACTCTGAATTCAAATCAACATTCTGTTGTCAAATACATATTGTCAGATTGCACTATGTCAAGGTTTATTATAAAAGTCAATGTTTTCACAATAAAATCAATATTAACCAACTTATAGTGAGAACATTTTCAGGATATACAACTAGAGAGTCCTTCATATGTAATTATTGATATTTTTTTTTTTAAATTTCAAATATACAGTGATTGCTATAAGTTGCAAGAATGATCATAACATCAAGAGAAACAAAATATTGTGATGTTAATGTGTGATGAAAGCACAACACTGGAAATTGCAAAATAGTTAAACAGAGGTCAGAAATCAAAAAAGAAACTGAAAACATAGGCAAGATAATAATAATCTGGGCTTTAAGAATGTCACAAAAAGAGATTTAAGTAAAATTAAAAAGAGCAATAAGAAAATATTTAAAGAAACTGTAAAGTGGTAGAAAAGATGCAGACTATTAAGAACATTAGTGAAAGATATGAAAGTAGCCAAACTATCATCAATAGTGAACATAAAGAGAAATGTTAGGCATAGAAGTACATGTAAATTGATTTCTTAACAGTCATTTTGACTGGTGAATGTAGAGCTAGATTGGATGGAGCTGAAGGCTGGGCTAGAGGTTGACCCAACTTTTTCATAGAAATAGTCAACTAACAACACAACAGGGAGGAGAAGCAATATTCTGAGATAGTATTGTAGGCAGTAAAGCTATAGGTCTCTTCAAAGTTGATGATATCGAAATAAATGCAGAGATTTTCTGTAAGTTTTTGGAATTTTTGAGTAACACAGGTCACAACCAAAAAGCTTTAAGCTAAAGATTAATGTAAGACAATGCTCCTTCGTATTCTGCAAAGTTGACTATTGCCCACCTAACAAAAAAAAGTTTCAAAAATAACAAATAGTTTCCATCTTCCCTAATAAAAAATATTGTCATTCATTATTAAAAATTATGTATATGAGAATTGAAAACAATATCCAAGCAAAAATGTCTATAAAGCAATTAGAACTGCTGCAAGTAATGTTAAAGTCAAAACAGTTGAAAAGTTTTTTGTTTTTTTTAAATAATCAATAGATAAAAAGATTGATGAAGCTTGTACAATGTCAAAGAACCAATATTACCATGTAAAATAATTTATTCAGTTTGTCAGAGATAATGTTAATCAAATATATTTTTCTATGGCCTATATCTTTTAGATTTATTTAGAAATAAAAAATATATATTGTACTTAATTTAAATGTATTTGGCATAATGAAATGTGATGTTCCACAAACAAGTTATCAAAATTTTTAATAAGTATATATATATATATATATATATATCACTGACTGAAATTCACAGAATATATTGCTCATTCAAATAGATCCTGAAAATTTAATATGCATTGGTTGATATATGGCAATTTTATTGTAAAATCATTGATTTACATAATATCTGACAGTGTACAATTGTTAAGGTAAAAAGATAAGGGATTCAATAAAATAATGAAATAAGCCATTCATATCAAAAGAGAGAAGCAACAAGGACACTTTTTAGAAAATCAATATTTAGGCCTTTTCTTTATTATTTTAATTAATGATTTGCCATGAGCAGTTGGGAGCCTGCAATATTCAGGTATTTTCTGTAATTATAAATATGGAGAACATGAAAACATTTACAAACAAAATGCATGTTTTAAAATATGCAAAACAGAAGAAAAGTATCAGCTTACAATAAACCGTATATCAGGAGTGCTTGCATATTAAAATGCATATTTTTGTTTGTTTTGATATTTTGTATTATTATTATGGGGTGATATGTTTGTCTGCCTCGAAAAACAGATACACATTATTAATATTAAAAAAGAAAAATTAAATATCTGTTTCAATTCATGCATGCTTTCATAAAGGCATTGAATATGTAAACAAATACAATAAAGAAAAAGCAATCATAAACCAAACTGCTAGATGTGTTTCCTTGTTATTCTTTTTAGATATTTAAAGTATATTTGGCTGTAGATTCAGTGGAACAATCAGGCTGTGACAAAATAATTTCTTTCTGTGATTTCAAGAGATGATAATGAAATTCTTACATGCAAAACAAGTTAAATTTAAAATTTTAATGTAAATCTTAATCTAAATATCTGTGTATTTCTATAATGAAATGAACATTTTATAAACATTTCATAAATAATCAATACAGTTAATTTATATTAAATGTAATATTTGAATAAAGTTGTACTTAATAAAAGGTTATTTATACTATGTAATCATCAAAAGATCCTTGGTTATGATAAAATCATTGCAATCAACCAATAAAACTGTCTATATTAATTGTTAGACAAAAATTCAGAATTCATTCTTCCAAATTTGATGGGGTTTTTGTCTTGTTTTTTTTTTTAAAAGTTGGTTATGAACCAAATGAATCTTAGAAAAGATAAAAATGAAAAAATAAATTCTTCAACAAATTGCTAAAAATATAAAGAATTCTTCAAATGGAAGCATAAACATTTTTGGTGGTGTGGCTAGTAATTTAAAATAGAAATTTTTATATTTTAAGAGTAATTAATTACAAGATTAAGCTTTTATAAATGGCAAATATTACTATAAATATTTGCATTCTTTACTATCTCAATAATGTTCACTTTTTTCATGTAATTTCAAGCAGTTCAGATACAATTTCTTTATAGGGCTTCATTTTTTCACAATTCTGAGCAGGTCAGTTATGCGGTCTTTTCATTTAAAAATTTCATTTACAAAATAAAACATCTAAATATACTTGCTTGAGAAATGTAAAATACACACTTTCCTCTAAACTATTTTCATCAATTCATAGATATTCAGTAATAATATACACATTTTGATCAAGTTCATTAAATCAGGTAATAGAGACAAATATCAATTTATTATCAAGTTATAGTAACTAACAGCTATGAAATGATCCAATGTTGGTACATGTTAAAAGCAAATATTAACAATTAAAATATTGAAGTATATGTAAAATAAATAAGCCAGTCATAAGTTAACTTTTTGATAAAATTATCAAAAGTTCCTTAATTCTTTTTGCATGTGGGCAACATTTTGTAGATTTATACAATGACTCTGAAAAGTTTTAAACAGATTTGTCTTCATAAAATGTTATGGCTAAACATATAAAGTTTTATGTGTGTGTGTGTGTGTGTGTGTGTGTGTGTGTGTGTGTGTGTGTGTGATGCATAGGTTGACTTTGGCACCATCTATGACTAAAGGTTCTGTATTCACTGCTCAAATTACTAATTATTTTTATTCTTTATAAACAGAAATATATTTACAAGCAAAAAGATTAATATAGAATTCATTATTATTCTATTTAATATTAAAAAAAATGACTCAAGCATTTATTTGATTAAACAAATAAGAAGCTGTTTCCTTAATAAGCAGTCATCATACTAATCTGTAATTCAAACAATTTGAAACAGTCTGTGGCACATTATCAATATTTGTCTGATCACATCAGGGGGTTATATTACAAAAGAAAAAAGAAAAAAACTGTTTTATTCTCATCTTTCTCTATTTTATTGTTCCTGTCCCATTTTTTTTTCATAATGTGTCTATGTTTGAAGAGGTGTGAGTTATAATCATCAAAGTGAGCAAGTTAGAAGAAATGATCGTCATTAAAATGGAAAGTCAAAGAACTACTAAAACAGGGGAGTGCACTCTTCTACGACTACACTGTTTTGTATCATAATGGTGTGAGAGTGCTTTTACATTTAAATAAAAAGTTTTAAAACAGGGGAAATAGGCCAGCAGGAAGTTGTAGTGGCAGTGTTGGCTGATCTTCTCTATACTTAACAAATCATTGCATTCTATTACTTAAGTTTGGATCAGAGGAAATGACAGCAGTGTTGGCTTCTCCAAAATGGAAAGAATCAGAATTAAAAATCCAATTATTCATCTTTGAAATTTAGTATATTAGCCATTTTTCTGCCACAGCACCCAAAAGTGTTTTAACATTCATTATATTTAATATAAAAATAAGTAATGTAATTTGATTTTATTTACTATTGTGGTTTAGTTTTTCTATCTGAGAAAATAGTGTGTGTGTAAGGGGAGGGCGAACTTTAAAATCCAATCAAATTTCTCAAAATTTTTATTTATCAATTTGTGCTTTTACTTTATGTCACAAGTAATGAAAAATTATTCTTAAAACTATCCATATATTTTACAAAAAGAAAATACTATAAAATAATTATGTAAAATCAAACATTCAAAAATGTTATCAAATTCTGCATTTTAAAATTATTACTAAAGTTGATTTACTCCAACAAAATTTATTGTTTTTTTGCAGGTTAACATTTACATTAATTATTCACTTAGCAGTATTATTCTCTTTGGTATTAACAAAATTTACTTTAGAATTAGAGAATCTTTTTATTAACAACATTAGTATTAATGGCAATGAAAAAGAATTGTTACCAAGAGAGAAATAGAAAATAATCAGAAATTACATATATAAAATGTAATTCAGATTTAAAGGTTTTATTTGAAAATAAGAATTACTGGCATTTTATATTTTTGAGATTTTATTTTGATATACTTTATAAATAAATAGCTTATAATAATAGTTTATATGATTTATGATCTGTATTTTGTATAGATAGTGATTTCACTCATGTGTGTCCATTTGTGTCAAATTCAAAGGAAGTAACTGGACCGGAAATAGGAAAAGAATTAATGTGTGATGATTAAGTCTTAAATGAAATTGATGATATAGTTTTGTTAGAAATGTATTATTATTCTGCATATATATTTTTCTTTAGTTATTGTCCATTGATAATATTAGATGTCATTTTTTTTATTCTAATACAAATTTATATTAAAGGAAAAGCTTTTCAAATAGAAAAGTAGATTGAAAAAATCCTGCTCTGAATCTAGATAACATAATGATAAGCACACATTATGATGAAGAAACAGCAAACACCATAAAGAACAGCACAGAAAAAAATTGGTGATGAAAATATTCCCTAAAATAGACACTTCATCTTATAAGAGACATAAACAGTGCAAAATAATAATAAACAAATATGTTTTGTTACAATTTAAAGAAAACCATCTATATTAAGTAATCAAAATAGTAAGTTGTTATACAAAAACACTTTGTATTGCATCTAATAGTGAAAATAGCATAAAAGTCAAATACAAAGTAACTGTGTTATGAAAGCAAACATTAGATTAAAATGTCAGTTTTAAATGAGCAAAAGTGGGTGAATGAATGCTTTTTAGTAGCTGGACCTCCTGACTGTTTAGGATAGCCTGCTACATGATTAGTATAAATATAGGCTATGATTATAAATGCAGGGATATCTATCTCTCTCTCTCTCTCTCTCTCTCTCTCTCTCTCCAATATTTTAGTTAATATCTCATAAAAACGTAGCCATTTGAAAAGCAGGACACACAACCGAAAACTAATCAGATTACACATAGAACATACTACTTAGATATTTATTGAGTAATACCAAATAAAATTTGTTAGCTTAAGAACCTTTTAATTTACTTTATATGAGGAATAAATTTGCAGAAGATATTTATATTGATCAGATAAAAGTGAATATTTTTAATGACAAAATTTTATTCAACTTTATATTCTAAATAGAGATAAAAAGTGAACTTTACTAATTTTAAATTATTAAAAAAAGGCAAAGAAAATAACATTTGTAAAGCATTGTATTGGGTGATTGCTTTATTCACAGGGTGAATGGATGTTATTCTTCAAACAGAATAACAAAGACAAATAGAAAAATCATTCTGGGGGACTATTTTCAAAGTTGTTTCCACACTGAAAATGTCAAAAAAATAGGTACTTACAGACTAAGAAATTATTACTATATATCTATAAAACAAATTCACAATACAAAGAAAAAAAAATTGTTTTATTAAAGTTTCTTTTAAACTGGGTCTCTTTCTGAAGAAAGTTTCTTTTTGGGTACAACTTTGAAAAGTCTTGCAAAAAAACTAGGCTTATCGAGTGAAGAATTGAAAAAATATTTTTTATAGGTCATTAGTTAAATATCCATTTTTTTAAAAAAATAGATTGTTAAAAAATCATGAGTACACTAAAAATGTAATGCTACATCTTTTAATAATATACTGTAAAAATTACTAAATCAATTAGATCAACTGGTATATATAACAAATATTTATTCACAATTATAAAAAAACATCTTAAAAGCAACAAAAACTTAATCAAGGCTAAGAAAAAAAACAAAGTCACATGATGATAATAAAAAAACAAGGATAAAAGTAACTGAATTGTAGAGGATGATACAAATAATAATATCACACACACACGCACCTGATGAAGAGAGAGCCATGTTGGACATCATTCCATCATGAAGATTGGGGCTGGTATCATCAGATTCTGATCCATCATCTGTAGATTCAGCATTCCCTTCTGCAAAGCCATGGCTGTCCAGCAGCAACTGCCTCTCTTCGGGATGCTCCTCCAAGTAGTCTTCCAGCATCAACTCCTCTGATGGGTAGTCATGTAAGGTACTCAGGGAATCACGAAAACACACTTTATGCTGAAATGAATGTAAAACAACAGATGCCATCAGTATAGCCAGTCATGTAGGATTCAGGTGTCAAGGTATTTTTGCTCTAAATTGAAAGAGAGAGAGTAGCACTTAAAGGAGTTGGCAATAATAAAACAGCAAAACAATAGAAGTAGCAACATTTGGAAAAGATACAAAATAGAATACCTGCAGCATTTTAAGTAAATGGCAAGTTGAAGAGTCACACACTCTTTTACTCATATACAGATCTGTTAACATGGGCTTCAGGCTGAGATTATATATGAATCTAGTCACTCTCTCTCTAATCCTTTACTAGACACATAGAAAGGGATAATAATATCCCAACCTATTACACATGGCAATTAAAGTTTATCACATCCTTCTTTTTTCATTTCTTTTTAAAATTGCTCAAAAACATAACCAATAATTTTTCTTAATAATCTTATAATTTATCAAAATGATTTAAATCAGAAAAGTTCCAAACACTGATATAGACAGTCAAAAAAATAAAAAAAATAAAATAAAAAGCAGTTATAAATGTATTATAAAATTCTATTCTCTTCCCAATAAATGGTAGCTAACCTTATTCATTTATTGTGCCCCTAGTGATGCTTAGGTGGGGTGGGGGAAATTTAAAGGAAAGTCAAGTGCGTACTACTAACACAGTATTAGTTACCGTCTGCTTCCTAGCACAGTATGTCATTTAAGAGATAATGCTAAAAAAATGCAAGTTCATTGTATTTTAAATTTGTTTTAACAAGAAATATTAATTTAAATAAAAAATAAACACACATACACACATAGTATTTAAGTTTTTTTTCTTATTGTTAAAGAAGAAATATTTGCAATAAATCTAAATCCATTTTCCATACAATGACATAATGGTTTCTTTAATGTTATCACAGACACATAATAATAAAGTCTATATTACCATATACATAAACCTAGATATCAATGCATATATGTATGCATATTCACAACAATGATATTAGAAATTAAATTTATTTTGGCCATACAGCAAGACATTACCTGTAGCAATACTAACATTTTAAATCATTTTGAAAGGAGATTGCATATTTCATTTTTTTTTTAAGTGCAGAAGTTTCAAATAAATTGCTGAAAAAGTTTCATGCTACAATTATTAATGGCCGATTTTAAGAACATTTGTTTTTTTCATGTAGGAAAAGAAAAATATATAAATAGCTGCTTTTATTGAGAGATGACAATTAATCATGACAACACTTTAAAAATGTGTATGAATGGGTGTTGAAAAGCTCTTGGTTCAATCCACTTGCTAAAAATCTGTCTAAACAACAAAATTTTCAGCACCCCGTCTGCATTAAATACTAATTTCTTCTATTTTCTTTTTGTAACTTTTTAAATTCATAATAACAGATCCTGTTATAAGTGAGCCAATAAGTTGTTTTGCCAATCTCATTACTAAAGAGATGTATTATCTCTCTATGTATTAAAAGCAAATATAGAAACCACAATTACTTCAATGGCTTTTCAGTCCTTCTTACTATAATATCAGCAAATTATAACTTGTTGGTGGTATTTATAAACTGTCAGATAAGATGAATCAGAAGCACTGAAGAAACAAAGTTATTTTTGCGAGATTCTTAAAATCAAGAATCCCTAGAACTGAATCATAGAAATAATCTCTGATAAAAGTTAGTAAGTTTTATTTTCTTCTTCCACTGCTCATTCTTGAAGTTGTGATCTGACAAGATGTCTGAAGATTATGGACAGAGAAAATAAAAGAATTAGTTGGTAGAGAGTGAAGAAGAGAGAGTGAAGAAGAGAGAGTTGGTGAAAGAAGCTGGGAGAAAATAGTTCAGCCTGAAGGAAGGAGAGATAGGGGAACAAGCAAGAGATGAGAGTAAATGAGACAAACAAAGGGAATCTGGTTGCAAAAAGGGCCAGTGGGAATTTTATGTGCTACTTATGAGCAATGCAATGTCTAAAAGGTCAGGCTGAGGTGCTCTAACATGACTGGTGGGAAAGAAGACACAATCTACTGAAATCACAAAATAAAACAAAAAAAAACCCAACAATGATTGGTAATCAACAAACCAGCAGCAAACTCAAATATCACTCTCAAACTACTCTCTTCCTTGCCTCACTGCCAACTGTCAAATACAACAAATTATGCAACATTCACTGATTCATGTCCACTTCCATCCTATCAAAGAATGAACCAGATTTTAAATTATTTCCTTCTCTACTGTCAAAACAAAGGAATTCAATTAACTCTCTTGTTCCTGAGAATTTTGTTATTCAAAGAGCATTCATTACTATGTAATCGAATTGCTTATAGTGAAAATACAAGCACCTTGAAATGTAAAAAATGCCCAAGGAGATAATTTCTAAATAAATAAACAGTAGAAAAACTATTTATTGACTGGGATCTGTCAAATACAAATTAAGATGTGACTAATAAAATTGTGCATTTTTAAAATGTTTGAGGGAAATCTAGAGAAAAGAGCTTTTCTTCCATTTCAGACATAACTGGTCTCAAAAAGGCTTCTTTAATTCTTGAAAAAAAAATACTCAAAACCAAAATAATGATTTGTCAAGATGAACATAGGCAATTAAAATCACTTAGTTTCTTTTACTTTGAAAATAAAATAATTAATTCAATTTTACAATGATGGCACAGGGATACAAAAGACTATTATCTCCCTTTGGTTGAGATGAAGTCAATGATGTCACTTCATAGAGTAACAACAACAGTCAGTCCTTCAGTAATCTTCCAGGAGTCAAACTGAGCTGTTGCATGGACAAATGCAGCTTACAAGCCTATGGTGCCATTTTTCATATGAATATATATCTTCACCAAATATAGAAATTATTTCTGGCTTGCAGTATTATTAACCCCAATTAATGGTCATTAAAAAAAACATGCTATCCAAGTAATCACTTTAAGACTTCACTTGGTTAATTATTCCATATTCTAACATGATGACACACAAATGTTTTATGTTCATGACTATACTTGAAATTAAGTTTGTTTCCATCAAACTTATGCAAACAATTTTTTTTAATACTGGTTGTATTCTCATGTTGGCAATATCCAAATAAATGTCCACATATTTGAAAAAAAGTTTTCCCATTTTACACGCATGCAGTGACTGTGTTTCCAGCAGGGATGTTTTTCATTACTAATATTGTAGAAGCAAGGGTTAATATGAAGGAAAAGTTGGTAGAATCATCATTAGAATTGGTTTTCCTAATCAAATTAGATCTTTACTTAGTAACTGAAGGAAGCATATGAAATGCAGAATTGCAGTTTGCCTGAACATTGTGACTGTAAGGATCAAGTAATCACTTTTGGGGCTCAATTTTAAAACCCACATGTATATTCCTTAGACCTCACCCACCCCCAGTCATTCTTTCTCTCTCATGCACGCACAAAGAAGAAAATATAAACAAAGAAATATATAAAGAAAGCCAAACAAGAGCATAGTTGTTCAGATGCAGGTCAGGAATGCAGTGTTCATTACTCTTTAGACACCCAAGACTTATTCCAAAAATGAGAGAGTCAAAGCAAACATTATAAGTCAGTGGTTAATTTTACTATTAAACCAATGCAATCAGATATATGAAATGGCTTTTCTTTAAATAGCATCATGTAGTTATTTTATAAATTATTTTGTAACAAATAATTTTACAGTCAAAATCAGAAAGACAGTGATATGTCAATGAATCCTGGACAATTTCCTCACAGATGAAGAAGAGATTTCAGTTAATAATGCTGTGGTTCTACCCAAGGGTGTTGAGAATACCATAGATGCAACATATAAGCAATGAGGAAGTTTTAAGGAAAGTGGAAACAAAAAAGACTCTTATACTTAGAATCAGAAAGACAGTTGAAATTTCTAGAACAGAGAATGAGGAAAAAAAAGTTTTGGAAAATTTGGCACTCAAGGGAAGTGGGACAGAGGAAAGCAACAAGTAACCTATCTAACGAGCTTGAGTAAATGAATGGCAGAACAGGGAATGGGAGGGTTTGTTAAGAGCTACAAAGGATAGGAAAGTGTGGAGAGCTATAATCATCCATGTCCTGAAGGAACACAGCATATAGAATCATCTTTGAAATCTATTTTTCAAATGAACAAAAAAAATCATTATGAAAAAGTTATCAAAGAAAGGCAAAAAGAATATGTTTAAGGGTTAATTTTCCTAAATCAGAGACACCTTTTCAAAATATTTTTCTTTAAAACATTATGGTTTCTATTAAGAATGTACAACAAAGGAGTAGCCAAAAGAAAATACATACAAAGCAAACTGATGAAGGTAATTCTAAAGTATGAAAAATGATTTGCCATTAAATCTAAAATAGTCAAGATTACTTTCTAAATTAAAAACAGTTTTTGACTTAATTACTGAATCTCTGGTAAAGATTCTCAAATACTTTGCAGCTAAATATGGTTACATTTAGAATTAATTTTAAATATCTATTTGGAACTTCAGTTGTAATTCTAGAAAAATAAATAGCATAGTAAAATTTGAACTATTTTAAAGATTCACCAAATTATACAAAATTAGTGATAAATGAATTAAGAATGAAATTAGGCTCTGATCAGGCAATATGAAAGAAAATGTCAGAGCTAACAATATAGAATGATGTATTAAGTCTATCTCAAAATATATCAGATATGTGGATACAGGGTATACTAAATAAAAAAAAAAAGGAGTTGGAAGTTGGTCTTTTGTATTATAGCTGTATAAACAAAAATAAAAGTAGTCAGATTGTTTAGTAAAGAGTTAAAGGGGATAATTGATATCCAAAAAAGGAGGCATTCTCTCTATACCAGACAAAATATTATCAAATTGAAAAATTCAATAAAAAGTGAAGTATTTACCTTCCACTGACAATAGTTGTATTGTAATGAAAGATTAGATAAATAAACAATTTATTGTTTTGTTTTGTTTTTATAAGAATATTAACATTTGTGAGTGAAATGAAAGCATTTTTATGAATGTAACTATTCAGACATTCTTTTTTTCTTTCACGTGAAAACTAAAAAGATATTGTTTGATATGCATCATATTAGCAATGTTCAGGTTGATATGGTCAAATAGGCAAAGTAAAATATAAAAGATAATTGTGAATGGGAATGAAAAAGTTTTAAAAAAGTCAAGCAAATAAATATCTGATACACAAGTGAATAAGCCATAATAATAGAACAAAGATTGTAATTAACTGATCCTGGAAAGAAAGCAAACATTGCTTGTGACAACTTATTAAAAAAAAAAAAAAAAAAATAGAAAGAAAAGGATATTCAACATTTACTAGCAACATGGTTGAAAGAAGGCAAAAAAATGTTGGAAAAGAAACTAACGTTAAGTCAGGGAAAACAATACAATTGAATGCTATGGTTTATTAAGATGTTTATTTAAAATGTTGACTTAAAAATGTTAGTTTATTCTAAATCTGGATTCTGATATTCTATAGTGGTTTTGAAAAGTTCATGAAGATGGTGCTTGTTTGTAATGTTTTTATCAACATCTTTGATTATCTGGTTTAACACTTTAGCATTCAACATACCCAAACCTGCCACATCGGCTGTTAATGTTCAACCTGCTGTAACTTGACCTATGTATACTCTGTCATAAAATATGGCAATATCATTGCAAATAATACAGGATGTCCTTCAAACAGTGAGAATTTGAGAGTCAATATTTTCATGGTAGGTTTGAGCATGTTAAATGCTAAATGATTAATGCATATCATTAACATGAATAATTTTTTCTGTAGAAAAATCTCTTACTATTATTATAGCAAAGTTCCACACACACACAAAAAAGAAAAAAAAAAAGAAATGATCATATACCCAAGATATAAATATGTCATTAACCTATTTACTTATAATAGTGTAATTATTTCACAAGATGGCAGCATCTCAAAGAAATTTTTCATATTTATTTTGCTGATATAACAACTACAGAATATTTGTACAACTTTGTAGCCTTATTATAAATACAAATCTTAAGATATTTTAGCAATTTAAATGAATATAAATTATTTTCTTTAAACATATTTATGTGTATACTACATTTATTAGATATTCTAAGCACACAAGGAAATTTAATATTACTATTAATTCAAAGCAAATATTGAAGTGTTCAGAGCATTTGATTGATAGATTAAGACATTTTGAAACTCCTATCTTTGTCAGTGCAATAATTTTCACTCCATTATTTAATTTTTTTAACTGGCTGTTTATTCTGTAAATGAAAATAAAAATCAATAAAGAATACTATACAATCCTTAAAAACAGAACTTAGGCCAATGTTCCTATCTCTTTATACTCTAATCTATTTATACCTCCCAATCACAAAAATGGGATGGCAATAATTAATACTGAAACTTTTACTTTTTATTTTTTATTTTTTTAATACCATGGGCATTCATAGGTTAAGGTGAATTTACAAAATTAATTTTTGTATCATCTTCAGCTTTGGCACCACTCACAAATGTAACATGCTAGCTAGGGACGTCACTGTATCAAAGGCAATAAATATGATCATCATGAAATCAATGTGACATAAACATGATATAATTGGCTATTCCAGTTTCTGTATGCCTAATGTAAACTTAAGCTGGTAATCACAATTCCTTGGTATTACAGTTCGGTGAAGGGTGCATGAATTGGATGTGGCTATTTCTGTCATTACGCTCCCTCACCAGACCTGTGTTAGCTAGTGGAAAACTTTTTTACATTTGTGTACCTGCTGGGATGAATTGTGCCTCATGTCTTTTTATTCATTCCAACATGCCATGGATTTTTGTTTGTGATCCAGGCAATGTTTTGATCTTAATAACTTTCTTAATTCTAGCAGAAAAAAGCAACTGCTGATAAAGCTATCAACAATTCATTAATGATGAGAAAATATAAAAGTTGCAGTTATACGGTTCAACTTCAGTATATTCTTTTCTTCCTGTGAGGCATCGAGAGATATTTAATGCTTAAAATGCAGATGTGTTGTCAATTTTGTTGCTGCTAGAATTTCAACAAAATTGGATGTCAGTGTGGTCCTGGCTGCCTACCACAAACTGAGTAAAGTGGCATGTGCATACACTTATAAGGATAACGGTCCGATCAGGGACTTTGATTAATTAGGCATCCACACAAAGTACCTCTTTGTTAAAGAAATAGCATCCTATTAGCACTGTATGCAACCCATGCTTCTAAAGTACTCAAGACCAAATATTTTAGTAAGTTTTCTACATATGTCTACTGGATAGTGTTTTAAAATAACATTTCTCAATTCCATCTGGGTTTTGTAGAATTTTGGCAAACATTAATCATGTCATCACAACTTCCTCAGTGCTGTGAGGTTGGGTAGGGAATTCCAGTTTTACTGGATTTTACTTAATTTATTTTACATTCAAATTTTCCCAATGCCTTCCTCAATATTTTACAAGTTCAAATTACTATTTTTAAATCAAATGTTTTTTCTATCAGGTTCCAACCCAATTAACAACTCTCCTATATTTTTCTCCATCTACTATCTCTACTCCTTCACTCAGGATTACTAAATCTCTCAATACCTCAAGTTACCAAACAATATTTCATGCACTAAAATGACTCAGTCAGGGCCACTGCACAAAAGCTTCCTTCATTCCTACATTTGAAAAGCAGAATTAATAGAATCTAAATTAGCAGCATTCAGAATTTCAAGTGAAATAATATCTGCTTTCTCTAAATGATAGCACATCACTGGTTACCAATTAAATTTCTTCTTTAGTAATTTATCAGATAGGAAACTTTACTGCCATTTTATTATTCCTTAAAAAAAAAAAAAAAAAAAAAAAAAAAAAAAAAAAAATATCTGTAAAAATACTGTGTTCAATGTATGTAGCATGAATCCTCTTTCAAATTTCAAAAATGTTGTACACAAAATTCAAAATTTGTCGGAATAATCTTTTATCAAAAGTTGAATTCAGTAAGGAAAAGGAAGATTTCCTATAACACTAATTTATAATCACAATCTTTTTAAAGAATTACAGCTTAGTGAATTAGGGAATATTGAAAACAGTAGCTGAGGGAATGGGGAGAAACAGAAACATCCCAATGACATCACATTTTTTTCTATTCTAACAATATTATGTAAGGTGTACATTTGTACACCTTACATAATAGATAACCTGAAATATTATGCCATAGTAAGTTAAGTACACTTTGCTTCTTAATATGAATTATATATTTTGAAGCATATCCTTCATGTATAAAATAGAAATCATTAAAAAAAATTCAAATTAAAACAGTGGAATCTAGATTTGCACCACAAATTCATAAAAGCTAAAAAGTGTTACTAACAGTATTAAAAAAAATTAATCTATTTAACCACTAATATTTTATTAATAATAATAATAATAACAAACATGTTTTGTAGTTAGGTATGGAAAGATAATTTAGAAATTTGTTATATATACTATTTTCTAATGACATATTTTGGAATTTTTGTTCCCATTGTATAATACAATGAAACATTTGAATCTGATTATTTCTACATAAAGACAAAAAGATATATATGGCTTACTAAAACAATAGGAAATAAATGCATCTGAGATTTTTAGCTGTATTTTGATCTGAAGTTTTCACTGTGCAATATTTAATTTATGTAAATAATGGAGAAGCATTAGGTACAATGGCAAAGAAACAGCTTATGCTAAAAAAATATTGTATAAATTGCACTTTTTTTTTTAATTATGCTATACATAGATACACATAAAATAAAAATAAATGAGTGCAAAACATCAAATGAAGTTATGTTTTAGAATCTTAATTTTAAGTCCTTAAAAGTCAAGTTTCATATGCTGTTGGACATCAGGAATTTGAAAAATGATCTGTCTACATTTCAGTGAAACACATTTGGTTGTTTTGAAACAAATGGGTCATATTGTCACGGTTTTAATAGTATAGATATGAGGGGGTGTTGAAAAGTTTTCAGCCTGACTAAGAAAGGATTCCAATATAAATTCTGATGTTTGGTCATATTTTAGAAAGTGGGTTGAGCCAACAACTTTTCCACGCCTCCTCGTGTGTGTGTGTGTGTGAAGAAGACCCACCACCAAAGAATAAAAATTAATCTCTCAAGATTATCAGAGTTGCTCTCCACACTGACCAACTGGAAGATAGCATGATAAAAAGAAACAATGTGGAAATAGCAGTCAAAAGAAATCAATAAGTTGAGGCAAATGCTTCAAGGAGAATAACTGGATTAATTTTTATCTCATGAATCATTCATCTTGAAAACATTGCATGCAGTATGAAACAATAAATTTACAACTTAATAGCACTTACTGACTGCCAGATATTTCATCTTCCTTAAAAACTATGGATTAGCCTACATGATGGATACACACAGTAAAATTCCTTGGAAAATTGGTGGAAAAATGTATTATTAAGAGCTTAATAAGAAATTTTCTAGTTTCTTAAGTTTCACATCATGCTTAGAAAGCAAGAAATATTTATAATTCTGTTCAAACTAACATCCTAGTTTTTATCATTCTAGTAAATCCTAAAATCATTGCATTCTTTCATCAATATTATTGGGTGATAATTTGAATATTCAATCACATCTATCTGGTGAGGAAATAATTCAACTTGTTGCTTAGCTTAATATATTGTATTGAAACCCTTTATAAGATTAAGTTATTTTTATCAGTCATGACTCAAGTGATGCTGAGTAAATTAAAAATAAATGGAGATATTAGAAATTTTAAAAATTCTTCAATCTATAAAAAGAAAAAAAAAGAAAAAAGAAAACATGGTTTTAGTAAACCAATTAAATATTTACCTTTATACTTTTGATAAGATTCATAATCAATGCAAGAGTCACTTAGACTATGGAACTTATTCTTTAGGTATAATATTTCAGGTGATCTGTTATTTGTACACATGTAGAAGGCTGTGGAACAGACAGTCATAAATGCAGTGCCAAAAGCAACAAAAGATTAGTTTTAGTACAAACAACAACTCATTGATTGGTTTAACATTTGTTTGTTTAGATAATTTTAAGAAACATTGGATTCTCATTTATTACATATATTTACATGAGTTAAAGATCAAATATGGATTGGAATCCAGCAGGATGATAAAATGGAGAACAAATAGGAAATGTATATC
This sequence comes from Acanthosepion pharaonis, assembly GCA_903632075.3. Lineage (NCBI taxonomy): Eukaryota > Metazoa > Mollusca > Cephalopoda > Sepiida > Sepiidae > Acanthosepion > Acanthosepion pharaonis. Next base: position 1,751,389 of record CAHIKZ030002124.1, on the reverse strand, counting down.
AATCTAACATGTTTCACTTATTAAAGCTTTGTCAGGGATTGAGAGAAAACCTGTTTTCTATCAACCTTTTGTGGCAGATCAGAATTTGATTAATAAGTCTGTACAGCTTGTGACCATTTCACACTTTGCCTTTTCACAATCTTTTCATTTTTCATCTTGACATAACCACTGTGTTAACAAACGACAGCATGGTTTAGGAAATAAAAAAAAACAAAAAAACTGGTTCAATTATTTAGGTTTCACTCAGTATATTTAATGGCTACCTTCACAAAGTATGCAACTGCTTGAATATGATTAGGAAGGAACATTTTAATAATAAAAAATATTGAGAAAGAATAATATTTTCAAAAAATTACAACAATAGTCTTCAACGATTTTCAAAGACATTTTCTTGGACCCTTCAAGTTTGAGGAACAGTTTTCACACAAAAAAGTCAAAGGAATGTAAAGGAATAACACACAGGCATTAGAATAAAAATAAAGAGAATTTGGCTGAGTTTTACATTTAAAATGAACTGTATTTACTGTAATGAAAAAAGTGTGTATTGGATTGTGAGCTTATGTAAAAAAGGGTTTATATATATGTATATGAGTATATACATGCCTGAGTGAACAAATATTTTAACAAACCCTGAACAAATTAAGAAAACTCAAAGTAATTAACTTTGCTGCTTGTATGATTAAATTCCCCTCCTACTATATTTCATCTCTATCAATGAAAAAAAGAAAACATGACCAGGAAATGGATGACAAAGAAGTTGGCAGCGTCAATAAAACAACAGGCAAAATTTGTAAGGTGACAGTAGGATTGTTAACTTACATTACAAATAGTGCAAGATGAAAGGCAAAAACAAATGAACACATTTTCAGCTAATTATATAAGGTTTATTTCATTTGTTCAGAAATCAAGTATTCTAGTGTTGTAAAATTTGCATTTGATGTTAGATAATCCTTTATATTTTAAAGCAAAATGTTATTAAATTGGAAATTGAAACATAAACAGAATTTAAAGTTTGCCTTCCATATTAATAGATTTGTATCATCTGATAAAGTAAGAATTTCTTTAAGGAGTTATGTGGCCTATGAACATGGTTAGTTTGTGTTCAAATCTACGAGCTTGCATTTAGACTTTTGACAAATCTTTTGTTCCATACAGTCATTTAATTTGCATGTGTTGTAAATTCTGCAACAGTAAAGAATTTAAATTTATGCTTTATTCTGACTTTATAAGGCAGATTTTTTTTCACTGCAAAATATCTACCACTTGTTCTCGCACTCTTCATGTTTGTTTTATGCTAAAAAAATAAAATAAAATAAAATAAAATAAAAATAATAATTAACTCACCGGATTTTTGAGGCATAATTCATTCTTCTCTGATTATTATAATATATATATATATATATTATAAACTGTTATATTGGAACATGCAAGTTACTATGGCAAAATGCATATGTTTCGATGTCTAAAGACATCTCTTCAGGTGGCTAACAATGGTGGTAATAAACGATTTTATCTAAAAATACAATTTACGAAACATCACTTCTTTTTACATTTTTGAAAATTTTCCATAGAAGATAAAGAAACAAATATATAAAAAATTTATTCATTCCATAAAAGGAAAAGAAAAAGCAAATTAAAGTAAAAACAAGAAAGAAAATAAGAAATCAATAAAAAAGGAAAGAAAAGAAAGCATAAGAAATCAATCTTATTACAAAGAGAAAGAAAAGAAAAGAAAGGAAAAAAAAGGAGAGTAGTATATCCAAATTTTACAGATACAAAGGAAAAGGAAAGAGAAGAAAATAAGATATGAGCTGTTGATATCAGTTTTAGCCAATGTTATCAATCAATGTTATGATGGAGAATTTAAAATTGAATGGAAATATAACATGACAAGATAGGAACATATTACAGATACAATGTAGCAATTCAAACTTTATGGCATTTTGAATGAAATCACATATTCAAACAAAATTAAACATAGTACATAAATAAAAGACATTTTAAGAAGAAAAACCACATACAAACAAAACAACTATTTAACTATACCAACCTTACATTATAAATTAGAATACAAAATAAATTTTAAACATTTATATGACTTTTATATATTTATTTTAAATTAAAAACTATTATCAAACAACATCACAAGTAAATACTTATAAGCCAATTCATGGCTAACCTTACTACCATAATTTATGAATACTAACCTATTTACTACCTTAATCTAGAATAAACCACTAAGGTTAACATTAAAATGTTTATATAAAGGTAATATAACATAAGAGGAGTAATTATTGAGTTATAAAGTTTAGCAAGAGTGTAAGCTTAATATGCCTGCAATTCATCATAGTTTCATATTTCTGATTTAATAATTAATTGCTATTCAAGAGTTTAATTATTTCAATTTTTTCCTGTAGACAAAGAATCTACAGATTTGCTTGTTTGAGAATTTTCATTTAACTTTAGGTGTTCTGTTTTCCTCTTTCAATTTCCAAAAATGTTTAGAAAGTGAAGTCATATTTTGTTTGTCAGTATTAGTAAAGGATGAGAGATTATTATACAAATGTTTTTTTAAAAGTATTCATTGTGCTCCCAATATGTATTTTAACAATCCTGAGATTTTCAATTGATGAAATAGAACATATATACAGAAGGGATTTTGTTAAGCACTTGTTAGATAAAGGACACTGGCCAGGATTTCTACAATTATATAGGTTAGTTATATGAGACAAATTAGAATCAGTACTAGCATTACAGTTATTATTGTTACATAATTTAAATGTTTTATTGTTATGTGATTTAATTATTTTCTCTAGATTATTAGTACAATTATAGCTAAGTTTTAGAGTATTCCAATTTCAATCAGAATACTCTAAAACTTAGCATTAGATTTGCAAGGAGTGTATTTATGTAATAATTACATTATAAAAATTTTATTTCTATTATTTTTAAAAATGTTAAAATTTTATGTTTAATCATCTAGGTTGTTTTTTTTAAATGTATGTTTTTTGTGAGAAGTGAACACCAGATAGTTTGTGTGAAAATTATTTGTCACGGATTCGTTTTTTGAATTCTTTAAAAGTTAAAAGGGAATTTTTTCCAAAATAACTGATATGAAAGTAGGTCTTTTTCATATATATTGGCTAATGAGAGCTGATTTCTTGAAGCCCTTGTGAAAACTTGAAGTGAGCCAATATGACATGATGTCCCTTTTTCAATAAAAAGGACTGCTATCAGTGGACAAAGGCAGAGAGAGAAAGAATGAACTGTTGAGCTATTAAGAGTCATGGAGGAAAGTACTGGTGTCCATACTTCAAGAGGACTGGTCTGGCCAAGAGGGTCATAAACACATGTGGAGAAGACTTTTGGACAGCAAGGGAACAAGGCAGGTCGGCAACATCAAAGAAGCCATTTGTCATGGAGTAGAGAACATCTAAGAAGGCACCAGTTACCAGCCAGCAGTGGAGAGACCCAAATTTCAAGTGAATATTCTCCTGTGATTGAACAGCATAAAATGAAAAGATTTAAGAAACTTTCCCAAGCACAAACAAAGTTAAAATGGACTTTTTTCAAAATAACTGCTGTGAAAGTAGATCTTGTTCATTTTTCTCAAAGGTTGTTGAACCTTTGCTTTTTGTTACAGCCTTCTTGTATTGTTTTCTTTTTTAGTCATTTATAAAATCCCTGTTTTTCCCTTGTTGTAATTTTCCAATTTTTGTTGGTAATCCTTGAAATTGTTATTCTGTCTTAATAAGTGCACAAAAGAAAATTTTTGTGTAAACTTGTATTGTACCTTTTTTTTTGTAATTGTGTAAACTGTAAATAAATGTGTTTTTCCTTTTGAAATTTTACGCAGTGGTTGTCTTCACGTAAAATTTTGGACCCCTTGTGTCTTTCTGTTTCTACTAAGTTTTTGTGTTTGGCACAAGAACTTGGATTTGGTAGGTATAAAAAATTTTATAACATTGGTCCTAAATTTATAGACTGATGAATTATGAATGTTTAGCTATTTATAAATTGTGGGATTGGACTGACAAGACTTCCTGATAAAAGTAAATGGTTAATTTGATAACCACACCCAATCAGTGGCATGAATGTGAAACGATATATATTAATATGAGAAAGATTCCCTGGTGGCTATAATTAGTGAAAATACACCAAAGGAAATATCTGTGATTCCTACATCTATATTGTTGGGTGAGTGGGTGGAGATATAAAAGTGTGGGAGTCAGTTAATCAAAGAAAGAAATAAAGAGTATAAGGAGAGACTTGAATTAGCTAAGCAAGACTTTTTTAATACTAAAACTTGTTTATTAAGTTTAAGCATGTTTAGATGATTTGTTTTTATAAATTTAGAGTTAATGCTTAAATTTAACCATATTTAAAAGAATATTAATGTGATGGCTGTATTTATTATTATTATTTGTACACTTGGTCACAAGGAGACTTGCAAAAAAATTAAAAGAATTAGACATCTGAGAAAAAATAGAAGTCATCAAGGTGACAATCTTAGAAAAGTCAACTAAGAACAGTGAAGCGATTTGCTGTTATTTTAGTCCTCAATCAAAACTCACAAGATATTAATGATGTGAAAAAAAAATCAATTATATATATATATATATATATATATATATATATATAAACAAATATTATTTTTAGCAATACCATTTTATTTAGGTTTCTTATCCTGAAGTCCTGTTCATAAAGTCAAACATAAGAAACACAAAGTTTAAACCAGTAAAAACAAAAATAATTATTTTCATTATTAGGAACATTTGAGTTTATGGTACCATGATGTACTTTCTTTTTTATCAAACAGGATTGGTTTTATTTTGCCAAGATCTCCAGATAAGAGAGAGAAATATCTCTGAAGAGCGAGAAAGAGTAATTAAATCTTTGAACTTTGATAAGCAAATAAAAATGCAATACAGTAATTCACTGTAATAAATGATTCTCTTAGCTGGTATTCATAAATATCAGCCATTTTAATACTGACTAAATATGACAAGTTTAAATGGGTGCCAATCAAGTCTATACCTATAAAGGTATGGCCTTGGCACCAATGTTTTCAATGTATTTTAGGTGTAAGAATATTTCATACTCTCAGTTTTTATTAAGATAAATGGCAATGAACACACTAAATGAACAACTTGTTGATATTTGATAGTTGTGGCTATCATCTACTGATAAGATTTTAAAAATTAGATAAAAAAAAATGATTTTAAACAATTAAGAAGTTTGTAAAATCATGTCACAACTGCTGAAAAGCAAAGGCATGATGTCAAACATTTCTGAAAAATTTAAGCTTAGTATGGAAAAACCAAATTCTTAATTTTATTATCTTGCATTATTAGTTCTTGGCCTGTAATCATTGAAAGCATATTAATACTTTCAAAGAAAAAAAAAAGGCTATATTTGGGCTCTGGTTTTAGATTCTCATATTAAAAAGGTCTTGTGCCACATTAAAAAAATAACTGACTAATTATTAAGATTTGTCATAATCCATTGGGTTGAAATTTTGATACCTATAAATATTATGCTACTGATTTTTAAAATAGAGAAATCTAAAAACTAGCTTAGAAGACTTAGCTAAATTTCTCAGTCTTAATTGGAACCAATCATTTTGCAAATATGATCAGTGAAAGAACCATAAACCAGAATTAATGAAATAAAAACTTAATTCACAATTAAAACTGAAACCATTAAAAATTTGGTTATAATGATTATATTCAAATCCAAAGATTTTAACTTCATTTTAATGCTGAAAAGTAGAGAGTTGAAACTTAATATTCAATCAGGTTAACAAATTATTTTCTTTAATTTAAAATTAAATTTAATTTATCCTTATATGTTGATAAATACAGTTCTCATAAAAATAGGTACCTCTAAAAATAAGATAAAAAAGCAAAGATTTAAAATGCATTTTAAAAATGAAAAAAATATTTCTTGAAGCTTTTATTTGAATTTTAATTTTAAGCTAATAGATTAAATTTAATGTTTTCAATAAGCAAAATACTCTGCTGAATCTCAAACCAAATTTAAATTGATTGGAATGATTTTTTTTAAATTACTAAAATTAGCGATATTCATAAATTTGTCAACAAAACAATTCTCTTTTAAAAAATAAAATATACATTACTGAAACTTTATTTGAAGATGATTAACTTATTTAAAGTTTAATTAATCTGAATTAAAACAAATATTACTTACTTTCAGTTTAAAATATGTCCAAGGGTTTGTCCTTATAATTGATATAAACATTAAGCATTACAAAAATGAATTTTATGAAAATGAGGGTAAGATATTAAAAAAATATATATATTTTTTTATCAAGATTTTGTAGAAATGAAACATTTGTAAAATAATTTCATTTTTTTGTGAAAAAGTCCTGAAAGTTTAATTAAAATTTGACAATTATCTGATTTTTAAAGAATTTCCAAATCAATTTTCCACTGCAAGAAGATGCTCAGATTTCCTATATTAATTTATGATCTCCTGTTGATACATAAACAAAATTTTTAATCAAAATCATGAAGGTTCTAAAAAATAATTTAATAATCAAAAAATCCTTTGGTTATTCCTTTTAATTGCATAAAGACTTTGATAATAAAACTTTGTTTTTATTAAGTTTGGGGCATTTTTTCATCATATATGCTCATTTTTTTTTACTAATCTTTAGAGGTACCTAGATAAAAGTATTTAAGCTCCTAAATTGTCATTCATTTGATATTTCTCATAAAAACTGTCAAAATGAAATATTTAATACATTTTTACACTTCCCTAAAACTTGTTTTATGACTAAAATCTACTGAGTCATGATGGCATTTTATGTTCCAAAATAAGTATCAGTCATCATGAAAGTACTATGAACAGATATAACATAAATAGGACTGACTAACACTATACTTATGCATATTCAACTTAAAAATAACATTTACTGATACAACTAGTTACAGTAGTAAGAATGTCAACATGAAGTAGTTCACTGATTAAAACAAATCTATAGAGAATAATGTTCAATAGTCAATTGTAAATAAGAAGAGATAAGTTTAAATTGTTGATAATTGCTTGGCTGGTTGATTTGACTTATAGCAACAGTTTATTGTGGAACCATGCAGAACTAGATCTATTATGTCCAGTATTTTTGTGGGTAAAGAGAGTTGGCAGTGTCGATTTCTTTCCATTATACAACAGGTACTACTGGGTTTCAATAGCAAAGAATACCCGATTTGAGAAGGAACTGGGCAGGTAACTATGGGGAAGGTGCATTGTTCATATACTCACTGATCCACTGTCTAAAATTATTAAATGCTAGTGACAAGAATATAAGTAGAATGTCTGTCAATGGGACCAAGTGTGAGAATTATCAAGTTATCTAAGTTATTTCAACTGGAATTCAAACTGCCATTTCTGTTTTAAGCATTGATTATGCCATCTTAGATTTCTTTTTTTTTTTGAGAATGAACTTTATAATTCTAAAATCATGTTTTTATTTTGTCAACATTTCATCCTACAAGTAACATAAAAGTTTATCCTTTATTATTTTACTAAAACTTGAAGACTAGACTTAAAATTACAATCACACCTATATAGTTATAAAGATAAATAACCCAACTTGATAAAATTCAGCTTTAGCATAAAAAAAAGAGAGGGTTTGAAGAACATCCAAAAATAATAATGAATATTACTATGTCTAAAATGAGCATAGAAGATAAAGAAAAGGATAAAACAAATAAAGAATAAAAGAGAGACATTACTAGATTATAAAATACCTAATATATGAGATGCATTGTCTTATTCCAGGTCATTACTGGGCAAATTAAAACAGCTGTTTTTCATCCTTTTATATGTTACTGGTTTAGAGGATTTATTCAGATAAAAAAAAAGACTGTTTACTTTAATGATGTATGTATACAGACATAATACAGTCTGTATGAAATGCATTAATTAAAGATAGAATTAAACTAAAAGAAATAAGTTAAAGAGTTCATTTCATTTAATATTAATAACAAAAATAATGTCAGTTAATTTTTTCTGATAACCACTATAAGTCCTGCTGTTTTTCATAACAACCCTGAAAAATACTACAGGGCTTAAATCCTTATCATTGAAAGAAAGAAGCCATACCACAGTTCAAGTTATGACAAGCAAATTTCTTTTCCATCTTCAAGCTAATACATGATTATTGATATCTTTCATGTTCGCATATGTTAGATCTCACACTAAAAAGAAACAGCAACCATACTAAGTTAAGGAATATTTTCAACATTAGTAACAATACAAAGCATATTCATATTAAACTTCGAGGAACAACACTGCAACTAACTGTTACAGTTTGCAGATTGTGTTAAGCAAGTATTTCAGGCAGCTAGAAATTTTGGAGTCGTGAAGACTCCAAAATTTCTCTGACCTTCATTACAAAAGCAACTGAAAGAATTGTTTAGATAAAGTGATTGGATATGGAAATATTTTGAAGATGCTTATACAAGTGAGAAATGATTCTCACCAATAATTTACCAAGTTAACAAAGTTAAAACTAGCTCAGTGAACTAGTGAACAGTTGGAACTAACTCAACAAAAAAATGCCAGTGAATTGGGATTGTTTGGAAATTACAAATTTTATTTTATTTTTCTTATTGCATTTGTACTAAATTATCAAATTAAATTCAGATTTTGAAAATAAAATTTACCTAACAAGTTATGTAATAGAAGTTTTACTGGTAAGTAAAATGAATGGTTAAGAGCTTAACTATCTTGATAATTATATAGAAAGCAAAAAATAAACACCTATTTTAACACAAACTAAAAATATAAAACCAGGAAACTTTAAAAGAACTAAAACATATTCAAATTCATCAGAATTAAAAGGCAGAATAATGTTCAAAGGGGAATGTAATTATGTTCTAATTGTTCTTATTTTACAAAGGAAAATGCTGTCACCTCTCAATATGTTAATTCGTTATTACTTGGTCACTTTAGATGAAGGTCACTTTGCAGTGTCACTTTTCCTTTCATGAACAAAAGGAAATACAGTAACATAATAATTACAGAAACTATTAGTAAAACATTATAGGTAATCATTCTTATTTTTCACACCAAATTTTATTACTACTGGTTTCTGAAACAGATCTGATTTCTCTCTAGTAGGCCATTTATAGTAACGTGAGCAGTCTCATTTGCAATCACAAAACTAAAAATTCTCATTACTTTTAAGAAAAGGTATTATATACTTAGAGACAATTTTTCTTTTAACTTAAATTGGATAAAAGGTATTCTGAAATCTTAAATAAAAAAATTGAAATAGAATATCATTTCATTCAAAGTCTAACTACAAAAACAAGTATTATCAATAAATATATATTTGTGTTTTATTTTTTCACAAACACACATTATATATAAAGGAATCTAGAAAAATTCTCAACTCCACACACTTCTAAAATCTGCCCAAATGACTAAATATCAGATTTTTTTTTTTTAAGAGATTACTTGATGGGGTCAAAAGATTTTCAGCAGCTGTGTGTGTGTGTGTGTGTGTGTGTGTGTAAGTAAAGTTACTTTTATTTTCATTTTTTTTTTTTTTTTTAATGATTTCACATCAAGCAAGGTGAGAATGCCACTAAGATGGAAGGGGTTAATGAGAGAGAGAGAAGACTTTAGTCAGAAGAAAGGACAATAAGAGAACAAGATTCAGAAAGACAGAGGATGGTGACTGGCATTGTAGTTAAACATTTTTAAAGGTTGTAAGTAGGAAGCAAAAAACAGAAGAGAGTCCCACAGTCAGGAAGTGTAAGAATAGAATTTACGGTTACATCTAGCTAGTAAAATGGTGAAACCTAAATGCTAATCTAGTCATACACATAAATTCATGCAGTCAAAGTACCAATGAGAAAAGTTCATCAGAACAACTACCATGAAAATATTTATAGAAAAGACAGATGGAAGCCATGTCACAGATGTTGAGATGTCAGGTCAAGATTGATTACATTACAGTTCCTTCTTTGATTTTCTCAAGAATCTGAAAGATATATGGCAGGAGCACCAGACCAGATGTGGCAGCAATAGTCAATGCACAGATGAATGCTAGATTTATAAATGTGCAAGATGGATTCTGATGAGAGAAAATTGTCTGGCATGACACACTGAACCAACTTTCTTAGCAGCAGACCTAACAACTGAGACAATATAATTACTCCACTTCATGCCAGTGGAAAAATGTGAGACCAAAAAGGTGCAAAATGTTGCACATCTGGAGGTTAGCCATGTTGAGGGAAATCAGAAAAGGTAACTAAATGATAGTAGTTTTATTTTAGAGGTGTTAAAATTTACAAGCCATTCCTTACCCCAGTTAACCACTGATTGGAGATCATTTTTGAGAGCAACTGCTACTTTTATGGAAGGCCTCTTATTTTGTTTTACCAATCAGACACTTGCTATTTAGACAGAAGTAAATAGTTGTGTGATAAGCATAAATACCTAGTTGGGAACTGATGACATTAGGAAGGTCACTGATGAAGATAAGAAACAATGTAGGTCCAAGAACAGAGATCTGGTGAACTCTGACATTAATGTGAAATGATCTTGAAGTATATCCATTCAACAGCCTTTATTAAACAATTTAAGAATGATTGGATTAAACCAAATATTCGACCATAGCTCTTGATTTTGTAGAGAAGGCCAGCATGCCAAACACCTTTGAGTAAAAAAACATGTTTAGAAAAAGCTTCTTTATGGGAAATAAAGTTTTCCTATCACAATTATCTGTAAATTAAAGTAGATCCAAAAGAACTCCAATCAACACAGTTTTTTAGGACAATAGAGTAACAAAATTATAATCCCATAAATTAAATCTGTAGAATGCAAGTAATATTTATATCCCCCAATCAGTAAGAAAACCATTTCATAACAATTTGTTTCAAACTGCAAAGAATAAAGTATCAAACATTAATTCTACACCAATTCATGTTTGTTTATATGGATTGGTTATATTTGAACACATATATACATGTTTATAAGCATATAAGCATGAGCAAACACTTATATGCATATAAAAATACAAATATTTTAAGCAGCTATTTCATTTTTCATGTTGAGTGAACACAAATGCAATTGTACCTGAATGTATGCATGGATACATAGATGTAGCTATATGTGCTTATGTGTGAAAGAGAGCACAAAATGTTTTTTAGCCATGAATATTACTCATGACTAATAGAAGAGAAAGCTGCATTCTTAAAATCACCATTACTATCCCAACAGATGAATATACAGCTGATTAATAAACATCAAGAAACAAATGTCAGCCATGTTATGTCAAGTCACATAGGACATGCTTATCAGTGATCCACATTCAAATAGACCAATCATAGGGAATAGAATAGCTTAGCATACTTATTTGGGCAAGATATCAAATGGTCTTTACTAGCCAATCACACAGGGGAATAACAATGATAATTTACCAAAGCATAACTATTTCCATTACATATATAGCATGGAAATAGAAATCTATATTACATTGTGACTGGCAGTTATAGGCCTTAAATGATCATCTGATAATCACTTAAGACAGGAATCAACACTGCTTGGTGACTGGCAGTTTCTTATGTTCATACTGTTTATATTGACAAATGTACTATCTGCGGTATTCAGCACTTTTCCCCATAACTATAGTAAATTTTAAATAGTGTGTGCATATGTATGTAATTCAACTTTGTAATAAGGCCTTCCACTTGCCCCCATATGAAAGTAGGTAGGCTAATTTTAAAAGAAAAATCTACTTCCCTAAATAAATGATGATGCAAGTGTAGTGCTTGAAATAAAAAAAAAATTAAAAAAAGTTTACATGCTGGTCATGCAAGATGATTGAGATCCATCTATAAAAGAGAGAAAGACCAATTTTGCAATGCTGCTACAAGTTTCCAGTGAATTATTATATTATTCAGACATTAAAAGTTGATCAAATTCATAAAATCTATTAATTCTATCAATATGAAGCTTAAAAGTAATACTCTTAATTATGAAGAAAGCATTTGTAAATATTTTCTTAAAATATTTATTTGTTGCTACTTCTGGAAGATTGCATACTAATTTTCTGACATTAATATCCCAAGCTGTTTTGCACCATCGTAGTTATTAACAGATAATTCATGCAGCATTTTTTAAAAGAAACACTTCTACACTCTTAATAATTAATTTTTTAAAAGCATAATGCTTATTCTGATGCTACATAATTGAACATGAAAATGAACAACTTCAGTTATAATGTTTTTTTTTTTTTTTTTAATTTATTTTGATCAAACAAGATCTCTATTTCTAGATCTAGAGCAAAGACAAAAAAGTTCTTTGGAGGCTCAGTATGATGCTGAATGAATTATCTGCTTACTTGTTACAATTTAGAACTTGATAAAGATAATCACTTACTATTCACAACTACTTGTATGATAAGTCTAGACAGGTGAAGAGAAACTCATTTAAATTTTTTTTTAAATTATTTTTAAACTGGTGAAATAAAGTTTTGTCCTATAGAGAAACCAAAATTATTAATAGTAATACAGGGTGCTGTTTCTTGGTCATTAAGAATTAAAATGCCATATCCCTTTAGGACATAGGTGATCATAACTCAGTCAGTGCCATGCTTAGGTGATCATGTACCTTTCAATACATGACCGATGAGGCAGATTTTTTCCTGCAGTAGGTTGCCATTTCTTTCTGCAGTAGACTAGTTGCTATCTAATAGAACTATAGAACCCGGTCTGGCCTGCTATTTACCCATAGCTGGAGGGAGAAGAAGAGGATTCATACTTTTCCTAAGATTATTAATATGTAAGTGAATGTAATGTATTCAAGTGGAATTCGTACTCGGCTCTCCGATTCCTCAATTCAAGCCACTATTCAATACTCCACTGTAGCTTTCCAGATTCCTTTTTCTTTATTATCTATGAATTGCCCTCTTTTCTATTTGTGTGCTTTGAAAAATGTGTCCCTAAAATATATTTTCTACTTTTCATCGTATTTCTTCATTGAAAATTTACCAAGAACAAATGTTGTGAGGGAGAATATTTCTCTACAAGTTTGGATTTGGCTATTGGACAAAAGACATAAAATTACTCCTACATCAAGGGAGTAATAGGAGGAGCAGTAGTGTAGGCAGCTTTTGATGAAAACACTCATTCACAGCTAAACATTTTCTTCCCTAGTTTTTATTCTACATTATGTTTCCCTGTATCAAAAGGTAATAAACTTGTTCTTAAACCAATTTCGGGATTTCTACTGTTGTTTTTGATAATTCAGTTACAACACTATTTTATTTTTCATTCATGCTATTAATTACTATTATGCAGTTACTGTACATGCATAGTTTTGCATAAATTTGAGTCATACCAGTTCCTCTTCACAGTACAAAGGAATTGTTCAACTGTCACTATAACCATCTAAGTCTTGTCCTCTTATCCAGTGTAAACAGATACTTCAGCTTGTATTAAATAAAAGTGCATACAAGTCTTAATTTTTGAAAGGAAAGGATACAGCCAATTTATAAAATGCATTGTGCATTGCATGTTTAACCAATAATATTGCTGTTATGTCTTTAGATCAAGATAATTACTGTTTATATTCAGTATTTTTAAAAATTTTAATCAAAAGAATTTCTTTCATAAAAAGAAGTTTGAAAATTATGGCTGTTAAATATTAATGAATAATGCAACTGTCATTTTAATTAAAAAAAGGGAAAAATCTATAACTGTTAAACAGGTTTAGTTGAACTTGAATGAATATACAATTGCCTCAGCCAGAGTTATTTGGAATATTATAAATAGAATACCAAAAATAATTGGAGGAACAGTTAAAGTGGTTTTTTATGGGCATGTGCATTCCTTTCATTGCAAACAAGAAAATCAAGAGGTTACTGAAGGCTACAAGTGAAAAATTCTTAAATGCACATTGTAGTTTTAAACTTCTCTTTCAATGCCTTTCTATAGGTGTTTTGTTATTTCTCATAACGTTTATTTGATATTAAAAATATCCAGATATGATTTCCTAATATTCATTTTCTGCTACAGTCATTATTTTATATCTCACAGCAAATCTAGAGCCAAGAGGAAGGTGTTAATACTGCCACATTAATTACTTGGAAGCAAAGATCATCTGATTCTTTAAAAAAGCTGAGGAAATAAAAAAAATTAGCAATAACATAACATGTTACCACTAAAGCTTTCCAAATACATTGATTAAAAGAAATAACATTATTTCCTAATACAAATAAAAATTTCAAATCAAGTTAGAATTTTTGTGATAAATCATCTTTTTGATGGTCAGTGCCATGGAACTTGGAATTTTACATACATTCATCATAACACTTAACAAATAATAAATTTAAAAAAAATACATGTCCTTTAAGCAAACTGCATCTACTTAATAGGCAATCATCATCTTAAGAGCTAACAATTATCCTTGGCTTAAAATTCTCATAGTACTAATCAAAAAAATCTCAAAATGTTATTAACTGACATCATGACATAAGCTGCATAATTTTTACTTAATAAGAATTGGAGAGATAATACTGTAATGTAATATTATTTGCATTAAATTCAATCTTCATCCAAGCCAACAAATCCAAAGTAATTGATAAAGCATTTTGTCTTAAGTCATTTAGAAAACATTAAAATGACAAGCATAGCAATTACTTGAATAAGTTAAGAAGAATGTAGAATATTTAAATCGAATCATAGAATTACAATAGAAGTAATAGAATTACAACAGTTTGAACTATCATTAACAATTAAATATAAAAGATGGAATAGGTTTATTTCTTATGAAACTTATTTACAATTTGCACAGCATACCAATACATTAAGCAAGTTTTTTTTATTATTATTTATGTGTAAATAGCAATAAAAGAAGTAAAACTGAATGTCAGAATTCATAAGCAAGAAATTTTGAAATTTTGACATCTCTATAGATTCAATAAGATTTATTTCTTGTGTTATTACAAATTATAGATAACAAAAATACTTATGGTTAAGTGCACATAATTACAAGGATATTCTTAGAAAATAACAAAATAAAAAGTATTAAAATCTACTTCCAAATGATGCAAAAATAAATTGTCATTTAGTTTATTATGGCCATTATAAAAATTGAAACCTTGAGAAAGTTAAACTTTTAAAGATTTTTTTAAAATTTAAAAATAAATCATAATACATTATGAAGAATTTGAGTCTAAAAATATAAAATATAAAAGGGGAAACTTGTCATTTTGTAGTAACTGAATTGGAAACTTTTAAAAAAATAAAAAATATAAAAAAATAAAGCCGCAGAAAGGTTTTAATAACAGCAGAAAGAACTGCAGATCACAAATTTGCAGGCAAGGAGGTTGACTTTATGCAATAGAGAGAAGGAAAAAAAAAAAAGAACATACAGGGAAAAGAAAAAAAAGTTGTCATTTATTTAAAAATAAAAGGGATTCTCTTGTTGCTGCTGCTATTTGTTATTATCAGAGTTTATTCTAAGTGAAAATGTAAAAAAGGTAGGAAAAAAAAAAAAGAAGATTTCAACAACTATATAGATTTCTTTTAGAAAAGAATTAGAAGGGAGATAAGCATAATGAAAGTGTGGCAAAATTTGTTATCCAAACAATGAAGACATTTGTAACATATTCACTCCACTTTAACTAGCAAATGGGCTTGTAAAAACTAATATTTTCTTAGCTTGGTAATACAAGGCTAAGAAATTTAACCTTATATATATACTTTTAATTTTTATTATTAAATGTAGATATTTAATATTTATATTTATATATATATATATATATATATATATATATATATATATAGAGAGAGAGAGAGAGAGAGAGTTAAACCTAGAGAGCCAGACAAACCTACCAAGGTTTCACCTAAGCAGATCGTCAGGGATATATATATATATATATATATATATATATATATATATATATATATATAAAGATAATAGTGTAAATAACTTTGAGTTTTAAATAGATAGGCCAGAACAATTATTCTTTTTTGGCGAAAAATCCACCCAGGACAACCTTATTCCAACCACTTGTTTTATTAAATATTCAAATGAAACATTTTTTTCTTATAATTCTCACAGCCTGCCTTAAGGGCTGAAAGGAAATTTCCTGAATAATTAATAAAAGAGGTGGTTGAAATAAAGATGTCTCAGGTGTATTATTCTCTAAAAAAAAGAATAATCATCCCGACTTGTCTATTTGGAATTTAACAGATATCAATTTCTAATTTTTTGTCCCAATACATTTGATACAATATATATATTTCAATGCTTTGTATTATCATAGTAAACCCACTTTTCATCTCATGTGTCAATTATCCATTAATATATTTTTTTTTCTTATCTGGGAAGAAGTCAAACTGCAAGTAGTGATATTTATGAATGTTGAGTGATCAAGCATTTGAATCAATTTTAAAAGGTGATTAAATTAGGAAGTTATCCATAATCTATACAATACCGGGTCATCTGGCTGGTAGCAAATGAAAGGTACATTATAACATTATACAAATAAGATAAGGCAAGAAAACAAATTTAATATTTTTTCCTTAACAACTGAGGATTATTTCTTTTAATCTTAAGTGAAACCAATCTTGATAAAGTGGATAATAGAGAAGCTTTTGTTCTTCAGTGAAAATAAATGAATAGTGACAATAGTAAGCAATAAGTCAGAGCACACTGATTGTAAAATCCTTGCCATAAAGTACAAAATGTAAGCTATGATTTGTTGTATTAGTTTTAGTGACAGCTTTAGAAATTTTAGAACCATCTCTCTCATAATAGTAAAACAAAATTTGTGTTACTAATCAAGCTTTCTCATTCTGTACTAATGGTAATACTAACTTTGATATCAAATTATACTTGATGTTGCCATCAAACTAATTCAGGATTTCATACAGAAAATTCACAAAACAATGTAAAAATGTAGATTTTAGGATAAGAAATCTTGCTAAAATATAACATGTGACATTTAGATTAACTATAATATACAAAATTTAAGTTATCTCTTATGCTTTGGTAAATCCTTTAAAATGTATGAGAAGCCAATGCCAAATAATAATTAAAAATTGTTTCCCGTTTGCATTTCTTGAATCAAAGTTTGGGCTAAAAATGTATAAATAATAATCTGATAATGTGTCTTCAAATCATGATGTGTTATTTAGCAACAAATAGAATGTCAAAATTTGGTTTGATTTAATATCTGGCAAGGTATTGTATTAAATAAATACAAGTTAGAAAAGTTCAGTAAATAATGAATGAAAAGTGTTTAATTTAATATTGAGCAAAAAAAGAAAAAGAAAAGAAAAAAGAGGAATAGAGAAGAAAACAAATATCAAAGAACTAATGATTGGAGGTGAATGTTAAAATTATTCAGGCTTTTTCAAGATAGGAAAAAAAAAGACATGAGTGAAGGTAATGTTGGCTTGCATTTGTCGTCAATGAACTGGTTGAATAAATGAAGTTGTCCAATGCACTAAAGGAGAAAATTGTTTATATTTTTTACTTTATTTAGTCAAAGAATGCTACAGTGCTGCTTCTGTCTACAGGAGAATTTGAAAATTTAATATGCAGTGCTGAATGATGAAAAGGATCTAAAACTGTCAATAAGTAAAAAATGAACATTAGGAAGGAAAACAGGAGATATGATTTCCCTGTGTTAACATGGTGGATAAAATCATGAAGATGTAAATAAAAACTGGATTTCCACGATCCCTATATAAAGTTTTATACTAACTGAAGTTAATATGGATATTATTATATATATATATATATATTTTATTTTAGGATATTACACAGAAAACAAGTAAAAATCACGACACAAATGCAATAGTGTAGTGATTTTTACATGTTTTTCATGTAATATCCTAAAATAAATAATATTGCTCTACTCTGTATTGAGCCCTCTTTTTAAATTTAATGTTACAAATGCTGGAATTGAACTCTATCCGTTCTCATCATCATACCTGGATATATATATATATATATATATATATATATATATATATATATATATATGAGAGATTGAGTTAGTGGAGTTTGATGGAAACTAAACAGGAAATATCAATAAATATAAAATAATATTTTTTTGAATTTTTATTGTCATGAAAAAAAATCTTGTATTACCAACTATCAATAGGCATTGACAAATGCATACACAGCTAAATAAAGAAAAGCTTAATAAATTAAACTAATAAATAAACTTTTCAGATAGATTTTCACTGTTTTCATCCTATTCATGCCAATGATATTTTCCTTTGGTCATCTTTTGCAAGTGTGTGCACATATTTTCAAAAAGAACAAATATAAGTTTACATATAGCTAAGAAAGAAGAAAGGCATTATGCTTTGAGTCTTTCAGGAGTCTTAAGCAGTTATTAATATTTTATATCACCCACAAATTATTCTATTGAACCAGAGAAGAGTAGATTAATTCAAGAAAATGTCAAACCAGTCTTTTGTTGATGTCCTAGTAGATAGAGCATTAATTCCAATTACTTGTATAAATAAAATGAGGGGATAAGATCATTAAATATAAAAAGTGGTGAGAGTAACATCAATACCAAATGATGTAAAAGAAAAGAAATAAATAAAAAATAAATTCACTGCTACCAGTGAGTATTACCCATAATTTTGCCCAATAATATTTAAGAGTCAGAATTAAGGAGAAATTATTGCAAAGGAACAAAGTAATACACATTCCTTTTCATCATCATCTTCATTATTATTTTGCATTTACTTTCATAGAAGAAGCATACTTTATGGATATTTTCTATCTATTTGCAGTTTAAAAGCACAATGTTAAAATAGATGAGAGAAGCAAGTATAATTTTGCAATAAATTAAATGTACAGTATAAAATATCATAAGCAGCCATCACAACAAAATGCATTGATTATATGCTTTGTGTATTGTTAATTTGTTCCAGTGGAGAAACAGGAAATTATTTGTTTCATATATATATATATATATATATATACACACACACACAAGGTTCGTTGCTGCTCCCTATTTGTTTCAGTCTTTTTTTTTTTTAGTTTTCCACATGGAAAAAAACAAAACAGCACAAATGAGCTAGAAGAAAAATAACAAATCTGAAATAATCAGCTCCATAATAAACATGGCAAAGACAAAAAATTGCACAAGATATTAACTTTTGAAGGAATGCATACACTCATGATACGGCACAAATTCTACATCAATTCTTTACCCTGCATCATATTATGAACATGCATTTTAAAAAATAAAATCAGTATTTTGTGACATTGCAAAAGACCATTGCCACACACAGCAATTGGATATTTGGGCTAGACAAAATTGAAAAAATTCACATTGCAGTTATATAACATTGAATAATAATTGAAGTGAGGGAAAAATAAGAACTATATTTTTCTTTGAATCAGATAAAAAGGAGTTTATTACTATAAACATATCTAACAACTTACTCTCATTCTATTACTACTTTGTCCAATGTTTTCCTTTCTACAACTGACATTCACTCACCATGTTATCAATACATTTTTCACAGTTCTATTTGTCTGTCCAGTTTTTAAATGTCATTTTCTCATTATTCCATCTTCTCATTTATACTTTATAGATCTAATCATTTGTAATGCTAACTATAACATCTTTATTTAATGATCTTTGTTTAGTGTGGTACAAGAGCATAAATTGTTTACAGTTTTGGGCATTCATAAACAACCATCTATCTATGGTTTGCTTAAATGATCACTCACAAACTGTCAACTATTATGTTATACCAGAGGTGAGATATCTTGTGAACATATCAGATGATCAAACAAAGCACAGGAGAAGTTAATTCATAATTATTTCATTAGTGTAAACAAAAATGAACCAGAATTCAAACTCAGGGCACCAGTTCCATTTACTGTCCTGATAACTGTTTTGTTATCCCCCTGCCACCCCAGGACAATCTTTTACTTTTTTGCATCCCCCATTATAACAGGACTGTTAAAAAATGTATAAATATCAGTACAAAGAAAAACTGCTTGATTTTCAAATTTATTTTTTCTATTAGTTTTCTATTATTAAAATTATCAGAGCCATTTTTTAACCCTCTGTTAGCACCATGGGGTGTTTTGAGCACTCCACAAAATGTTTTCCTTAATATTTAGCAAGTAGTCTAGCCAAATTTTCATGATTAGTCAAGTAGGTTTTTGACTGTCAAGTAACTACAAGAAGTTTCTTGTTTTAGTCATAATACTTGTGCAAATTATATTCCATTTTATTTATTCACTGAAAACAAAATTGTTGTGGTAAGAGTCAGTTACCTTCCTTACTATCATGAATGAACTGATCTATTCATGATAAGTAGTCCTGGGTAATTGACTAGAAAGGGAAAGAAGATATTACTATTGCAGTTACATGTTTAGCTGAGTATTGAATACTAATATCATGACTGATTCTGCCGAGTTAAATGTTGTGTCTTGCCTGAACCCACATAACAACATAAATTAAACTT
The DNA here is from genome assembly GCA_903632075.3 of Acanthosepion pharaonis. Lineage (NCBI taxonomy): Eukaryota > Metazoa > Mollusca > Cephalopoda > Sepiida > Sepiidae > Acanthosepion > Acanthosepion pharaonis. Next base: position 1,730,891 of record CAHIKZ030002124.1, on the reverse strand, counting down.
AATTTTTTGCATGTTTGAAGTTTTGAAACTTACAGATTCATTTTTTTCAGATTAGTCTTTAATTCAATTTTCCAAAATTAAGCTTTTTTCCATTTTTATTTATCCTATAAAAACCAGAAACGACACTCAAAACTATAACAAGAAAATTAACAATTAAATGATATATCTACATTTTAAATGGGGAGTTTGATAACCCCATGGTACTAATGCTGTAATTATGTACTACAGTACTAATGGAGGGTTAATTGGTACTTCTTTTGAGAAAAAAAAATTGAAACTCTTGAAAATTCTATATATGATAACAGGAGTGATCTGAGGCATGGCAAAAATTACATTGCACCATTCTGCAGCACCAGAAAGTATGGTAAATGACAAACATTACTTCAGGAGAATCTCTCTGCTCAAGTACAGACATACAGATACAATCATAATGAACTATGATCAATTTGAGTTGTTCATGTGTAGGTGTATTAAAGTAAGAAAAAAATGGCAGTTAAAGAGAGGCTCATATAAGATTAACTATTCATAACCTTACAATAAAAAGATGAATACATAATGGCAGAGAGAAGAACATTGATTACAATTGTTGTTTTGCTTTTTCTTTTGTTGTACAGGCAAATCATACATTTGTATAGCAATACATCAAATAACAGGTTTGATGGGAAATTCAAATTCAAAGACTTTACCTTTGCCTCGTAGACTAAAGATGAGAGTTAAGAAGAGAAGATCTGTGCACATCAATATTTAGATGAGCCATATAATGCCATTGATCCTTTTCAGTAGTAGTGGCAAAGTACCAGAAATTGAATCTACTTACATTTTAACACTTGCTTACAGAGGTTGTTTCTCATCTATTTTGCTCAGGTAGCTACATAAAGGAATTGGTAACCTCATTGATTAATTGGGCAAAGGCTTTTCAGGGTAACAAAATTATTAACTTAAAATAATTTACAAAATAAAAAGAAAATATGTATATTTTGGCCATGATTACCCAGTTTCTGAAAGACGTGGCATGCAACTGAAGAAAATGATGGCATACAATGATCTTACTAAAACAACCCCTTTAATATGTTAATAATGTTAAATTACATCACATCAGATATTTGAGGGAGGAGAGGTAGAAATTAACTTTTATTTTCCTATTAAACAGCTAAAAAATACTTCAATTTAGGTTTCACATTGGCTCTTAAAATTATAAAAGAATAAATGTTGATTGATTTGTTTTTACGGCTTATCAACTTTTACAGGTTTATGAAAAGGTAAAATACTATGAAATATACGTACTACCTGATACTGTACACACCAATAAAAAATATTTGAGTCATCAAACAATTTGATGCTACTTATTCACTTGTAGTGACTATCATTAGTGATGGTTCTGTTCCATATTTCCATTAGGTTGGCTATAAGAAAAGTATAGAATTGGAAAAATACTTATCACTTTGTTAGTTATAGTATGTGAATATAATTGGTTTGAAAATAAGGACTTCAGCTGAGAAGTGAAGTAAAAGATTGATCATGATTAGTAAATGAAAAGTGATGAGTTGAGAATTCTTAGTGCTGTAAGTATGAAATTTCACTTTATAATGTGTCCCAGACCAAAAAAAGAATAGTGATGGCACATGGCTTATATACTTTCATACTAATGAAGGAACAAAATCTATCCATGTAAGAAAAAATACTTTTAACTGTAATAGACCATCTGTCTACTTATATTTAACTTTGAAACTATAAATGCAAGCTCAATAACAGTTTATCTATAGAACTACATAATCAGATAACAGCCTCACTTAAACTGGAATCAAAATCAATCTTAATTGTTACCATGAAAAAAAAAAAAAAACTTTCAAAAATAATTTGCTACTTGACTTTTTAAAAATTGAATTGCTTTCTTTAATGGTAAAGCTAAAAGAGTGTATGTAAGAAAAATTCATTTCATTTGAAATCTTGAACATAAGACATTTTTAGAAGAAAAAAAAAATCAATATCTTCTATCCCAAGAAACATTTTAAACAGTTTTCATACAGACATACATACACATTACTGAAATTATATTTGATAAAATTAAATGGAAAATTTACTATTATTATAGTAGAAATTAACAGCTATTAAGAAAATAAGTCATATAAACCTTAGTATCTGTTCTTGTTAAAACAATGAAAATATAATTATAAAACTAATCTCAGATCTTCAAATGTTCCTATTAACAAAAAGAAATAAAGAGAGTATTAAACCTAATGAAACATTTCACATTTCAAACATTTTGTTTTGATGGTACTTTTATTTGGTTAAAATCATACATGGTTTATCAACAAAATATTTATAATTTATTTATTAGGAATTTTTTTATTATAAAAGTAAATAATTATTAGACTTTTTTATTATGAGAGTAAATAAATTTATTTATTAGGATTTTTTTCATTATGAGAGTAAATAAAAGATTTATTTTTACTTGCAGTCCATAAAATTTACTTTGGTCAACAACTGTAAGACTTTGCAGAAAAGCAAATAAAATTGGAAAAATAGAGAAGAGCAACAAACTGTACACTTAGAAAAACAAGTACATTGATTTTGTTCTTCATAAGTCTCTTGAAAACTATATAAAAAAAAATTATAACTCTTAGCTGATGGTACTTGACTGGAAACCTATTAAGTGATACAATACACAATTTTTAAAAAATTTTTTTATAACATTGTAACATACACACTAGCCAGAATTCATTTATTTCTTATGAATGTGAGTAAAAAATAAGATATAAAAATAAATTAGCATTTTTTTTTATCAAGCAGAAAAATGAAAAGATCAAGTAATAAATATTCAATTCCTGAAATCATTGTTTACTTTCTTCTTTATAACAAAATAACATTTAACAAATTTTGAGTTTGTTCACTAAAGAAATGATAAAATTAAAAACTATCATAATTCTAACACTATCACAAAAGTTCATGTATTTTGGGAAACCATATTGTAAGGTTCATCATTTTCTATTATGACATCACTTGAAATCTTGGGTAATAATTCCAGACAAATTCAAAGAGAAAAATGAAAATGCTATCAATTCTTATTCCAATGACAAAAATTGAAAGATAATGATTATAACTCTCTTGGCATCAGTTAAATTTCTGCTCTATGAACTTAATGTAAAACTGATGAAAATCCTCTAAAAGCAAATAAAAATACATGACAGTAACAAAGTTGTAATAAAACTGTTTTCATGCTTTTAAGTTAAATTATAAATATAGCATCTACTATAATAAATAACTTTATTGGTTTTATAATTATAAATTATAAAGCTAAATATAAGGCAAATCATCAGTTTCAAATCAAAACAGCAAATTGGTTGATTTGGTCACACATGCTAACTCTGGCTAAACTGAATTTAGATTAAGAATTAAATTGAGTGAGACTGGTTCAGCTTTCTTTATAAATTTAATGTATAAACAAATACAGACACTTAAAAGCCAAACTGTATTAAATAATTTATTTTCATGCCTTTTTATTGAACATTTCAAATTTTATATAATAGAAGAGAGATAAGGAATATGATGCAACAAAATTTAAATTGAAAAACCATAAAGTGTCTAGAGGCTCAGGATAAAAAATTGTGAAATTATCTTTTTCCTACCCATAATCTTTCAAAATGGCTGCCACTCTGGAAAAATGGAGAAAGCAAAGGGCTATCACAGAATGTCAGTTCTGGAAGGAGAATATGTTGCAAGCATTCATAGAATGTTAGGGAATATTTATGGAAAGACAGTAAAAACTTGGATGAATAAAATTAGTGAAAATCCTAGAGAAAAAGAGAAACTGGCATTAGTGACATGTCTTACAGTAGAAGACCAGCTGCAGCTACAAATAAGAATAATGGCCATACAGGTTGATGCTCTCATTACAGTTGACAGATTATTACTATTGCAAAAATGAAAGACTTCAAGTGAATTTAGTACCTGCAGTTTAGTGCACTCTCTTGACCCCCACAGATCTGGATAAATTGGCTTTCCAGAATGCAGACAGACTCTATGAAGTAGAAGAGGGTAGTTGCTGTGCAAAAGCTTCTGCTGTTGCATAATCTTGGTGTTGATTATTCTCAATAAGAAAGTCACAAAAGATGAGACCTGGGTTTACCACTATGAGCCAGAGGGCAAGAACAGGCTTTAGGTAGTACACTCTGCAGGGAAAGTCATGGCCACTGTGTTTTCAGATCAGAATTGGTTCATATAATTAGAGTTATGTTCAATGGTATCATAGTGTCAAAACTCAGAATTATGCCACATTTGAAGATTTCCTTTGCAAGGCCTCACAGCAGCTTAAAAATTAGACAAGCAACCACAGTACATGGTTGAACAAATTCTCATTTGCCTTACCATCCTAACTTAGCACTCTCAGACTTCTAACTGGGTTAAAACTTTTGCATTCATTTTTGAATTGACAATCCTGAGACTTTTGTGCATTACTTTTCAACAGACTTTCTTATTAACTAAAAAGAGGACAGGAATATACAGTGAGCTAGTCTTGCAAACTTTTCAGACAAAATCTGATCCTCCTCCAATTCCCTAAGGACTATTACAACAAATACTTAGAAGAATACTCACAGGTCCAAGACTATAGACTTTAGTCAGATAGCCTTGGAAGCAATTCCAAGAAGATTGTTTTTCAAAAAGCTCTGTACATGGCCAGGTATTAACTATCTCATTGTAAATGGTTAAAATAATAGAAAACTAATAGATGAAAGTGTAGTGGTGTGTTAATATATATGACTACACAATTTATATTTAATGTAAAATACCACAAAATATGAAACACAAGAATGAATAAAAACGATTTTATAACAACAAGATTTATATTTATTTTTGTGTAATGATGTACATGCATAGAGGTTACTATTTTGTTGGTGTTATGTTCCTTTGGCTGAATTAAAGTTTTACTGATGAACTGAAATATTTTTATCTGCGATCACAAAAGTTGAATGAATTTTATAAAGCCGAGAAATGCTGAATAAACTGTAGCTTTAGAAAAGTATTTCAAAGAGAAAAGTTCTTGTTGCTTGTTTGGAAATGTTTTGTATGTTTGTAATGTAGTTTGGAAAATTTTGTACATACGTGCATGCATGAATATATTTTTAATGTCTGACTGCACATGGTCAAGACGGAATCCTTTAAGGTTAAATCTTTGCAGGAAAAGAGAAGAGAAGAAGAAGAGATATGAGCAAACTCGTGCCTGCTATTTATAATTAATGTAATCACGTGACAGGCTCCCAGAAAAATGGTGGGAAAACTTGACTTGGTTACACGCTGGAAAAATATTTGTACATGGGTGGATTGCAATGCCCACTTGTGTGTTTATTGACCAATTAGAAGCTGATATTCCCTGGAAATCTCTATGAAGCTGGGTAAGCTTTTGATCCTCTTTTTTGCACAGATTTGTACAAAATCCAACATTGATAAGAAAGTGGTAGTGGGATGCTAAAAAAGGATAGTAATTATTTTAGATTTTATTATTTATGCTGTTAGATTACAAATAGACCTAAATATTTAAATTTTATAAACTTGATTTTTCAAATACTTGAAGATACCTGAAGATTACCTATCAGAGTGTTTCATCTTTTAAAACACAAATTTAATAGATGTGTATTCAGAGATAAGTAGATTGAAGTGCATTGTTCCAGCTCTAAATGAAAGTTTTATTGAATAATATCTGCAATTGAGAGGAATTATGAATAGCGTTAACAGACAATGAAAAAATAATCAAAGAAATAATATCTAGAAATTTATAATTGAATAAGACTTAATGGAATAAGAGTAAGACCCACCCATAGAGGAGAACATGACTCAAGACTGTGTGTATGCTATCCCATGCAGCTGCAGAAAGAAATATAAAGGAGAGACAGGACGCCCCTTAAGTTAAGACTTCAAGAACACCAGAAAGCTGTAACACGAGGGGAAGTGGAAAAATCAGGCATGGCTGACCACATATGGAGAGAGAAGGGAGATCACTGCCCTCTGTGGGATCAGGTTGAGATCATAGACAAAGAACAGCATTGGAAAATTCGTAAACTTAAGGAATCAGCACATATGCTAGGCTACAAAAATCTCCTGAGCCAACCAAGCATAAAAATGAATACAATATGGGAACCAGTAATAAGGAGTGCCAGAGAAAAGTGATAATAACAACAAAAATTGCAATATGAGCTCTGGTGAAAACCATGCAATGATAACAGCAAAATTGCAATATGAGCACTGGTAAAAAATGGTTGCTAGAGACAAAGTCATACACAGATGTCCTCAAGGACACATGGCACAGTGGATAAGGGCGTTAGTTAAATCCAGTGACAGGACCCAAAAGAGTGTGAGTTCAATACCCGGTTAGGGCAGTGGAGAACTTTCAGAGGGAAATTAACAGGAGATAACTGATAACTGACATCCATTAAACATGGCATATGGAACTAGAACAGTCTACCCCAGTGAGCGAAATAAAGGGTTCAGTTCAATATTCCAACCACCTGAGGAAGGCCAGAGCGTACAACAGTTGAACATTGTAATAAATATGGCGACAAAGATGAGGACAATAGTCTGAATAATGTAAATAATGGAATAAGTGTATTTCAATAAAACATTTGAAAAAATTATATATACCGATATCAAACCAACCAGAGTTAACTATTATATTCTATCATCAAGAACACAAAGCTGGAGTTTTAAGTTAAAATAATATATTTTAATAGAAAGAATTTAAATGATAATTATTTTAAAACTTTCCAAATATCCTTAAGCATTTAACAAATTCTCATAGTAATTAGACTGATCAAATGAACAGAATCCTGTTAAAGCTTTCTTCAATATATTTCTTATGAGGATTTTCAATTTAAGTTCTTATATTTATTTTTTATATTTGTGGCCATTAATTCAACAAAAATTAAAAATACAAGAGCAGTGTATATTTTAATGTGGAATATTTGACTGGTGTAATGAATCAAATGGAGATAAATGAGTGTGTATGTGTATTTTCACACAATAGAGAAGATTGATATTTTGCTATCATAAAATCAAAATGTGAGAAAGTGTGAAAAAATCTCAGAACTATCTTCATATATATATATATATATATATATATTTCCCTATCTTTGATATAATGATAAAATGATAAAATAATAGTTTGTAGGACATGCTATATTTATGGTAGAAATGTTCTAAATATCAAAGAGAGCATATGTAAATACAAGTAGTGTGGACATCAGTATCAACATTAAATGGTGACAATGTTTCATTCTTAAACACATGACAGTATTTCTTTCATAAACACAATCATCAGATGATATAAGCATGAAACAAATTGTAACTATTCAGTGTTGATACCTATATCCACACTGCTTGTATATATTTACAAACTTATTTTGATAAAAATCTCAGGTGGCTTGTTTGAACTTTTTTTTTTTTTTTAAATATTTTGAGGCACAATTTTTCACAAGCTAATGCATTATCTGTGGGTGAATGTAATAGAAATATTTCTTTTAAATAGAACATACAGTAATTTAATAATAGTCAGTTAACAGCTTGAAAAAAAAAAAAAAAAAAAGCCAATACTGCCAGAACTTTTTAAAAGAATTTTCAACATTACCTTGAAAAATATGCTGATCTAATGAATCAGACAGAAACAGCATATATTATCATGTATTTACTAGTCCAATATACACACCTTGTCTATCATCAATATCATTATCACTATTATAACTATCATGATCAGCTACAGTTTTAACAAATCTCCAAGCCAAGAGTAACACTAGGTTAAACATGAGCCTTTAAGATCCTATTACTAGAATAAACTGGAGAAAGTAGAAAGTAGCCTTAATCAGCTAAGAGCTTATTAAAAGATTAACCACACTGCTTAAGTTTCAGCATCTTGTCAGTATTTAGAGACAGGTTAGCAAAACAAACTAAATGCCTGAAAATATCTTAGGATTGTTTATTAAAAAAAAGTGAAAGACAAAAGAATTTTAGTATTCTTAATTCATACATATTCCAAATTAATGAAATGATAAAGCTATTTTTCTCCATAAATAATCAGGCAATAAACATATAGTCATATAATATAATATAATATTATTTGTCACTATCCAATGAACATTGCAGTCCAAAATAATCATACTAAGTACATTCCACTTTTTGTACTCATCTAATGATGATCATAGATGATCAATTTAAACTGAACTTTATATTTGGATGAGTGTATAGTCAGATCATTGAACAAAATGCCAAGAGCAGATTGGAAATTTCAATTTTATTAAAATAACTAATAATAGGTGTCATGGCTCATCAGGTCAAATTCAGATTTAGCTAAAACTGAAACTTTGAAGTAAGTAGCTTGAACCAGAATAAGTTTATTATCTCTTATGTCAAATGCATTAAGAGAAAATTTAATAATTTCATGTTACATGTATTTATGTGTACTAATTTTAAAATATTTAAAGCTGTTCGACATTTGTAAAAAAAATTAAAATTCTGTTCAAAATTTTTACTTGATAAAATCTGGGAAAGATATTGTCTATTGTCTGACAGAGACCTTACAAAAATGCAGCTTTTTTCAGTTAATGATTCATATAACTCCAGTTATGGTCTTTCAATGAATTTTTACATTTGGTACTGGAGAGAAATAAAAAAAAAATAGTTATAAATAAGAACTTTAATTTGCTGAAAATTCCCAAATAATTCCTTTTTGTAACTGTAATTAAATCTCCCAGAAGACATCAAAGTTAACAAACAGGCTTCTATTCATGACTGTACTAAGGGATTATCAAAAAAGTTCAGCCAACTATTAGTAACTCTTACTCACGCTCTGCACCAGCCCAACTAGATATCAGTGTACCCAATGCAGACATCTCTTTGGAAATAAAAGATACAGATACTTAAGGATATGATGCTAGCTTTGTCTGGTAATGAATTCATGGACGATTCTGAAGTTAAATCTGTCCCCCACTTCCATCCCCACTTTTATTTTTTTTGTATGTGCACATGTGATTCCCAGCAGATGTCTGAGCCATGTGGCTATGAATCAGAGCTCAGTGAAGCTGGGAGTCTGAAAACTCTTTCCTTCCTCAAAGCCCAGACATACTAATGGCAGTAGAAAAAAAAAATGAAGGTGGGAGGTGGCCCCCACCCAGAACAGTAGCAGTCACTCCAAAACATGCACAATAGCTGGATGGACTTCTTCTTTTCATCCATTACTGCAGCAGTATGAAACACCATAGATAAAATAAAAGGATAAAAAGTAGGGCAATGAACAAGATATGCAGTGTTAAAGACAACCCACATAAAAATATGACAGATGCTAAAAAGTATGACAAATCCACACAGATATCTGTAACAATTGCATCTACTGTTAGCTAGTTATGAAAAGAAACTATCAACATAAGACTGAAAGACAGAAGCTGATATTAAATATCAAAAGACAGGAAGATGTGGAGAACCATGATTGTCCCTATTCTGAAAGGATACAGAACATAAAGAGACTATATCACTGATAAATATAACAATATCTATTCTGTTAGAGGTTTTAGTTGTATTTTGCACTTTATGGCACTAAGTTACATTTTGGAAAAAAAATATTCTCATCATTAAATGCAGTCAATACACTTAATGAATGTAGGCATTTTAATTGCAAAAGTGAAATATTCAAGTTCAGAATATTTATAGCACAATTGTCATTATCATCATTGGTGTAGCAGAAAATGTTTTTAAGGGAAATTTATTCAAAATCTTATACTTTTTAATAGTATTTTATTGAGGAACATGTTTGTATGCCTTAGAAACTAAAATATTTTTCTCTACACTAGAAATTAACACTTTATACATATATTGTTTAAAAGTTAATATATTTACAGAGAAAGAGTGCACAACATTAAGGATAGTGTTTTTAAATATAAACTGTAGACATAAAAATCAACACTGCATTATGACTAACACCTTAGGTAGCTTAGTGGTTATTGGCTTGAAGAAAGGAAACAGTACACTGTTCAATTCTCAGCTTAGGCTGTTTATGTTCACTTATCACTAATGTCATTGGCATGGATTTATATTGCTATGCTGTCCCATTGATAGATATCTTGACAAAAAATGTCTTTGGCACATCATGGCATAATTATCTCCCAATCAGTATAACCTTTAAAAAATTATTTTCATTGTCAATTTTGAAAAAAATATTTAAAACCTTTTACCTATGTAAGAATGCCATGGTACAAGCAAAGGTGCAAATAATGGTTAGGTGGTATGTTATGTTGGTATGCATTATGCTAAATGAAAGTAGTAACATGCAAACATGTACACTTGGGTATTGCTGATTTTCGACATGAATCAAAATTTACTGGCTGAACACAAATATACTATATTTATAATAGCATGATTAGTTAAAGAATCTAATCACTTAATTACACACCAGAATAATGATGACTATTAAAAAAGAAAAAAAGAAAGTGCCTAAATGGCACACTAAAAAAAAAAATGACCAAAATTCTAGTTGACTAAGGTTCAAACTAAGCTAATTATGCTATTTTAAATTAGCAATAACTGCAGTTCCAAGGCTGACCTGTATTTGGATATGTGAACATATGTGAACATATGAAATCCATTCTATCATCATTCTGGAGAGAAGTAAGTTTAAAATTTTAGCCTTTTTCAACTTCAATGATATGTATTACCATAGAATACTGAAGAGAAAAGGGAAGTTATTTCAAAGCAGAGCAAAAAAAAATTTTCGGCAATGGTTAATAATGTAATTGTATAAAGACATCTAATATTCTCTAAGTATAAATATCATATCTTATAGGCAAGAAACAGTATTCTGGTTTCTAAAAAATCAATATTGTAACAAAAAAACTTTTTCAGAGAAAATCAATTGGTTATTATTGTTCATCATGTTGATTAACAAATACTTGATACTAATGTATGACACAAGGCTAAAATGAAAGGAAATGAAGTGGAAAAGATTATATTATGCCAATTGTTCAAGCTTACAAGACGTGTCTGTCTAGAAATTCAGCATTCAAAATGCTGGCTTTTCCCTAGTGGAGAAATTCATAACTAATTGAACCATTAAGTAGGCCATGATCAACAAGTATTGTAGCTTTTGTGTGTTGCCTAACTGGACTCACACAAGATTGATTGCAGACTTAAATATAAAAAAACATTCATAAATCAAGTTGATTTCAAGATTAAATATTTTATTGTAAAAAGCAAAGAAAGGAATAAAAGAATGTCAACTTATATGAGTATTAACAACAAATAACAGAAAATAGAAGTCCCTATGAAGAAGAAGAAGATAATATTTACAAAGAAATTTGTATTGTTTCACTTTATTTTTAGTCATTCTAGACAGAAAGGAAAGTTTGGATGTTTATTTAATATGCCCAACAAGTGCAAATTTTTGTACTTGAAAATATAGTTCTTTCTCATCTTGTCTTAAGTAACCCTTAAACCATAATGTGTGTGTATATATATATATATATATATATATATATATATATAAAATTCGTGAGTAGGTAATCCAAGTAGATCCTATTAATATAAAATATTAAAACTGATCCATAAAAGAGAGCTCAATATATTTATTATAGAGCAAGTGAATTACAAAAATGAAACCCACATTACTCCATCCCAATGGCCATTTTGTCCCCAGAGACTTGTCAATGCAAATACATTTGTTAAAGAAATGAATTCTAATATTTTTTTTAAAGAAATTTGAAAAATAAAAGTTGAGGAAGGAAGAAAAGAAAAAAGGAGGCAGAAAAAGAAGAGGAACAAACAACATAAGGGAAATGGGATTATTATAGAGAGATAGAGAGACAAAGAAACTAAGGTGGTTAGGGTGGGAGTGACTGGAACAAGTCTAGACAGAAAAAAAAAGATAGTTGAAGATGAACAAAAACTTAAATTTAACATTAACTCTTGTACAAATGGGAAAAAATTCTCATAAAAAGATTTACATAAAAAAGCAAACACAAAATTTTAAAACATTATAGATGAAGGAAAATATAAATTTAAAAGTTAATACTATTATATAATTATTGTATAAAATTTCAATACTAATAATTCATCATAAATTATTATATATTTATATCAAATTATTATTAGGAAAATTTATTATTAAGATAAATCTATACACCTATCAAATTGTAAATATTAATTTAATTACTTATATATTTAGTCTAATGTAATTATATAATCTTAACACTTTATAAAATTAATATTAATCCATTCAATACTATATATTTAATTATTTAGTAAATAAATAAAATATATATATATATATATATATATATATATAGTAAAAAAAATAGGTAAGTAAATTATTAATTTATGTTAAACTTAAATTTTAAATTCTATTAATTATAATAAATCTTAATATATAATTATATTATATTCATAATATTTAAATATTGAATTTGTAATTTTATTATTTATATCATATTTATATTAATCTTTTTTTTTCCTTCCTTAATTTTTATTTTTCAAATTAAAAAAAAAAACAAAAAACATTTGTGTGTGTGTGTGTTGATATAATAGGAAAGAACTGTTAGATTGATGATCCGAAGTTCTTTAGTATTTTTGTTTTTATTTTTGAAAAGTGCTTGATACAGAAGTAGAGCCTAGATTATAATTATTTTTTTAAAAATATGATTCCATCGCGACACAGCAATTAGTATGTTTCAAAACTGGTCAGCATTATTCAGGTTTAATTTCATTATTAAAATCTAACTACCAAGTGGCAGTCTCATCTTCAGGCAATGTTTGGAATAACTATGCTACGGAATGTTTTACTCATTTATAGTTTTGAAATAGGGGGTGTGTTCTAGGGTTTGTTTTTCGTTATCAAGGTGTCACTGCTTTCATTGAAGTAGGGGTGTTTGCTATAAGTTTTTGGAGTCATGTAAGGTTGGATTGGGTTTTTTTTGTCTGGCTACAATGGCTAATCTTATCCAACTCCTTGCTAAAACTAACTGATTGATGTTGTAGCTCTGTTGTTTTTTTTTTTTATTATTACTGTATCCTAAAACTTTAACTGATTAATGTTGTAGTTCTGGTGGTTTTTGGTGTTTATTTTTTTGTTGATGATTTTTTAAAGGGGCTTTAAGATTATGATTGGGTTGTGTTTTTAAACCTATTGTTTTATTGTTGGAAATTTTATTATTTTTCTTTTTCATCCATTTATAAAATGCTAATCATTTATCACCTGAGGATGAGACTGCCACCTGGTAGTTAAGGTTTAATATTGAAATTAAACCTGAATACTGCTGACCAGTTAAGAAACAGTAATTTTTGTGTCACGATGGAATCATATTTTTTTTAAATAATTATAATTAATATATATATATATATATATATATATATATATATAAAATGCATTGTGTATCTAATTATAGTACACATGATACATTTCTGAGTGAACAGATTAGTATCTGTTCACTCAGAAATGTATCATGTGTACTAAAATTAAGGATACACAATGCATTTTATCCACATGGACACATGGCACAATGCATTTTATCCACATGGACACATGGCACAGTGGATAAAGGCGTTGGTTAGATCCAGTGACAGACCCAAAGAAGGTGAGTTCAATTCCTGGTTAAGGCAGTGGAGAACTTTCAGAGGAAAATTAGCAGGAGATAACTGATAACTGACATCCATCAAACATGGCACGGAACTAGAACAGTCTACCCCAGCGATCGAAATAAAGGGTTCAGTTCGAAATTCCAACCACCTGAAGAAGGCGGAGCGCATAACGGCCAAAACGTTGACAAATATGGCGACAAAGATGAGGACAATAGTCCGACTAATGTAAATACAGAGCATACAGGTACTAGACAAATCATAGGCAAAGGACTTATCTATACATAAATAATACTATCATTTTTATGGGAACTATGCTGATAAATAAATGCTCTTAAGACTAATTTGAATTATTCCACTGATAAAGCTTTCACTAATTTGAGAAGTCAGAAGATTTCATTGCACCTTAAACAGATTAAGATTAAATTTGTCATTCAGTTTATATTTATTTTTTTTTTGTATTTTGACAGCATTACAGAATTTATGACTTATCAGCCCAAAAACAAAAATTTTAAAAGTGAGAATTAGCTTCACATCCAATAAAACAGCAAAATATTTCATAGACTTTTTATAAATTATATTGTAAATAACATGAGAATGTTTTGAAATTATTGTGTTGATTTTGGCTTTGTACTAGACAAAATTGATCTTAAAAAATACCTATTCACTGTGTGCATGTCACAAGTAGCTCTTTAAATGTTGGTCATTTTACAACAGTGATCTGTTATTTTTCATGATTGTTTTGAAGGACCTTTTAATCTATTTTCTATATTACTGAAAAGACTAAGCATTTAAAAACATGTGTTCATGATAATGCCTATAAATTTTTAAAATGTAAACCATTATTGGAAGCAAAAACTTAAATCAAATTAGCAATTCAAAGAGAATACTATAGACATTAAACTTTTTGCAACAATAGAACTGCTGTGAAATGATCCCAGGATGAAATATTTATGATCTAAAAAGGAGCTACATTCCAAATGGCTGCTGAAAAATTTAATGCCATATTTTAGAATTCATTTTAAATTTTTATATGACCTATTTTTAAATGGAACTAAAAAATAAAATGTTAGATCTTTAATCTTTATTCTGGCAATACTTTCTCCCCTTTATGGTAAACATCACTTACATGGCATTTAAAACCTAAACTCTCATTTACAGTGCTCTACAATAGAAAATCATTTTACACCATTCAGTTAGATACAAAACTGTTCTTAAAATGCTATAACAGATATGCATTCCATTAGATGCAGAGTATAGTGCAATGGTAACACTTTTATATATATATATATGTGTGTGTGACTAGCTTGGATTCTAAATGTTTAAAAATATCAGAAGATACTATTAGTATCTATCATCTTTTTTTGAGAAAAGTATGACATTTCTGAACCGGACACATTTCTGTGACTCCTCATCCTGCTGCTGCTACTTTTGAATGATGTCAACTTACATGATTCATTTTCATTCTGGAGTGTTTATCTTTACTCTCTTCTCTTTGCATCACTCCAAATGGCTAAACTAACATCTGCTTGTAAAGGAGAGAAATACTGCTGATGATAAGAAAATTTTCATCAAATTCACATAATATGAAATGATTTCACTTACAACTCTTAATGTGGATAATTTTGAATGGAGTCAAACATGCAAAAATATATATAAAAAAACCCAAAAAAAAACCAAAAAAAAAACAATTCTTTCCCTTTTTAATAAAATGAAGGAGAGGGTACTTATAAGTTACTAGCCTAACCCACTTTCCAATATTTGTTCTGACCAAAAATCAAGGTTTTTTTTTTCTTTTTTATTGAATGACTTCATTAGGGTAAGACCTTTTTCAGTAACTCCTTCTGTAATTTATACAAGTGGTGGAGTCTAAAGACTCAGTTCTTAATTGTGTAAATCTTTAATGTTGATTAATCCTAATAAAAATTATTTACACTGTTACAAAAATTTCACCCCAAGTAAGGTGATGATACCACTAAGATGCCAGGGGTTACCGAGAGTGAAAGCAAAAAATTTAGTGAGGAGAAAGGGCAATAAAAGAACAAGATTCATGGAGACAGAAAAAGGCAGCTGACATTGTATTTAAATGTTTGATGATTGTAGGTGGCAGAGAAGCAAGAAAATGGAAGAGAGTTCTACAGGAAAGAAGTGCGAGAAAAGGAACTATTAGAATAGAACTTATGGTTACATCTAGCTATTTCAACAGTAAAACGTTGAGACTTAGTTGCCAATTTAGTAATACACTTAAATTCATGTGGTCGAAGTACCAAGAAGAAGAGTTCATTAGAATAATTTCCATGAAAATATTTATAGAAAAGACAGAGGGAAGCTATGTCATGGCTTTAAAAAAGTGACTGAAGTTGAGATGCCAGGTC
Source organism: Acanthosepion pharaonis (assembly GCA_903632075.3). Lineage (NCBI taxonomy): Eukaryota > Metazoa > Mollusca > Cephalopoda > Sepiida > Sepiidae > Acanthosepion > Acanthosepion pharaonis. The sequence continues at coordinate 1,714,917 of CAHIKZ030002124.1, read as the reverse complement.
AGGACCAATAACATTACAGACTCTTTCTTGGATTTTGACAAGAATCTTGAAATATAACAGGGCACAAAACTAAATGTGGTAACAATATTCACTGTATGGATTAATGTTTGTTTTATAAATGCGCAAGACAAAATTCTGACAAGAAAAATTGTATGGCATGACACAGTGAACCAACTTTCTTAACAGTAGATATAGCAATTGATTCAATATAATCACTCCACTTCATATCAGTGGAAAATATAAGATCAAGAAGATGCAATGAGTTACTCTCCTGGAGGTTAGTATCAACTATGCTGATGAAAGGTAGAAAGGGTTCTCTCAGATGATTCTTTTAATCATCTGAGAGAACCCTTTCTACCTTTCATAGCAGTTTCATTTGGGAGCCATTAAAACTTACAAGCCATTTCCTGCTTCAGTTAGCAACTAATTAAACATCATTTTTTGAGAGTAGCTGCCAGTTTTACTTATCAGGCATATTGGACTTAGTATTAAAACAGGAGTAAAAAGTTGTGTCATCAGTATAAATACAGAGTTAGGAATTGATGACATCAAGAAGGTCACTGATGTAGATGAGAAATAATGTAGGTCCTTGATCCAAATGATCTAGAAGTGTGGCTATTCAATATAACTTTCATTGCACAATTTAAGAATAATTGGAGTAAGTCAAATATTTGGCCAGACACACCACAGCTTGCGACAAAGGCCAGCATGTTAAACACCTTTGAGATATCTAAAGCCACAGCCTGAGGCTCGCCATTATTATCTAAAGCTAAATTCAGCAATAACCATTAACACATCAGCAATTGACCAAGGGAAACAAAAGCCAGATTGTTTATCTGAAAGAAAGCTGTGTAATGTGAGAGGCTTAAACCAATTCAGAGTTGATTAGAGCCTCTAGTACGTTGCCAAAAAATGGTAAAACTAATAGGACAATAATTTGAGAGATCAGAAGGTTTATAAGAGTTCTTAAAGACAGGAACTACAGAAGATGATTTTCAACAAGCAGGGAAAGCTAGAAGCAGCAACACATTTATTATAGAGTTTGGAGAGAACAGGAGCCAGTTCAGGAGCACATTTCCTTAGTCACAATTGAAGAGATATTGCAGTTTGGAGATGATAGAAGAAACCATGGATGGAATTATGTGTATATAACTGGGTAGAAATTCTGTTCCAGGGGGAAAATCAGGCAAAAATACTCTTGATTAGTCAAGAGTGGAGTTGAAAGGGAATTTCTGAACAAAGCATTCTGCTTTATCAGCAGCAGAGGACAATACTTAAAGATGATTGAAGAGAGGAGGGCTTGAGGAATAACTAGAGAATCAAACTTGTACACAAAAATATTTATAAAAATATGGTGCCAATACAAAGCTTCATATATAACAATTCTTATTTAAAAACTATTTACACCCATCCTTCATCAGTGTCCTTGTGTGTCTGGGTCTCTCTCTCTCTCACACACACAGTGCATGTTTTGATAAGAGGGTAGAGAAAAAGATATGTTGTAAAAGCCAAAATTAACATTAAATCAGTAATATTTTTAAAAGTGAACAATTTGCCCAAATTAAAGTTTAGGAATGACCCTTCCTCAAATTAATCAATTTAATATTTTTTTAAATAAAAGAATGCCTTTGTGATATATCAGATATTGTGTAATATTAGATCCACGAGATCACTAAAAAAAGAGCATAGCATAATGAAAAAGACACCAAACTTGAAGAAAACAAAATTTCATTGTCTAAATGTTTATGTTATTATTAAGAGGAAGGATCAAAGTATTTTGGGAGTATTTTTTTTACATTTTTTAATCGTTCCTAGCATGTTTGAAATTTTCGTTAAAAATTTTGTTTATTTTGAGTCAGCAAAATTGACAGATAATCGATCATGGCAACCATTTTTTTCCATTTTATAAAAAAAAAATGAAAATCTCAGTTTGAAATTCTTTTAAAAATCGATTATTTTTTCGAAACTTATTTTAAGAAAATCAGAAATTATAATGTTTATTTAAAATATTTTGAACCAATCTTAACTTAGCTTCTGTGCCGAAAAGATGTAATTTGAAAATAAAACAAAGCAGGTCATAAACTTTCGCATCACTTGACAGGTGATGAATGACATATTGACAGATTACGTGAGGATAATTTGTTCTAGTGAAGTAGAAAAGTGAAATTATTTACATTTAAGTGAACAAATTATTTACCTTGTTATTTTTAAGGAAAACTTTCAGTACTCTAATTTTTTTTTTTTTTTTTTTTTTTACTTAGCTTTCACCTTTACGTTTACGATGCTTTATGGGAAATATATTATAAAGAAATTAAAATAAGACTGTTAAGAGTGAGATTAAATTTCATAAGAAAGGTATCTAATTAATTTATAGGTACCTTACTTATGAAATTTTATCAGAAATGTACATAAAATACTATAATTTTATGTACATTTACTACATTTTACTGTATTATTTGTATTTCCATTCATTTTATTATTAATTTTGATATTTCATTTATGGAAAAAATGTCATAACTGAGATTAATATAAAAATAAGATCATATAAATTTCATAAGATGATACTGATACTTGTAGGTACCCTTCTCAGTTGAAATTGAAAAATCAAATTAACTTCTCCACATGTGTTTCGCAAAAGTAAAGGCCTTAACAGCAGAGAACAATGCTTAACTCAAATAACGCAACTTAAATATATTCTGGTTGGTCTTCCGTACTTTATAATTCGAGCCCGATTATAAACACAAAATTACATTTCTTAATTACTGCAGGTCTTCTGATTAGTCAAAATGATACAATTTACAACGTGCTAAAAAAGATCTATCTCATAAGGACACTTACAAAACTGGATGCAGCTTTTAACTAATTTTGTAATATTTTAATAACTTAAATGTAAAAATCTATTATAATTAAAGAAATAACAAATAATTGTATTAAAAATTCATTTTTCATCAAAAAATTTTTTGCCTTCAGAAAATATTGTCTATATTCATAAAAACAACTAAAAGCAAATAAAAGTATTTGAAATTAAATAATATCTTTGTTTTATTGAGTTATGTATGTTACAATTCAGAGCTGATTTTCAGGTGGGGGGGTCCAATTAAAAACAAAAAAAAAACATGATTTGCATTCCTCAAAGCCTTTTAACTATTGTAATTACTAAAGTGGACTCGATCGAATTTCTAGAGTTTTCATAAAATTAGTTAGGGGGGGGTAATAAATATAAAAAAATTATTTCTGCCATGACTTTAATAAAAAAAAAACATATTTATAAAAATTTCAATCATCTGTGAATAGTTTCTGAAAGTTTCATTAATATCTGACAATTATTTCTATTTTTGCAAAATGTGCTAAAAATTGTCTATACTAGTTCCGGTGATACAAAGAGAAACAAGGATTTTTAAATCAAAATTCAGAATGTTCTAAAAAGAAGAAAAAATTTTTAAAAATAATTAAAATAAACTTTGATCTTTCCTCTTAATAATAACGAACATTTAACAATAAAATTTTGTTTTCGTCAAGTTTGGTGTCTTTTTCATCATGCTATGCTCTTTTTTTAGCGATCTCATGGAGGTACCTATATGGAAGAAAGCACAAGATGTAATAAATAAAAAGATTATTCCTTCATTTTATATATATATATATATATATATATATATATAAATATATATGAAGAAATGTAGTCTTAAGATGTGCTATATTTATGGGATAAAGTGCTCAATATCAGGGACAGAGCGTGTGTAAATATAAGTGAACATAGAAGTCAACACTTAGGGGTAACAGTCTGTTTCATGCTAGATGCAATCGAGTGACCTGACGATTGCATATAGCATGAAACAGACTGTCGCCCCTAAGTGTTGATTTCTATCTCGCAGTCCATTGGCTATTATGTTATCACTCTTCTGCTTTGCTTTAATCTTTTTATGCACTTACAAGAAATTTTTATGGCAGTAGTGAAAAACATTAAAGTAAACACTAAATTTTTAAAATCTTGTCCCAATACTCAAAATTAATAGTTTAGCAAATTTCAACATTTGATTTACATTGAAAATCTGGCAAAAGGGATCGACAGTGGTCAGGAATTCATAAAACAATTGTTGATAGAATAGGGCTAAAACAAGTGAATGTTTCAATTTTCCAAATTACCAAATACATCCAGGTTTGAGTCGACATCACAAAGTTTTGAAATATTGAAAAAAAATTAAAATTATTTTTCTATTTCATATCATTATGGCAATGGTAAATACAGCAGTTGAATAAAAAAATTGCTCTCTAAATGATAGATAAACCACAGGTTAGCTAAGACCTTTATTACAAGAAGAGATGGTGAAAAGTTCTTAGCCCAGTTAAGAAAGCCCTTCTCCACCAAAATCTGATGTTTAATCATTTGGTATAGATTTTGGGGAGTGGGTCAAACTAAACTAAAAATTTTCAATAACAAATTAATGTTACAAAAATAACCCTATATATAAAGAAAATTCTCAGAAAAGGACAAGATATAAAAAGAAAATCAGTTCTAAATTTAATTTTTTAGTGAATAGATAGATGTGGGTGTACATGTATGTTGTAATCATTAAATAAAAGCTGCTTTCCTTTTTATGAACACCATTAAAAATATAAGTAGATTTTGGATGCTCTAATCATTAAAGTATATGCCAAAAATTCAGATATAATGATGATGTAATTACAGCAAATTTCTGTGTATCTGAGTAGGTGGATAGAGTAGAAAAGAAGAGAATAAAAATTCTATATGAGGAAGATAATTCATTACTGCAATAGAAGATGGTTAAGAGCAGGAAATAAGAGAAACAAAAATAGAATAACTATCATTTGACAAGCAAGTAAATATGCCATATAATATCAAGTCAGAAAGAAAGTTTAGCATATGAATACAACATACCTATTGACATTAAATGAAGCCAAATTGAGTGACATTGGTTAATATAAGTTCAAAAATGAGAATCAATATTCCATATTTACAATCTATTGAAAGTATATAATAAAATGAAGTTTGGGATAAAACATTTAGCAATGAAGAAATAATATGAATTTTAGAACTTAATGATTGATACACTATATACCTTATACAATGTGTATCAAAGATCATTTATAAAATAAGCTATCAAATAGTAAGGGTATGAGTCTAAGTGACAACATCAGATAGAATCATAATGTCTGAGTTGCAAAATGTAGACAGGCCTAAATCATTGTCCTAAAACTAAAAAATGTGAACAAAGTTTTAAAAAATATTTAAGCAGACCAAAACTGTAACAAGCTATATCAGTATCTCTTTCTCTGCCTTGTCTTTTTTTGTTTGTTTGTTTTTTTTTTTGAGAGAGAGAAAATAATTTATAAGTGTAAATATAGGGACTAAACTTAACACTGATTGTTCAATAATGATAACTGAATAATTCTCCTTCAGTTAATGGTTTATTTGAAAACTAGACAAAATTTTCAAAAACTGTTTATTACACCACACGTTTCAGCTTGTTTATAAAGAGACACCACCAATACTTGCCTAGGAATAATGTGAGTGGGTGCTGAAAGTTTCTTCTCCTACCCCTTCAATGAGAAAATAACTTGATCATTTGGTCAGATTTTTGGGAAGGGTGTCAAACTAAAAACTTTTCAGAACCTCCTCATAAGCATCTGTCTGCACTACTGACTTAAAAGTTAGAAAGAGATGAATATTCTTCTAATCTGCAAACCAGTTGTAATAATCATATATATAAAAAAAAAGTGATAGCAACTCCTATGATCACTCAGTCAATGGTTCATACAATAAATCATTCCTTGTCTTCAGCTCTGCTTATGTGACTAGAATATTTAAAAAAAATTCTCTACTTATTACTTACTACAAGCCAATTGTATGACTATATCATATTGCAGCTCAGCACCAGTAAAATGAATCTTTTGTTTATATGGAGAAACAGTGTTTCCATTTTAATTTAGAGTTTTACTATTAATAGGATATTCTAGTTTGCTTTAGATTGTCAAAGTTATGCAAAAAGAAAAATAAGTAATGAAAAAATTGCAACTTTGAAATCTTGGTGACTACAGAAAAATTGCTAAATGTAACAGATGACTTAATTTTTTATTATAGCATTTAATAGTTGTAAAAGTCACAATCAGATCACTTTGGTTACTATGCTAAAACTGGGATATTCATCTTCTAATCTAGGTATATTACGCAAAAAAATAAGTAACTCACTCGCTCAAGGATTTAACATGCTTTAGTCATATCTTTTGCTTTTCTTTTACATACTTCTTTTATCTAATCACAGTTTAAAGAAAAAAATTTAAACATTTGTAAATATTGATACATTTCATCAATGTTTTATGAAACAAATGCATATTTTTAGTGACTATACAATGTACACATATTGTTGATGGTGAACAAGATTTTATTGAAATGTCAAATCAAAGATCTTACAAATAATGTTTATAACCAGCCAACCAGAGATGTCACATTCATCTTCCATCAAATTTGCCAAAGTTCTTGTATGCAGTTGCTTTGAAGAATTTCACTGCAGAACAAACACTTTGTAAGTTGTGAAAAATAATACAATCAAAAGGTTTTCATTGAAAATTCTGCTGAAATTATAAAATCACTGACAAAAACCTCACATCCCATTTTATTATTAGACAAAAGATTTGTGCAAAAACTAAATACTTTCAAACATAAAAATGAGATTTTTTTTATCTACACAAATAGTGACTATAAACTTACAACAGATTAGCAAAGTTATTTAGATTAAAACTTAATAAAAAAAACTAACATATACAGAAAGAAAAAAAGAGTACATTACCCTTTTATTAATAAAATCAAAATAATGAAGAATCTTTTTGAATGGAGAAGGAAATTGGTCATGAGTGACAAAAACTGTATAAGCAAAGCTAGCATAGAGTTTATCTCATGGTGGTTTGACAAAGCAAAATAAATCATCAGTGAGTAACTTTACAAGTGACAAAAAATGCACAGAAAATAAGTACATGTATTGATCTACTCAGCACATGCAGCTGAATTTCTTTTATTGACTTATGAATTAGTGTTAGCTTCAGGAAGCTCTGATGCCCAATGTAGATTTATCTATAAAAGAGTGAGAAAAAAAAGAAAAATTACCAGATGAACTATATACATATGGAAAAATCAAGAATGTAAAGATAAAAACTGTGAGAACAATAATACTAGTTTGAACAACTGATGGAATAATGAAAATAACATTTAAGAATTTCAGACAATATTTAAAGTGATTTTAATTGTTAGTCAAAGGAAATCCAAACTAACAAAGTCAAATATAAACAAATATATCTACATACTCATTATTTGAATAATTCACAAGTCATTTATCAAATATAGAATTATTTTTATTATTACAATAACTAATGTATTCCTGTTATTAGATTTAATACAGCTTCATTAAACTTTGCTAGGCAGTTGTCTGAATGATGCTTTTGGCATAGCAATAAATTAAAAATGTACTAAATTATAGACATTAAAAAAAAAGAAAATAGACATTCAGGTGTCTTATGTTACCAATTAGATAGAAAGGACATTTATTTGATGTCTAACCTATTTAATATAGAAATGTTAAAATAAAACTAATAGGAATTTTTCAGCTTCAATCTTAGGATTAAAAATGTTCAAATAATACAATCTCTCACAAGTAATAAAATAAGTCTATAGGCTAACTTTTATTAAATATAACTAGGTATTTTCTCAGCTATTATTGTTTTACACCTATGCATAAAATATACCATTTATATATGAGATTACATTGTGAAGATGGACAGTGGAAATTAAAAATAGAAAGAAATTATCAGCAACATAAGTCATTAGAAAATATTTCAAGTGATAAAGTTGTTTATACTTGAACATTTATTATTACAAAATCTGTACTATTTTAAACTAACAATAAAAAAATACTATATTTATCTTTTATTCCCTATTCTTATTGTTACTAATGTAATAAATGAACAATAAAAAGGTTTTAAAATAAAACTACCAAAATAATTAAACTTTAAGTAACCCAGTGTTTCTGAGACTATTTAATTGGTTCATTTTTGGTAATATATTGATCATATTTAAAGTTTGATTAAAATCTTGTCATCTCTAAAAATTCTGCATATACATATATACACTGATTCTTATACTGAGGAAAAAACGAAGTGACTGAACATGGTGCCTAGAGCAAGTTTGAACAAGTATTTAAAAAGCTAACAACAAAATCAAATCTTTATTCAAATGAACACTGTGTTTTTAACAGACACCATAGGGATTTGTATTTTACCATGCCTACCAAAAAAATAAAATAAAATAAATCAGTGTTACAAAGTAAGGTAAGCAGGGACCATGACAGATTATCTCTTGTCTTAGAAAGTAATATTATCTTTTAGACAGCCAGAATAATAAAGAGATAATAAGGGAATGGTTGGAGTAAGGAGGCGAAGAAAAGAATAGAATTTGGCCAGATTGTGTCCAGAACTTGAGGCATAAACTTGCAAAATGTGGCGGTGGTGGTGGCGGTGTGCGTGTGTGGGGGTGGGTATTAGATGAATTAACAGCACAAGTACTATCTGATCTGACAAGAAATTTCTCAACCCAAATTAGCATCTTTCCCCCTCATCACTATGCAATGCAATCTTGTTATATAAACATCAAAGGAGCTAAAAATGAAGAAATTAAGTTTATATACTTTCACCTATGATTTACAAAGTGATGTTGAAAAGAAGAGATCAAGAAAGGATTCCAAGAAAAAGAAATTCTGAGGTTTCAAGAACTTTTCAGTACTTCTTTATATTTCTTTATCTGAGACAAAATATGCACGTTTTAGACATGTTTTTAATGGCAATTGCTAGGATAGCAATTACAAAATATCTAATAGATGAGTATATGGTTTAACATGGGTAATTGAATGACAAAATGAAAAAAAAATCCAAAGTAACATTTTTTTATCCTTCAAAAACTTCTTCCAACTAAATGTTTTTATTGATATTTATTGATTTTTTTCGTAGTTTAATGTTTCAATTGCAAAATTAACACAATATTTTTAGAATTATTTAAAGAAATGTCACTGGTATTGATTTTTACAGAGATCTACAATTAAACTTGGTGGAAATTTGTATCTGATTTTTGGCATGTAACACCAAGCATTATTGTATGTATGTTTTGACAAATATATAATTAACATGATTGTTCCTCTCTATCAGTAACATCTGTTTTTGCCAAAATTTTCATACTTGAAAAGATTTTTGCTCTGGACAGACAAATTCTGTCTCAGATGACTTGCTCTAAACTATGCCATAAAATTTATTTTTGGTGTATTAAAAAAAGTAAATCTATAAAATCTTTATTTGGTTGCAGATAAAATAAATTAGTAGCAATAAGATATATATTTTCTCTTTATAAAATATATCTACTATCACATTACATGTAAATAAATAAAAGTAAAATAAAAAAATGGTTTAACAACTGAAAGAAATGAAATAATAGGAAGGAATTTGTGTAAGAGAAAGAATCCTATACCACTTAACTAAAAAAACTTCAAAATATGGTTTTTATTTTAAGTATATATATATATATAATGTTAAAGTAAAATATTTTGAAAGTAGTATGATGTCATGTTATCTATTCCTTTAAATCAATGTAAATATCAATATAAAAAAAAAAAGGAGCTATCAAAAGATTTCTAAAATGCACCTTGTGATAAATTTCACAAACATCAATCCAAAATTATACAAACAGACAAAAGTTGTACTTGAAACATCTATTTTGTGGTACTATGACAAAATTGAATAGACAAAAGTAATTAATAATCATCAAACTTATTAAATTAGCATTAGGTAAAAAAACAAAACAAAATAAACAATATAAGTTTTCTGGTTATAGAAAAAATGAATAGAAAGATACATTCTCACATTATTCAAAGCTAAAGGGAATGATGACATTTTAATTGTTGGGACTTTGTCACTACAGGATGCAACTAAATTTGAGTGAAAAGTCACAGCACACAAGACTAAGCTAAGGCTCTTTTACTATCAACACTAAAGTACTGAGAGAAATAAAAGAGGAGTGAGACTTCATATTATGGTGCAAGTTTGGTAAAAATATTTAAAGAAGATAATATTTACTTGCAAACAGTTCTCTGGAAGTCCAATATAGTTGATTTCTATAGTAAAATATAAATTTGCTTATTACTTAAAGTAGATATAACTATGTCAAAATAAACTCTTAAGAAAACCTGTCAGTTTTACAAAATATCTTCTCAATATCTGAAAATACAAGGATAGTCCTACAAGTTTACCAAATCGAGTTTTCAGTTCATTAAATATTTTATAGCTGAATGATCAAAGTTAATAATTATAAGCCAAAAGCTTTACAGACCAATTCAGTGGTGAGTAAGCAAGACATTAACCTAATGATAATAATAACTTAATAGTCACTAAAGAGAAAGGTTAATTTTGAACTCACAAATGGTAAAGTTCTTTGATACTGTATAATTGCCTGAGACAATAACAAACTAATTCTAAAATATTCTTAAAAATATAGTGGTAAAAACAGCCTTGAGAAACTGGTTATAACTAATTAGTAGAAATTGTAGCAGATGTAACTTATGATGTTCAGTTAATGCAGTTAACAAATCACTGGAAGTATCCAAACAATACTATAAAATCCTTATATCATGTTATTTTTTTTCAAAATCTAATTAAGTAAATGATAAATATATAAGTATCAATAGATAAAAAATATTTTAAAAACTAAATATTTGAAAAAAAATATTAGCTCTTTTTGTTTAGAGAAGTGAAACCTTAACGTATGATGGTTATTTGACAGGTGATCTATAAAAAACAAAACAAAAAGCAAAATGATAGTTCCTAAAACTATTTTTACTAGATAAATATTATCTGCAATAAGATATTCTCAAAGTCTCAAGTTGGCTTCACTGCAAAAGATAATTTTCAAAAAAAAATGTTTAAAAGACAGTTGTTTAGAAGATAGCTTTTTCTCTCTAAATAGAACAATAAATTGAGAAAAGAGAATAAAAACCTCAAATCAGTGATTCAAACTAAAATAAAAATCATAAAAATACCCACAAAAATCAACTAATTTTCCTTTCATATCAACAAATTATTCAATTCAAAGTACAACATTGTTCTTTAAACAATTTCAAAATCATTTACAAGTATTTAATGAGTTTCTTTTCCAACCTTATATATTGATCAGAATTGTACATTTTGTAGAAAGCAAATGAGAATATTTAAATCAAAACTACTTATTCATATAATCTAATTATCAGTAATCATGTTTCAGAAAAAAAAACTTTTTGAAAGCCAAAATAAATTTTGAATTCCAATAATCTTAATCAGAATAAGAAATAAATATATAATCAAGAATCATAATTTCTTTTTTTATAGAAGTAATCAAGAATTTTTCCAAGAAAATACAAGGTGTCCCAAAAGTCACCTAGGTATTTAAATAGATTATAACATGATATTTTTTTTTTCAGAACATAGATAAACATAGGAAAGTTACCCCTGAAAAAAAATTTCACAACTGAACAAAGAACAAAAACCTTGGAATTTTACTGGAAAGTTTTTGAAATTCTGAAATTTTATGGCCACCACTTTCTTCTGATCAGACACCAACCAATTATTTGTATCTTAAGGGAGGGAATATGCATCAATAACATCTGTACAGAAATTCAAGGGTTGAAGCATGAGTTATTAAATACTGTTATGGATAAAGCTATGGAAAGAATGTGTCTGTGTGATTTAGAAAATGGAAAATATTGACTTAAATAAGTTTTCATAATTAAATTGGAATACATTTTCAATGTTTGAATTATCATTCTGTATAAAAGTATTTTTTAAATAATAAAATAGAGTTGAAATTGATAAATTCTTAGATCCCAAGGTAACTTTTGGGACACCCTCTATGTGTGTGTGTGTGTGTGTGTGTGTATACATATATATATAAAAGATTTTTTCTTTTCCTTTTTCTGTTAGCACTTTCAGACAAGACAAAAGGATGTGTTCTCATATATCACTAGTTATATAAAGACAAAATATTATAATATAGTATGACTTAGTAAAGTGGTTTCTGTTTATACATAAAGCAAAATACATACATAAAAGCAAGAACAAATAGTTGCTGAAAATATAATAAAATGCTCATTATGGTAATGCATTTAGACAAAACAATTTTGAAAGTGATTTTAAAATTATATTTTCAACAAAATAACCATTATCTTCAAAGATATTGGGCTTGTTAGAACTTTTATATTTCCTGAATGCAGCTATAATATCTAAATTTTTATTCAACTCTAACTCATCTTTATATTATCTTTGATTGCATCCTAAACATTATCAGAATTATTTGAATATTCAGTCAATTTCAAAAAACATACAAATGCCTATATCTCTAAAAGCGTACAATAAACAGCTAAATTATGCTGGAAGTTAACAATCAAGAAAGCAGAGGATTGGTTGACCGAGCTTATAGAATAAAAGTAAAAAGCATTAATAACAAAGCCTTACATACAATGGAATTTTTAATGTGGCAGAATTTTGAATACACAAAGGATTTCACAAAAAGATTCATACCAATGAATTGATAGAGTGGAAAGAATTCAAGATTAATCATTGTATTCTTGAAAGAATAGAATTTTTAAAAAATAAAATCATAATATAAAAATAATAAAAACAATGAAATTATATCATATTGTTAATTATAGTTGTCTTCAATGACAAGAAGTAGACAGGTAAAATCTGAGCAATTTGAAAAAAATGACTCAATTATCTGATCTATCAAAAATTCAAAGATGAAGGATCATTATTCATCTGATAAAAAGAGGTTGTTTTTATTCCAGCATAAGTATATTTGGAGTGAATTCAAGCCTGACTATCCTGATTGGGTTTTCCTAATCCTATAATCAGTATATTTTTAGTTAACTTTCAAGTTCAAGAAACATTATTAATTTTTTTTTTTTTAAATATAGTAGATAATCTTATCGTAATTATTTGTAAAGTAGTTTAGGTATTTACAATTACTCTTTAACTGTTAGTCAGTCATTAAGTATTGCCTCAGGAAATATTTTAATATCATTTGTCTGTTACAGACAGGTACAAAATATGCAATGCTTTAATATATCACAGATATTTCCCCATTACCTACATTAGCATTGTAAATATTAATACCTAAAATATTTTAAGTATCTTAATTTTTAAATCAGCTTTACTTCTTCAAGCAAAGGACAGTGATGCACAAACCCTACACTACATTGCAACAACTGTATGCAACAGCTAACAGTCATGTACTTGTTATGGTACTTACAAAAAGCATTGGTTAACTTAGTGATCTATGCAATAAAAAATTATACAAGCTTTGTTTACAACTCATTCAATAAACTAGATGAATTAAAGGAATTGTTAAATTCATGTTATGTTGATTCACGACAAGAAAAGACAGTAAGATACATACATTTTTTTTTTTTAAGCGTTTCACTCCAAGCAAAGCAGGAAGCCACTAGGACGCAAGGGGTTACAGAAAATTTGGAGCAAGATCAGATAGGAGTGATAGAAGAGAGTATGAGGAGAAGGGTAGTGGATAGATCAAGGCAACTGGAGATGTCGATTGACATTACATTTGAATAGCTGGAGATTATAGCTCTCAGGTGAGAGGTGTGAGACATGAAGCTATTGGAGTAGAAGAGACGGCTACATTTAGGAGTTTCGACAGTGAAGGGGTGAGAGCAGGATGCCAGCCTCGTAGGGCGCTTGAACTCATGAAGTCTGGGAACCAGCGAATGCAGCTCATCAGAGCAATTGCCATGAAAGTATTTGTAAAACAGACAGAGAGAGGCAACGACGCATCTGTGAGAGAGTGACTAGACAAGATGCCAGAGCAGGGCCAATTATATTGCATATCTGTCTCTGGAGACCCCGAGGCAAACAGAAGGGGCTTCAGACCATATATGGCAACAATACTCCATGCAAGGGTGAGTTGTTGATTTGTAGATCTGGAGGATCGATTCCGGGGAGAAAAATTTCCTGGCGCAGCACAGGGAGCCAACTTTCCTTGCGGTGGACGAAGCAATTGACTCAATGTATTTGTTCCATCTCAGGTCAGCTGTCAACGTGAGACCGAGCAGCCGCAGAGAGTTGCTCTTTGGTAGTTGGAGCGCCACACATTCTAATGGAGGGCAGGGAAGGATCTCTGTGGTGATTAATAGAGAGCAGTTTTGTTTTTGAAGCATTAAAGTTGACCAGCCAATTCCTGCCTCAGTTCACAACCGATTGGAGGTCCTTTTCAAGACACATGGCCAGGTTAGTTTTGTCAGTGACACTAGATTTGTTTTTGAGGCAGGAATAAATTGTGATGTCATCCACGTAGATGCCAACTTGGGAATTTATGGCATCAGGAAGGTCATTTATGTAGATAAGGAATAGAGTAGGGCCTAGGATGGAGCCTTGAGGAACACCTGCGTTCGTAGGATAGGAACTGGAGGAGAATCTGTTGAGAACGACCTTCAGTTCACGGTTTGACAGGAATGATTGTATTAGGTCAAACAATCGACCCGTAATGCCATAACCCTGGAGCTTGCGAAGAAGGCTGGCATGCCAAACCCTATCAAATGCCAAACCCTATCAAATGCTTTGGAGATGTCTAGGGCCACGGCACGAGCTTCCCCATTATTTTGAAGAGCTCGGAAGACAGTTTCAGTGATGGCCGTAAGCACATCAGCTGTAGATCAGGCAAAGTGGAAGCCATATTGCTTGTCTGAGAGCAAATCATGGAATGTGAGGTGGTTAACCACCTTGGTATTGATTAGGGCTTCGAAGACTTTGCCAAAGAGGGGTAGGAGACTGATAGGACAGTAGTTAGAAGGGTCAGAGGGGTCGCCGGAGTTCTTGAAGACAGGAACAATTGAAGAGAACTTCCAGCAATCAGGAAAACAAGATTCCTTGAGGCAGTAATTGCATAGTTTAGAAAGAACGGGCGCCAGTTCAGGCGCGCATTTCTTCAAGACAATGGCTGGTATCCCATCTCCACCACTAGCCTTGTTGGGGTCTAAATTGGAGATAACGCCCAATACCAAAGACGGGGTTATGTGTAACCCACTCAATAGGGCCTCAGTTCTAAGGCGGAAGAGTCGAGCGTCGAGTTGGATGAAAATTTTCGAGCAAAGCATTCAGCCTTGTCAGCAGAGGAGGTCAGGACTTCAAACTGGTTGAACAATGGAGATATAGAGGGTTTGCAATTGTTCAATATGCTCTTGCAGAGACGCCAATAATCTTTGGAGCCAAATTTGCGAGATGCAATACACTCCTTCATCCGAGCAGCAAATAGTGACTTAGCATCATTGAGGACACGCTTACACTCATTACAGGTGGAGGTAAAGAGATGTCTATTGCAGTCAGACATGTCGCTACAGAATAGGGGAAATATACTCTTACTATTAAAAATACTAAGAAAGAAACTGAATGGAAGCTAATTTGTTCTAAAAAATATAGCAACAACAACAAAGATTAAACAATGGCAAATGATAGGATAATTATCCAAAGATATTAAGAAGTATTTATAAAAATATTTAAGCAAACAAAGTGAAAATATTTTAACTATTTACATCTACCAAAATTAAAAATATCACAATAACTGGTGGCATAGAATAGGAGTAACATGGAAGAAAACTCTTGGGTGCTGCACAATTGATTCCCCTCATTGTGTTAGCTATGAAAAGAATATGGGTATATACAAATACTCAAGGGAAAATTATGGGTAATTGTCAGTCCCAATTTTGATCTAGTAATATCTATATAATTACACTATATTCTTTTTATATTTGATTTGAGGTATTGTAATTATTTACACTATTTATATTGTTGTCCTCATCTTTGTTGTCATATTCACATAGTTTCAGATGTTGTATACTCCAGCCTTCTTCAAGTGATTGGAATTTTGAACTGAAATTTCGTTCTCAAGGATACATGGCCCAGCGGATAAAAGCGTTGGTTGAATCCAGTGATTTGACCCAAAGATTTGTGAGTACAATACCTGGCTATAGCTGAAGTGAACAATAACTTGTAGAGTTGAATTAAAAGGAGATAACTGATACTGGGACATCTAGAAGAGGTATGACATGTGGAACTAGAACAATCTACCCTGACAGACGAAATAAAGGATTTACTTTAAAATTTCAATCACCTGAAGAAGGCCAAAGCATAGAATGCCTGAAATGTTGTAAATATGGCAACAAAGTGAACAATGTAAATAATGTAAACACTATATTTTTTGTGGAAAAGTTATGATCTAACAGATAAGACAACAGATAATATAACAGTCTCAAAATTATTAATCAAATTGTGCTAAAACTACTGTGAAACTTCAATTTTTCTTTGCTTTGTTCTATTGTTAATCACCCTGGACTTGTTATAGCTGACATAAAAGAAAATAGTAGATAATGTTAATGCAAGTGTTCTTTATTCCAATATGTTCCAACCAAGCTTTAATCTTCAAATATACATTGCCTGTATACTTAAAGAAGTAGGACAAAATTTTAAGAAAATTCTAAAGCTTTCCAACTTTTAATAGGTACATTTTCTTTCCCAGTAGGTTTACCTATTAATGAAATATCTATGATATTCTCTAAAAGCAACAAAAATAAATAAAATTGGAAAAACTCCATTATGGAAATTACCATCAAAATATTTTCTCTGTTTCTTTCTAAAGATGTATGTATATACATGTATAATTTTATCGTATCTGATTCTATCTGTCTATATTTCTGAGATGAAGTATTATGTACATTATTTAATTATTAGGACTATTCAAATGTCATTTTTTTAAATACCCGCCTCAGGTGGTTGAATTGTAAGACGAGAGCGCAAATTGAAAACATTGTTAAATATGGTTGGATATGAGGAAGAAGTCCAACAATGTAAATACCACATAATATCTCATCTCAGAAATATAGACAGATACTAAGGATCGGTTGGACCTGATATACCAAAATATGGAGACAAATTGAAAAATCCTACCAGAAACTGGCACGAATATTGAACCATCTGACATTCCTACACCGATGCAGAGATCTACACTTCATCCCTTCAGGCTTGGCACCAAGATTTCCCATCAATTCAAGGAGAGCCCGTCTGGTCGCAAAAAAAGTATGACACGTCCTTGTCCGAGAGAGAATCCAGTACAGTCGTTGGATAAAACAGAGACAACAAGCTCATATCTCCCAGAGGCTTGAGGATTTCTTCAACAGAATTACTAATGAAGAAGACCAGAAAAGGATCCAAAATGACCTGGATAAATCCTTCAGACATGAATTCGATATAGTCAAGGCTCACCAAGTACAAAAATTAAATAGATTGAAAGATCAGAAGGTGACACACAAGGTCCATCACCCACCAGTGAAAGCAGTAGTCAAAATCAGCCAATATCAGCTGAGTACCTCTGAGGAATCAGTATTGAATAAGGGTCTCAACTTTGCCACAACCATCAGGCAAGTGCCATACTTGGACATCATTGCCAGAGTCGAGGAGGTGGCCTTGAACATCCCTCAGGCTCAGGTGGATGAACTGAGATGGAAGGTGAGATGGAAGGCCAAGTCGCCCAGGTCTAACATAACAAAACTGGAGAGGCTGGCGATCAGATCCCTACAGAGGAACAAAAACATCATCATACTACCAGCTGACAAAGTCAATGCGACTGTAGTGATGGACAAATCTGATTATACAAGAAAGCTGGAAGACCTCATTAGCAATGGAAGCTACAGCAAAGTAAAAAAGGATCCTACAATGAAAACGGAACGCAAACCATCACAGATACTAATCAAGGATCACTTTGCACCTAAGACATATAGGCAGTTATCGCAGCGTTACACCACGCTACCTCAAATATACGGTCTCCCTAAGATTCACAAAGGCGGTATTCCGCTCAAGCCAATTGTTAGTTGCCAAGGCTCTGTGTGCCACCCTCTGAGTCGCTTCCTTGTAGATATAATTGACCCATTGATTGGAAAGTCTCCTTCCTATGTCTGAAACTCCACCCATTTCGTGGAAATAATCAAAGATGCTCCCATCCTATTCAACCAGATGGTGAGCTTGGATGTGGTGAGTTTGTTCACCAAGGTACCCATGGAGGAGGCACTCTCAGTAGTCAGAGACAGATTGGCCTCTGACTCATTCCTAGAAGAACGGATCAGTATTCCAATAGATAATCTGATGGAGATGTTGACTTTCTGTACACAAACAACACACTTCGGAATGTGATCACCCATATATTGACAGGACTTAGCAATGGGCTCACCATTATCACCAGCAATGGCGAATATATACATAGAATACTTTGAGGAAATGGCATTAGAATCTATATCTCTAAAGCCAACTGTATGGTTAAGGTATGTAGATGACACCTTCATACTCTGGCCACACCAGGAAGATGTTCAGGTTCTACTGGACCATGTGAACTCAATAAGATCTTTGATACATTTCACAATGGAGAAAGAGAGTAACAACACACTACCATTCCTGGATGTACTAATATCTCAAACAGAGCATGGGTTCAAGACATCCGTATACCACAAACCAACATTCACTGGACAGTACCTCAATTTCAACTCTTACCATCCATACAGCGTAAAGAAAGGGATCGTCCGCTGCTTACAACACCGAGCAAAAGTCATAAGTGGCAACCAAGAGACATTAGATAAAGAATTGATCAGTATAAGTAGTACCCTACAACGTAACAACTACCCTGGGTACATGGCAGCAGCCCCAAAAAACTGGGATAGGTGGGTACAAGAGGAGGACAACAACACTCAGAAAACAGTCTGCCTGCCTTATGTGAAGGGGTTATCAGAAAAAAAATACAAAAGATCTGCGGTCCATATAACATCAGGACAACCTTCAAAAGCTTGACAACACTTTGCAGATATCTCTCCTGAGTAAGACCCCCCCCCATAGAGAAGAATGACTCAAAACTGTGTGTACGCTATCCCATGCAGCTGCGGAAAGAAATATAAAGGGGAGACAGGCTGCCCCCTTAAGGTAAGGCTTCAAGAACACCAGAAAGCTGTAACACAAGGGGAAGTGGAAAAATCAGGCATGGCTGACCACATATGGAGAGAGAAGGGAGATCACTGCCCTCTGTGGGATCAGGTTGAGATCATAGACAAAGAACAGCATTGGAAAATTCGTAAATTTAAGGAATCAGCACATATGCTAGGCCACAAAAATCTCCTGAGCCAACCAAGCATAAAAATGAATACAATATGGGAACTAGTAATTAGGAGTGCCAGAGAAAAGCGATAATAACAACAAAAATTGCAATATGAGCTCCAGTAAAAACATGGAATGATAACAGCAAAAACTGCAATATAAGCACTGGTAAAAAATGGTTGCTGAAGACATTAGGTTTATAATACCCAGAAATTCATACACAGATGTCCTCAAGGACACATGGCACAGTGGATAAAGGTGTTAGTTAGATCCAGTGACAGGAGCCAAAGAGTGTGAGTTCAATACCCAGCTAAGGCTAAGTGAATTGCTTAGAGTTCAAGAAATCTTTCAGACCTGTATTTGTAGAAGTTAATCTCATGGTTCCTAATAGTACTTAACACTTCCAAAATCAGAAAAATAATGAAATCTAAGACAAATAAATCTAAAATAAAAATATATATATATATCAATGCAATGTAGTCAAAAGAATTTGATTTGGTTAAGTTTTCTAATTATGATTTAAGTAAACACATATTATACTGGAAGTTATATTTATTTTTTATTTACTAAAGACCAAAGTAAACAGCATGTATTCCAATTAGGCTTGACTCAATTACAAAAAAAGTCTCTTGCCTTAAATTTTACAAATCTACCAATAAAAATGATGCCCCCCTCCCCACCATCACTAAGTGAGAGACAGAAACACTAGTATTCAGTTATCAAGCTTCAAAATCAATAGAAAAAAAACTAAAATAAAATAAAAATATAAATACGAGAAGACAGACTTTACCAAGTGCAATGACATAAGACACTTTGATATTAAGCCAAAGTGATAATGGAACAGTTTGTGGATGAAAAATTGATTGGAAAAGTGGGAGGATCTGGCATTCACTCAAAGATATAGTCCAATCTACACTGTAACATTAGATTTCAAATGCCAATACTACTTTAAAACTTCTGGCTACATAAGTAGTTTTTATTTACTTATTTCTTAGAAGTATTCACTGCAATGATACTTTTTCATAGATATAATTCTGTCTTTCCAGGGAGTAATACAAATTTACCTATAAAGAAATAAATAGATACCAGGAATCATTTTTAAGTTTGGTTTTTCTTTACAAATTAAATCAGTCTGGTTATTTGAACAAATGGAATTTGGGTAATATAGTAAAGAAAAGATACTTCAGCACATGTAGCTCACATGAAAACTAACAAAAAACAAACTTGAATTGATACTGGCAACAATTTTTTTCCAAATAGCACAAAAATAGCTTTATTATCATCCCTATATGCAACAAAAAGTGACTGTGAAACTGAGACATGTAAGCTGTGTAGTTAATTATGCAGAATATTCCAGTAATATTTTAATGAATGATTAAGAAAAGATAAATAAGAAACTGATGGAAAAAGAAAGAATATAATAAAATAGGCTCCTATAATGTTAACTGAAAGTGAAATTTGTTCATGTCCACTGCCTTTTAATGGTTTTATTACAATATTTAAAAATGATGTTTCAACCCAAAATGACCAAAAAGAACAGAATATGCTAGCAAAAGATGATGCTCAAAGAATAAGTTTTATTATTTCTTAAATTTGTTATGATCAAGCTATTCAAAAGTGACTATTGTAATCAAATGATCACTGAACTTGATATTGTTCAGTTATTAAGTTTTAGGTTTTGATTCGTTTCAAAGTCAGTTTAGAAGTTACTTTTAATCTTATCAATTTATGTAAAGGTTATAATACTATAGGTTAATAGTTAGCAAGTTGGCTTTTACAGATTGTTACTGCTGAGCTGAGTAATAAATGTAAGTCTCACCTTTGTAGAATAAAGGTGTGACTGAAAGAAAAGAGTAAGTGCAATTTCTAAGAAATAAAAAAATATTGAATTATTAGAGTAAAGAAAATCCAGTTGAATTCATTTATTGTAGGTTTTTTACTTATATATTTAAATATTTTGTAGTTACTGGGAAAGAATTTCTGCCAAGAAAGTACAAAATAATTTGTTTTTATATCCATTGAAAACATTTTGACCTTGTTAAAAAAACTAAGAACTAAAACAAGTAACTGTATAAAGAGAACTTTTCAGCAAATCCCCATAATAGTTTGGTATGCACATGCATGTATTTGTGAGTTATACTACACTTAAAAATCATAAGCTAAATGAATTTCCTTAATATCCCAAAATTCATTGAAAGAGAAATAGACTAAAAAGGTTCTGATCCGACATGGTCATGTATATTAATTTTTTTTTTTTTATATAGGCATAGGAGGTTTAATCAACAGGGTCAGAGCTTGACACACAGGTATTAGCTTAATTTTGATCAAAAAATATCACTCTATAATATTTGAGCTATGTGATTAATGTTCACCATTTTATTGACAAGGAAGTAGATTATGCTGAAAAATAATGCTTTTTTCATCATTAGGCTACATACTTATTGATGTATTTATGTGTATGAAGCTTAGTGGAACAAAATAGTGATCAATATTTTTCTTTCAAAATGATAACCAATGAATAGGCAATATTATGTGATATCAATCTAACACTAAATAATATTTAAATTAGTTCTTTTTATTTCATAAATATATTAAACAAATAGAGATGTGAAATAACAGTTATCAGCATGGCAAAAAGGAATCATCAAAACCAATTTCAGCTGACGCTGCTTGTATTCACATTGCACCAATGTCCTTTGGAAAATGCCTTAATCTCCATCAAAATCTCTTCATAAAAATGTCTATTATTGTAGCATACTAGTGACAAGAGTAGAGAGTATATGAGTGAGTAGATAGACAAATCATTTTTTTGTAAAAACTTCCCAACCAAGCAATAGTAAAAAAAACTGTTACACCTATTGTCAATTCTGACAATGGATAGCCATATTAAACAAACATTCAATCATAATATAAACAGATAAATATGAGAGAATCATAGAATTTGTCAATTTTAAATTAACATTGCTATTTTTCCTACTTTAGAAGAAAACAAAAATTAAACCATTAGAAAAAGCAAAAGGATATTTATAATCTGCCCTAAAACAAGGCTATATTCACTAAGTCATTTTTTTTCTTTTTATAAACATGAACTCATAAAAAAAAGAATAGCTTTCATTAAACTATCATACACCTTTTGCACCAACCTCTTCCTCTAATTCCAATTAACTTTTTATGACTTCTGCCTGCAAGTTAAAAAAAAGATAATACTGGGAGAGAAGTAATGGAGCAGAATTATAAGGTTAATTAGATTTAGAAAATTTCACTGTCGAATGACATTCACATTGGTAAACCTCAAATATGCACAATCTCCATGACTATGAATAAACTTATAGTTTTAAGCTTAAGAATAGTACAATGCTATATCAAATTTATTTTGCATTCAATCTAATTTTTTTGGCAATTATTGGATATGGTCCTAAATTGAAAAGAGATTGTTAACCATAGATTCAAGAGATCAGACTAAATAAAATAATAATCATAATAATGCTCAATCCTGTTTAGTTGCAAGCAAGCAGAGCTTAGCTGCTAGGTTTGTATTTTTGACATCAACTATTCAAGACACACACACACACACACAATTTTTTACTTAATGTATACAGTTTTCTTAAAAAGTTATCCAACAATGTAATGATCATGATTGTTAAACTTCAATGGTAATATGAAAAGTAGGACTTTCAGAGTTATATAATTTGATATCTTAAGAAATAATATTCAAGTATCGCTAAAGTATTCTGACATATAGTTATAGGGAATTACTGCTACCTTATGATGCATATTTCAAGTGTTACATATTAGAGGATGCTGAAAAGTTCTTAGTCCAAACCACTTCATAAAATTTGTACAAATGACCAAACATCAAAATTTTTTTTCTTGGGTGGGCAAAGAGCTTTTCAGCAAATCCCCATAATAGTTTGGTATGCACATGCATGTATTTGTGAGTTATACTACACTTAAAAATCATACTTATTAAAGGTTAACATAACTAGGCATCAAATGTTTTTATCTGCTACAATTATTTTTATTGCATACACAAGATGAAATAAATTTTTCACTGTCTGAAATATTGTATCCTTTTTAAGTTTTGCTAAGAGGACTATTTCGTGTTTGTATTATCAGCTTTAACTGTTAGAAACACTTCAAAAGTACATGCAGAAGCAAACACTAAATATTAATAGTAACTGTTGAGTCAGTCCTTCATTTTTATTCCTATCTAAAACCATTGCCAATGCTAAAAAAATTTCAAGTCAATTAGCCAGGTAAATTCTATATTCTTGTGTATGTATCAATTATTAGTATTAACATGTTATTAATTAGAAGAGACACCAGTTATCATCCACTCAAACAATATCATTTTCAATATAGCACCATTTAACAATGGAAAATACTAAATTACTAAATTGTATTATTTAAAAACTGGTCTACACCAAACCCTAATATATTTAAATAGTTATATTATCTAAATAATTGTTAAGTGGAATTTTATAAACATCACCTCCCAGGTAGGCTGCCAATCTATCAACTTATATTAATTTATTTTAAGCTATCTTGTTATTTTTACCAATTTATTTGAAATAAAATTTGTAATGAAGTTCAGTGTTACAGGTCTTCATATCAAAAGACTCATGTCTAGAAATCAAGGCAAATATAGATTTATAAAATAATCTTTATTAAATCTAAAATGTAAGTATACTCTAAATAAATGATTTCTTATTCAAAGCACTTTTCCTGTCCACTGATAATATTGGATAGTCTAAAGAGATTGTGGTATTGATGGTATTAGGAGCACTTAGTTTTAAGTATTTTTTATATATTGCCTTCAAGGTAAATCCTATTGCTGATAATACTACAGATACTACTACTAGTACAACTTGCCATCATGTAATTGAACATAAAAATACAGTAACAATATTGCATAGAGAAATAAAGATCAACCAACTCCTAACTAGTGATAATTAAAGATCTATCACTTGCCATTTATTATCGTTTATTAAATGAGCAAAAGAAAAACTATATTTAAGATTTAGAACAAATACAAATTAACGTGAAATGTATTCAAGCTATTCAAGTTAGAATTGTGTAAGAGTTTATATACATACATATATACCTCTGGCATTGTAAATATTTTCTAATTGTATACAGAAATGTGCTTTCAAAGTCAAAGAGGCCATTTGACTTCAATGTTTACAGCAAAAAGTTCTCTCTATGCATATATAAACATTATCTTAACAGTAGTCTTATTAGTACAAAAACTGCATGATGGCAGATTTTATTCAATAATGACTACAAATAAATGCACTGAAACTAAAGTACATAAAAAATATAAACCCTTTGCATAAGTTTAATAATTATTCTATAGCATGAAATAACTGAATTTAATCAACCTTATCTTTTCATGTCCAGATCAGTGAAACATCTTAAATGGCCTATTCAAGACAAGATTTATTAAGAGCTACAAAGGACAGGAAAATATGGAGAGCCATACTCACCTACATTCTGAGCAAACACAGCACATAAAGAAGTAGATGAGTCATTTTTAAACAACCAATGTTTATCTTCTCTCTACACAGTTTCTTATTTTCTCAAGTCCTGTCCATAATGAGTTTAGAGAGAGAGAGAGAGCAATAAAAATGTAGAAGGATGTATAGCTGTTTTATAGCTTATGCAAAAGTGTTTGATAAAGTGCAACACAAAGAATAGTTTGAACTCCTAGGTAAGCTCAATTTATTTGGTTGTCAACAAGAAAGACAGCCCAAGATACAAAGAACAAATTGGAAACCTCAATGAAGCAAGTATGAAAATTTAAATATTTAGTAAGTGCTTTAACAGAGGATGGAAAATGTGACACCAAAATCTGAAGGTGCTTTGGAATAGTGAAAGAGGCCTTCCAAAGACTAAGCAATTTATTAACATGAAAATTTTATTAGAAACAAAGAGTGGTGAACTGTTATGTAATATCAGTCTTCCTATTTCTAATATCACAGTGAATGCTGGACAATCTCCTTGCAGATGAAGAAAAGACTAAGCAAGAAAATGTGGCTCTACAGAAGGATGCTGAGAATACCATGGACTGAACAGGTGAGCAACAATGAAGTTTTAAGGAAAATGAAAACAAAAAAGAATCAGAAAGATACAATTGAAATTTATCAGGCACATGAGGAAAGAGGGTTCAGAAAATTTAGCACTCACAGGACATATTGAAGGCAAGAACAACAGAGAAAAGCAGTGGATAACTTACCAAATTGGCTTGTGCCAACAGTTTTAGCAGAACAGGGACTAGGAAGGATAGCAAAAACTAAACTTTACTCAGGGTTACAAAAATAGGAAGTTGTGGGGAGACATGATCGGACACACCTTGAAGGGACACAGAACATAGATGAAGAAGAACTGTCAAGAGAATGTTACCACTGTAAAAAGAGGGAGAGTTATAGATCATAAATCAGGCATTGGTATCAAGAACTTCTACACCATAAGAAAAGGATTGACAGTATTCACATCTCTAAATAAAAATATGCCAATAGTAAAATGAGACTGCTTTTTTAAAATCCTTTGTAGAAATAATCACTTAGTCCTGTATGTAACAATAATATTAAAATTTCTGTTTCTGTCCAGTAGATTTTATATTATACTAAAGAGAAGAGTTTTCAAATATGAAAAGTTAATGACCAATAAAAGAACTGATTATTAAATAAACAGTTCTCTGAAAGGGTAGCCTTTAAGATTGTGAGATCAGATAGGAAAATGATTACAATTCTAATATTTTAAGAATTGAGAAAGGAAGGAGTAAATTCTTTCCTTCAAATTAGCATCAATGGCCTTATATTTTTTGAATTGTTGAAAATTTCAATATATTTTTTTTACATTGTTTTTATATTTTAAGAATCCAGTTAGTCATTTTATATATAAATATTTTTGTTCCTATATATGAAAAAAAAAATTTCTAATTAGGAAATCCTGTTTTTATACAACTCCAACAATAGCAAACTGAGCCAATATATGCATAAACTGTTTACTTAAAAAAATGATAAGGTTGACTCATAACTTCTCTTTAAGAAAAACAAATTGTATACAAATACATTTAAGTGAGAAGATACAAAGTAAAAACAAACAAGAAAGAAAAAGATGTTCAAATATGAATATATCACTAGATTTAAAGAGGTACATTATAACAAGTAAAAAATGGATTTAACTCTATACTAAGTGAAATATTTTGAATAAAAAAAATTCTTAAAGGAAAATTTGACAAAATCAGCTGGAAAAAAAAAAAAGAAAATAAAAATGGAAAAAAGCATTTCAACACAGAATTCCATAAGACTTTATACTAAATGTTTAAAAATATATCAAAAATATTCTGTGACATGCTATCTCAAATTATATTAAAATGTACAGAGAAAGTAAGCAAAAAAAACGGACTTGGAATTCACATAGCTGTACTCTGGATAAGTATATGTATTTCTTCAGATTCCAACTATTCGTACCATATGTTTCTATGACAGGAAACTTTAAAATTGGTACTTGACTTAGATGAATAGATGAGATGACTCAGCATCACATGCATAAATATGATGAAGCATAATTAGTAGAATATACTAATCACACACAAAGTCAGAAATATCTGCAAAGTGTTTCAATTGAAAATGTATATACATATACACAAAATGTATTCATAATAACCAGCCTGGAGAACATTTTTTTTCTTTTTCAGTTGAATACTGGCTCAAGAGATACCTAACAGATTTATTTTAGCCATCTTTGAACATAAATAAACCATTGAAATTTTCAAAGAGTAAAACAAGAATGTCTATATTGTATCTACATATAGGTATCTCCAAAGAAAAGCAATATCTTTCTTGAAGCTTTTACTTTAATTTTAAGATTAAATTTAATATTTCCAATAAACAAAATACTTTGCTGTATTTCAAAACAAATTTAAATTGATTGGAATGATTTTTTAAATCACTTAAAATAGCTGATTTTAGCCATATTTACCAATCTGTCAGCACAGCACAACATAATTCTCTTTATTAAAAAAAACTTTCAAAAATAAATTATAATTTTCTGAAATTTTATTTGTGGAAGATTAGCTAATTTAAAGTTTAATTAATATGATTTGAAACAAATATTACTTACTTTTAGTTTAAAATATTGCAGAAAATCATCTTTTTATCACAGAAATGGGTATTTTTATGATGTGTCGACAACTTTTATGTTTGGTAATTTTTTTTCAACAGGGAACATAGCTGTAACAATTATAGCATGAGCAGCTTTTTTATAGCATTTTTTAAACTACCCAGTAACCTTAGAAATTTAGGAGAATATTCTAAGTAATCTAATATTTTATTGAAATTTAGTCTTATTTATGAAGATGCTTGTTGAGGAAATCTTAGAAAATTATCAATAAATTTTAAATTTACTATAGTTACTGCTCTTATTTTCTAATAATGTTGTGCATGGACATTTGTATTTACAAAAATCACTATGTTTATTCACACACCAAAAAAAAATCAAAACTCTCGAAAATACTGGGGGGGGGGTCGCTGAATTGTAGAGAACTTTTCTGTTTGTGATTAGAAAATTATAGTTTTACTTAATAACAATATCACCTAACTGTTACAAATTAATACAGAATTTTAAAAGATTTAAAACTTTATAAATTATTATAATTAAATTTTTTTTTTAAAAATGTAAACAATTCTTGTAAAATTCATTATTAATAAAAAAAAATGTTTTTTTCTTAAGACAATAGTGTCTTATTCATAAAAGCAATTAAAATTTTCTGATCAAATAATGTTTTTAGTTTTATTGCATTTTTTATTTTATGATTCAAAGCAGATTTTTTGTAACTGGGGGTCCTGTTTAAAAAAAATGAATGATTTAAATTCTACAAGGACTTGAGTTTATAATATAAATATTTAACCCTACAAAAGTCAATTTCTGAAAATTTCATAAAATTAAATAAGTGGACAGTAACAGATGTAAAAATAAATACAATATATATTTACCAAGATTTTCTAAAAAGAAACATTTCTAAAATAATTTCATTCATTTGTGAATAAGTTCTGAAAATTTCATTAAAATCTGATGATTTCCAGATCAATTTGTTTTGTACTGCAAAAAGATGCTAAAATTTTTCCATGCTAATTTATGGTTACCCACTGACACAAGAAAAACAAAATTTTGAAAGTTCTAAAAAATTATAATTCAATAATCAAAAAATCCTTTGGTCTTTTTTCTTTTTGTTTTCATTAAGTTTGGAGCATTTTTTCATCATATATGTTCATTTTTTTTTTAGCAAATCTATGTATATAAAAGCTCTCCTAAACAGAAATAATGTATTAATGAAAGTAAAAGTAAAATGCAGTCATAAAAGAAGTTATTGATAACAAACAGCAGCAGCTGAGGTTATTAAGGAGAACAACAAAAAAAAATAATAAAAAAAAAAAATATAATAATAGTAGTAGTAATAAAAAAAAAAAAATGTCTCCTATGAGTGGGTGCTGAAGAGTTTTCAGCTGACCCACTTCCTAAAATCTGACTAGATATCAGAATTTAATTTCAATTTAGAATCCCTCAGTCATTGAGAACTTTCCAGTCTCATCTCCACTCCTACTATATCATCACTCAGCAAAACCGAAAGATCAGAGCTAAGAAGACAATCATAAAATCATACCAAATGAACTGCAATTGACAATGATGGACAAATAATATGTCATAAATAAAATAAGAAATAAACACTGACTTTTAAAGTTACTAACATTTCATAATCTAAGATTAATCTAAAATGAGTGGGAATACTGTACCATAAATGTTAAGCTTCTAATGTAGAAATGAACAGGGAAAGTTAACTGTTTATAGTCTTGAGCATGGATTGATAATACAACAGCATTTTTGTCCACAACTGATATCTCTAGATAAATTCTGAAAAAGAATTGTAAAATAAGTACATGAAAATACTATATTTAGAGCAAGCAAAAGTCAGGTGGAAAGATAAAAGATTTGAAAGAGGCTTTATCTGCTACCTACACACAGTTTTTTTTTAATGGAATACAAAAGGACACAAATCATATAGAGGGTAGCAATGTGTTGTGTTTATATTGTCTTACTAATCACCTGCTCCTGTGTAAATCTGGACAGGTTGTCACTAAATAGCTTTGTCTGGTACAAGGCAACAATGTTGAGGAACAGTGGGAGAATAAAGTTCACTAATGTTGGATAAACTTTATGTTTTGATTTCAATATACAGAGATTGTATAAATCCAAAAATAAACAAATAAAATTGCAGCCAAAAATTGAATGAAAATTTGCAGCAGAAATTCTAAGAATGCATTTTTAGTTTGTGAATAATGAACAGCAAAAGTACAATAACTCCCTTAAAAATATAGAATATGTTTCTCTCTATAAATAAATAAATATAAAACATAACAAGGAACTAGTCATTTACTAGTTTTGAGAGAGGCGGGGGGGGGGGGAGATTACCCATAAATTTCATAACCCAACAACAGAAATTGGACATGGAATTTACAACCTTTAATTATTATGTTTTTCTAAATGGAATGGACCAGTGTTAGAGGTAAAGAGCAATGTATGGACAGATAAAAATCCTACCTGACACAATATCATGTCTCTTTAATATTTCAATTTGAAAAAAAGGGCCACACACATATCCTTGTCAATAATTACAGTATATACTAAAGTTTCAAAAATTAAAGTTATAAACAGATGGATACACACTAGTATCTTATTTACATAAATAATATAATGGAAGACCAAAGTCTTAATAAAAGATTTGTCTTTTTCTGGAACTAACACTGTGTTGTGTAAAATGAAACATGTTGGATAAATACTAAAGACAAGCATACAATTAAAAAAATGAGATTAGACTTTTGACCTTTTGATTCTGATAATACTCAGTTGAACAGCAGAGTGCAGTAACAATCACTAAAGGAGAAAAGGTCACAAGAAGTTTAAAATAAACTTCCTAAAAAATGCAAATGATTTCAGAAGACTTTCCATAGCATTTGATTAGTGCTAATCTTTAACTGGTCACAGAAAGACTTACAACAATATTGCAGTTAAGCCACTGACATGAAGACAAGAAAGTGTTCAGTCATCATCATGTATAATCTATTGTAAAATGAGAAATAAGACAGAAGCTAATAATAATAGATTATTAATCAATACTACATAAGGAAATGAAAAAATATTTTTCTAAAACTCAATTTGTCTTTGCACAGATCTTTCAGTAAAATTCTATAAAAGCTATTAATCAGTAAAATAACAACAGTATTTGAAATCAAACAACCAAGTTTATCATTCAGACATTTTAACTTACAAGGAAATATGAATAACAATCCAAATTTTGTACTACCTATTCATATTTACCTAGATCATTTCTCCCAGTTTCAGCAAAAAAAAATTCATAAAATTGTAATATTTTTAACTCTACAATATCATTTAAGTAAAAAAAATTAAACTTTCTGGAAAGTGATTTAAAAACAGAAAAAAAAAGAAAATTCTTACACAAATATTTAATATTGATCAGTAGAGTAGCAGCTACAAAAGGTCTTTATATGAACATGAAAACTGGCCCCAAAATATAATATTTATATTAACAAAAAATACTTAAAAGCTTGTTTTCCCTTTTATAGGTTATATAATTTTAATGAGGACAGATTAAATAATTTTTTTTTTTTATCAGAGTGTGATCATGATTTTTTTTTTAAGCAAAAATGTTAATTTATATGACAACATTTTTTAAGCTTTTGCATCCTGACCACACACACAGTCATATTTTAATGAGGGGCTTTAAATACAAGTACCACTTTAAAATTAATGCCTCTTATTTCATTATGCTGACTCTTGATGTGAGAGGTAGATGGTGGTGGTATGGCAACAGAGGTTGAACCTTCCCACCAATAACCCATAATTTTCTTTTGCTTTGTTACAGATAGCAATCTTGTAAGCAGTCTGACATGAAAGTGCATACAAAGCAGAGGTATGTCATTGAATTACTCCAGGAGAAAAAAAGTGTACCTATTAATATTCCCTGAACATTTACAGAAATCAAACAGTGGATATGAACACAGGCAGTGGGTATAACAAATCACATTCTAAGTGAACCTGCATTGCTATCAACCCACAAAATGAAGAATATCTCAAAAATGCATAAAGCAATGATGACAACAATGTGGGAAAATAGTGTTTGGTCACTGAAAATTTGCTCTATCCAATGGTGTTATTGCGTTCTAAATATGTGTTTTAGTTCCTCTGGAACAAAACAGAAGTCATTACTTTCAGAGTGTCGTCCCTCATATATCTCATCTACTTAACTAATGACCTATCTATCATTGATATATTTAAGCAATTTACTTGGGTTCATATATGAAAATTATTTTTTTTTGTATAAACTGTTGAAAATTTATACAAATTTTTATTCAACATAATCAGAGACTTTTTAAATAGATAATTATTTATTTACAACTTAAAATCAACAGTGAAATACAAATCAATCTTTAAACAATATTAAATTTGCATAATCCATTGTACATGTATTATTACATTTTAAAAATGAACATTGTTACAACAGAACTGAACATTAATTATGAAATATCTCTAAGTATATTTTATTATTCTTTAATATCAAAGCTAACAAAATATATGAAAATGTTAATATGCTACAACACCATCACAAATGAATTATAATAATTTAGAGACTATTTTCCTTATTTCTACTGTTTTCATTTCAGAACCATTTCATTTGTGTCCTCAGGTAATATGAACAATCAAGCAAATTAGCTATTATCTTGTTGTCCAATGATTATCAAAGAATACACTGACTGAAATATTAGAAGATGAAAGATGAGATAAAATGAGGTAGATTTGATATTCATCTTTAATTCATCTTAATAAAAAAGATATATGTAACAGAAACAAAAGTTTACTCAAAGATAAGACTTGTCAGATAAGAAGCATTAAATTCATGCTAATGATTTACAGTACACAACAATCATTCATAATGCTGTTTAATCAGAAATCGTATAAACAAAACCAATGATTTAGGTTGATTAGCCTTGGATAGTGGTGGCCATTGGGAAATAATTGTAAAATATGCTTAATAATAAAAGGTGAATTATTTTGGTAAAAAAAAAACCCAGTCCTATATTACCATAATGTACTCAAAATATTAAATGATAAACAAGCTGGCAGATCATTGGAAAGATCTCAATTCTCCAATGCCATTAGATAATGTAAGAAGAAATTTACTAAATACAAGAACAAAAAATATTTTGAGTACAAGAAGCATAAATGTAATTATAACACTGATAGTGAGTTTATTATTTACAGATAACAAACTTCAATTTAAAAATATAATTACAACTATTTTTGAGTAAATTTCTTTTAGGAATTATAAATATTAGAATTAAAAAGCTTATATACAAAAACATTGATTACGTATGCAGATCTATTCCTTTAATGCTATGGATAACAAAGCAATAATAATAATAATAATTTAATTCCCATTTCCACGGTGCCTAATGAACATGATACTTACATTTAAGGTATATATTATTTCAACTAAATTGCTAAAAAAATTAATTTTTGTCTTCTTTTTAAGGGATACACTCATTATTAAATGCTGTAGTTACATTACTCACTAATATCTTTTAGTCATACACTTGAGATTACAGCCAGGTAAGTGTGATAGGGCAGTGCCAAATGTATTTCAATGTACTGTCAAAAGTTGAATATGTGATGATGTCCAAAATTTTAGTCAATATTTATTCTTGATTACAAAGAACATTGTTAGCAGTTATAGTTCTTTTTAGCCACTTCTCATGGTCTAAAATGACCACGAGAAATAATTCATTCAGTTCATTTTTATTCAGATAACCTTAAGGTTTATTCCTAGTGAAATGAAACTTGCCATAAATAATCAATTAATATTTCACACTTGGAAACCATTAGTAATGAGCACATTCTTTCAGTGAATGCACTATAAATGTGGCCTCACATATACCTATTCCTCTAGGGATGAGAGTATACTGGTCAGTAGCATAATGTTAATGTCATCTCTTTTACCAAGAAATAAAATAAATACTCCATTTTCTGTTGAAAAAAAAAAAAAAGAAAAAAAAAGCATATCTGGTTTTTATGTAATTTTTAATTTACTATTGATTTTTTTCATCTCAAAACTAGGAAATATTATTTTCATCAGCACATATATTTAGAATGCTTTTATAAGCTCTTATTTCATGTAAGCTATGATTCCTTAATAAAAAATATTAAGCAAATCAAGATATATTCTTGCCTACATTCCAAAAGTAGTGTTCTATGGTAGATACTAGCCATCCACATTAATTCATTTGAGCCTTTGTGGATCAAACAATCTCTATCTATAAAAGGCAGGATGTGTGTATGTGTGTCTAACAAATGCACAGCCGCAATTTTCAATGGATTTGCACCAAAATTTACATGCACATGTTCCAAGTTAGCGGGAAGGCCAAGACTGACTTTGCATTTCCCAACTCCCATCGATAGTGGAAATAATCGATTTTTTCATGCTTCTATGGCAGTTTTCATGCAGTTTGAAGCCATTTTCTACTGGCCAGAGTGAGAGCCTATAGCTGGCTGCCACAAATAGACAGGAAGATTCTATTGTCCAGTGTGAGAGCCAACAGCTGACTGACACGAATGTTAACTAGCATACTAGCATGCAAAAAAAAAAAATCAATAGCTGCATTCGTCACAAGTGGGAAAATTTAAATCTGCATGGCATTTTACTCCACTTGGCTCATTCGCTTGCTTAAACTCAACATTGATTCTGATTCCACAGAACTGGGTTGGGTGTGAAAAAGTATTTGTTGTCAACATTCTTTTTTTCACTCAGTTTTTCCAGTTACGTGTACTTTTTTAAAGCTGAATGTTTTGTGTTCATTTTGTTTAGTTCTTTTTTCGTAACAGATTTAATGTTTAGTATAGAGCTTAAAAAAAATTTGCAGTGTGAGATAGGCAAGAAATAAGGCATGTAGCAACATCAGCATAGCAAAGGGCACTCCTTTAAAGGCAAGGAAGGGCAAAAATATTTTAAGTCAAGTGATAGTGATTGCTGTATGAGTCGTATGATTTTTTAATCAAGCACGGGCAACGCCGGGCCATGCTGCTAGTGAGAAAATAATATAATGGTTAACAAGCAATTAAACAAGCCTGTTGTTTTATCTTTTAATACTAAGAGATAAAAAGAAATTTTTTTTTTTTTAATTAAAAAAAAAAAGGTAACTTTTTGTCAACAACATGATGGAAAACTGAAAAAAAAAAAAAAAATTGTAAAATATGGTGGATATATTAAAGATTTTTTTCCTGCAAGTCTTATAAGTGAGAACTTGATTAGCCAGTGTTATAGTACAATTGTTTTGTAATTCCAGAGGATCAGCTGTAAATCTACATGGTATTTTCCAGAAAATTGTTCAACTAAAACGCTACATATAGAAATTTGCCAGCAGTCAATTGCAGTAAGAAGACGAGTTGGGACAGATTTTAAAGTAACTTATTCAGATTGAAGTTTTTGAAGAATTCTTAAGCAAATGTTTACATTTCAATTCAATGCAGACATACTGCACTAGTATAGAGTAAGCAAGTAATGATCACTTAAGCTATAAAAAGTTCATAAAATGTCCAATTTGCATATTTTATTAAAAAAAGATTAAAAACAAAGAAAAAAAAAGAATTTTATATTTGACTTCTGTTTACCATTGACAAACAACAGTTTATGCTAACTATTTTGAATGTTACTTAACAGCAGTGGATATAAGAAAAATTTTAGATTTGAACATCCTTTACCATTGGAAAGGAACTTAGAGTAACATTTGTGTTTCTCCAATTGCTCATTTATAAGAGAGAAGACTCAAGAAAATACATACAAGTAGTTTGTACACTTATGTGGGTAATTAATACAATCTTAGCAATGGCAAGAAGTATGTTTTCCAGATGAGGTTTCTTTAAGACAAAGTTTGAAGAATTAGTTACTACAGTCTCAAGCAAATAGCTTCAAGTGTATCAAAAATTATATAACTTAAAATTGCGATTCTAGATTTAATCCAGAATTTAAAGCTACGACAAAAGAATATATTAATCTAAAATTTTCCATTTGAATATATAAGAAGTAGAGATTTTATCAAGAACTACAAAAAAGTTTAGCAAACAAATATTTTAGGCCCTCTCAAAGAAGTGTTTTAGGCAGCTTATAATAAATGAAAAAAAATATTAAAAATGATAAAAATTAACTAATACTTTATACTAGCTTTTTTATTACTTAAAATAGTCAAGCTATTGATCATTACTTTCAAAAGAAAGAAATCAATATTTATCCATCCAGTCTCAGTAACCTATGAAAACTGATAAACACACTTTAGACATTTATCTTTTACTTCCTTTTTTAGTACATTTCAATAATTTTAAATAATATTCAAGTCAAAAAGGTAGCTTGGTTAATTTTAAAAATGAACAAGGCCATTTTCTTTTAAATGATTTATAATATACTTTAAAATATAATGGTTCACACAGTCTTGCTGAAAGCCATATGAGTTTTCATATATTTGGGGTATGCCTTAGATATTGATATTCTTTTGAATTTATATTCCCATCACATAAAATGATTTTCCTTTTTCCATCTCCTTGAAATGCTCATCATACTGTAATTGCCACAAAGTTTTTACATTTTTTTACCATAGATTTTTCATTAAATTGTTAATTAGATCTCCTCACATATTGCCTTGTACTTGGAAAATTTCATTTCAACAGTCACCTGAAAAAATAACCATTTTTTCGTCAGACATGACACATTCACTTTTGCAAGCACATTTTTTTCCACATGCCATTTCTTTTAATTTCAATTTTGGATTCTACTTGAAAGTCAACTAAATAAGTTATTTAACTGTAGATAATACTTTATAGTATCTAAACCTTCAATATTAGTCAAATTCATGCCATTTTGATCTTTCTTTTGTCTTAATAACATTATATGCATCCACAACCAGGTTTTCAACTTTCTTACTCTTCAGCATATCATTTGTAAATTTGTTGTACATTGTAATGAGATATTCTAAGGCTAGAGACAATTACATATGTAAACTGAATAAAATTTAAATTTTATTTGTTTCTAAATAATGCTAAATTAATTTAAATTCTCATTAAAATTATATTTAAGTGCTTAAAATATTTGCTTGAAAGTACTTAAAACACATGCTAAAATTTGTACTTATTAAAAATTAAATATGGGGAAAAACTAACTTAATATGTTTTTGCTTTGCCATTTATCTCCATTTATATTTTGGATTAAATCTAGACTCACAATTTTTAACTTATATAATTCTTAATACACTTCTTGACTATATGCTTAAAATATTTGTTCAAAACTGTAACATTTATACATAACCTGACTTCTCATGATTTTGAATAAGAAAAGAATGACTAAGAATCATCAGGTAAGGAACAATGAAGTGCAAAGAATCTACTTTTGTATATAGTCTAAAGCTCTGTTGTAAAGATGAAAAGAAACACAGTTTGCTGCTCCATTTCTTTTAAAGCAAAGAGTAGTCTAGTTTATACAGAAATTTCATAATAAACCAATAATGTCAGTAAGAATAGTCATTCTTTCAATAACAAACTACTTTGGACTAATGGTCAGGTACTTTTAATCTGGACAAAATTACAAGTGAGTAAGCCTCCTAGAAAAACTGTAAAGTTCTTTCTTCTTATTGACAACAACTGTTCAAAAATGCTGCCAAGCTGTACCTCTCTTATCTAAACCTATGACAAAGGAATATTGTGCTTTACAAAGTTAAGTATCACTCATTTTTTGTGAAGAAGGTGATATGGTAAATTCTGGCAAACTTGTGGAAATATTTTTCAAAAGATTAACAGAAGAAATCTTTCTTTTAGTTTCTAAGAGCCTTAATGCTTTGAAGATATACAATAAGTATAATTTGTTGATCAGAGATGGCTAATAGAATAATTATTATGTGACCTCAGCTGGTTGGGGAAAATGGGTAATCTGGAATGTTTCTGGAACCAAGGGTGCAATAAATTGTTGGTGTGAACTCTGTATTTTATTATCTACAAATTCTTTACTACAATAGGCTATCTATTAAAATGTTTTATTATACCAGAGAGAAATCAAACTGTTCTTGTTTTATTTTCATTGAAATAAATTGCTTTTCACATTCTTTATTTTCAATTTTGAATTTGTCTATTTGAGTCTAGAAAAATTTATATGGCCCAAATTGACTGTAGTTTACTGACTGATATGATTCATGACACTTCTTTTTATACAACTTTCAAGTTTATCAAATATCTTATCCACAAAATAAAATAATAGAAGGCTTGCAATGTTTACTAGCCTATTGAAAATAGAGGTATGTTTGTGGGAGTCAAAATGTATTGAGAGGTATATTAGAAATTCTTTTAAGAGAGACAACT
Source organism: Acanthosepion pharaonis (assembly GCA_903632075.3). Lineage (NCBI taxonomy): Eukaryota > Metazoa > Mollusca > Cephalopoda > Sepiida > Sepiidae > Acanthosepion > Acanthosepion pharaonis. The sequence continues at coordinate 1,677,225 of CAHIKZ030002124.1, read as the reverse complement.
AGGATATTAATAGACACTCCTCATGGTTCTTGGCCCAACCAAAAAGAGGGATTCCAATATAAATTCTTGTTAAATGATTTGCAGTTTTTTAAGAAATGGGTCAGATGGAACTTTTTCAGCATTTTTTTAAAAAATTAAATGACACATCTAAATGACTATTAAAAGCTGAAACTGAACTATTAATGTATCTGGGCCATGAAACATAATAAAAGTTGCAGTGCTTATCTTATCTATATCTAGTTTTCTCAATACTATATGCTTTTTTCCAGTAATATTGTGTGTGTGTGTTAGTATTCCAGCTTGTCAGTTTTTTTTCACTCATTAAACAGCCAATCACTTTCATGTTAAGAAAATGGGTAGCTGTGTCAGTCTTAACAAAATTAAGCCCTAAAACTCCACAATTATAATTTCTGACTGATGTTGAAGGTTGTCAGAGAAGTATAGAGTGTGATATATCATCAACATATGTAATTACACCGTTAATACTAAAAGAAAAATGTCCTACTTTGTTTATACTATACATACTATCATTTGTGAATTGTGTATGATATGAATATAAAAGAAAAATTCACATTTTAAAGTTATTAAAAGAGCAATGGAGTTAATGATTGCTTGAGTCAGATATATCTATTTCACTATTACATAAAAAAGACTGAAGTAAATTATATCTGTATGGCTTATACAGCACAAACAATAGTTTCCTTTTATTATGATGAAACTTTTATCTGAACTGATAAATATATTATCTTTCAGCAAACTTCTGACTGGTTCAACTTTAATTGGAATTAAGCTTGTTATTTTACATTTGGGCAAAATCTTCAATTAGAAATAAACACCTACTTTCCTTACATCTGTAAATATCTGAATAACAAAAATATATAAAAAGAAAACTACGAATTCAGTTAATGTTGAGGGATTCATTTTTTTACTCAAAATGTACATGAAATTTTATAATTTCATCTTAATAGTGCATAGAGGTTTACAAATGGATAATTCCAAACAGGTTGTGATTCAGCCTGCTTGAATGAGACTGCAATGCAGCAATATCTTTTTTGCTAACTGTAAAACAAAATGTGTGCTCACTGTAGCATGATAATTAGTAAGATTATCTTGCAGACTTCTTCCAAAAGTAGTGATTTGATCCTTACTATGTACCCCTCTAGTGTAGCATAATGTCAGTGTAAGCTGTGCTTAATATACAAGATATCACATCACTCAGGTCTATCAGACTCTCCATCAAGATTTGTTCTATGTATCTACAGGATTTTCTCAAAGCTAAAATTGTTATAGAAAAGTAGATTGTTTTAAAATGGGGAAAGAATGCCAGAATAAGTGGGAGTATTTTCAAGGGGCTAAAGAATCATCATTCTAAACAGGTTACTTTTTTTGTTAATATTAAATGTCTGGGCCATTTCTAAACTGACTTTATTGTTCTCTATTTCATAGCTGAAACAGTTATGCATTTACCACTAATGCCAGATGTTGGTATTTTTAACACAGGTAAAAGCCACCGGTTAAAATACAGATTTTATAGGCAGGCATAATAGAAGCTATCATAATTTCTCCTTGATAAATCTTGTATTCTATTAAGCATAGCAAATATTAAATATCTACATTGCAATGTATGTGCAAGATTGTTTATGCAGTTATTTTGTGATAAATTGATTGTATGTATAAAAGAATAGCTTATAACATTGATAAAATACAAACCCATCATGTTGTAATTAGCAAATTTCTTTTTAGTTTTGTAATTTCCAACTGTGTTAATTTGCTTGAAGCTTGTATTAATATGCTCTCCATTTTAATTATGGAACTTTAATCAATTTTACAAAATGAAATCATTCTGTCAATTGTTTCAATGTAGTTTTATTGACTAAACAAATCTGCTCATTCAATACTCTAGTATGCATCTATCCAATCATACATGATGCAGTTGATAGAATATACATTATGTACCACCATAACTATTCTGATCAGGTTCTTAGTTTCAAAATTGATAATCACAGATGGTTGAATCACAATAAGACATGCTTGCTACATTTCATTGTTACCAGTATTAATTATAATTTCCAACTTATATATGTATATTAATTTCATAAAACTAATAATCAAAAAGTATTTATTCATTCAGAGTTATATAATAATGTATAAAAATATTAATAAAAAATATCATAGAAAAAAAATGTTTGCTAATTTAACAATATTTAAACTGCAATGAAACACCCACAAAGATCTTTCTCAAAATGAAATTCTCTTACAAAAACTTTGAAAACATTAATTATGTTGAAAGCTTTAAATATACTCTTTACAAATGAGACAAAAAATAATGTAATTGTAAATATAGAACTAACAGAAATGTTTTTAAAAACTCAATATCGTAAAGTACAATGCAATTATTCGGTGTGTGGAAAGGTTTTCAGTGAAAAAACTGATTTTCAACTGTGTATTCTGAAAACTTTTGCACACACTTAGCAAAAAAAAAGAAAAGAAAAAAGATATAAATACATCCACTTCTACCATTCTCAATTTGGATTTAAGGTTCACTTAACACCAAACTTAAAATGTTCAATGGGTTGCTAATATTTATTTTATTTTTTCTAACTCATTCTAAAAAGCATCTCAGTAAATTCTGAACTTTTATTCAGAGCATGAAGAGCATATTTAGAAGTCAAGGACTTTATTGCCTTTAATATATTAAATAACTGACATGTCATATTATATAGTTACTTTATTTCTTACATGATTAAATGAAGCTTCCTCTCAGCAATGAAAAAAATATCCTACTAAAGTATGGCTCTAAGAACATCACCTAAAGTTCAACTTTGATAAAATATGCATTTCTTCTGCCTTGCAATGTCTACATATATGTATCTGTAAAAGTAGTCAAAAAGAAAAGTAGTCAAAAGACTAATTATGGTGATAGATTTGTAGCATGGATAACAGAAATTATAATATCAATCATTAACATTCATAAGAATTAAATTCAGAGATAACTTCATTTTATTAATGATGACAAAACCAAATTGTTTTTATACATTTATTTTATTACAAAAACAATTTATTAGATGGCATTTTATGTTACGAAGTCATTTCTTGGTCATTTTTATCTGTACTTTTCAATATATGTTCAATAAAAATGTGCAAAAATTACATTAACTTAGATTATAAAATGATTAGCTTATTTAATATTTTACATTTATAACATTAATTTAATGCTTTACTACTTATATTCTTTTATATAAATTCTTGTGCCTTTGAAGAAAGATGACAAATAGTCTATAGTTGTCACAATTATATTCAATACCAATTACTGGCAACAAAAACAATAAAAAGAGAGCTTCACAGTAAAAATAATGATAGAAGCTACTTTCCATCTTCCTAAATCGCATATTTCATTTTGCCATTCAGTTTTATTTGTTGGAAAAGAAGAACTAATTATATTTCTTCTAAAACCTCTTACCTTACAATTTGCAAAGATACAGACAATCCAAATAGTGTGTAAAATCAGTGACCCAAACAAAAACATGGATACAATACCACTTGACAAAGGGAGCCACTTTGCTGCAGTTAAAAAAGGCTAGTAATTAATTGATGTCAACCATTAATCACAGACTAATCCTAGACATAAGCCATACCTTTAATTGTACAGCTGCTTAGTACGAAGTCAGCAAATTTGATACCCTATTTAGTGGTCCATGAGGAATGAAAACATTAAGATAGAAAAGAGATATAAAAATAAGAAAAAAAATGTGACAACATGAAATATATGTATCTATTCTTTATAGTTGTACATCCAAAAAACAAACCAAAAAAAGTAGAATGATATGAGAAAATCAGTTACTCAAATTTCTTGAAGATCATATTACAAGGAATGCTGAAAGTTTCTTGGCTCAATTCACTTCTCAAATTCTGATCAAATAACCAAACATCAGGTGTTTTTTAACCCCTTCTTGGTCAGACCAAGAACTTTTCAATGCATTCTTATACTGTATATTTTTCAAATGTAATATTTTGTCATCTGGTTATTTTTTTAAATATTTTGCATGGAAAGTCAGACTTCAAATGATGGCTGGTTGCTTTGGGGTTAAAGTAAGATTAAAAATCTTACATTCATTTTTTTCAGTACTTGAAATTTTTATCTTAGAAAATTAAAGTGACATATATCACAAAGAACTGCTTGAAGCTTGATTAATTTGGAAAATATATTAGAATAATATAGAACTTATACTAGGAGCAAACCATCTGCATGCAAACAGAAAAGGAATTTAGTAAATATACAAAAATATAAACGGGCGTAAGACAAGGATGTGTTTTCTCTCTGAACTTATTCAACCTCTACAGTGAGATGATCCTGAGAGAATTAGAAGTCCTACCAAGATTCATTATTGACGGCCATAATCGTAATATAAGATATACAGATGACACAGTGTTAATAGAGGATACAGAAAGGAAACTACAGGAACTTTTAAAGAAAATAGTAAACGGAAGTGAGAAGAGAGGAGTAAACATCAATTGTAATAAGACAGAATAAATGGTTGTCAGCAAAGAGAATGGCTTAAGATGTAAACTAAGAATTGGATGCACCAAAATCAAACAAGTACAAAAATTTAAATATCTAGAAAGTGTTTTAACAGAGAATAGAAAATGTGATATCAAAATCCAAAGGCACATTTGAATAGTAAAAAACTTTCCAAAAGATAAGCAATGTATTATGAAACAGAAGAAAAGAAAGAGTACTAAATTGTTACTTAATATCAGTCCTCCTATATAGCAGTGAATGCTAGACACTCATCACCAATGAAGAAGAGAGTAGAGGCAAGAGAAATGTGGTTCTACAGAAGGATGCTGAGAATACCATGAACTAACATGTGAGCAACAAGGAAGTTCTGGGAAAAATGGAAACAAAAAGACTGCATACTTAGAATCAGAAAGATACAGTTGAAATTTCTAGGGTACATGTTGAGGAAAGAGGGTTTGGAGAATTTTACAATCACAAGACATATTTAAGAAAGAGGGACAGATGAAAGCAATCTACCTAACAAGCTTAATTTGTCCGAACAGGGGTTAGAATAGATAGCAAAAAGAAAAAAAACTTACTAAGACCTTCAAAGAACAGGAAATTTTGGAGAGCTATGATAACCCACATTTTGAAGAACACAACACATAGAAGAACTACAAACATGGAAGATTCATGATTTCAATATGTGGACATGTATAAGATTTTTTTAAATTTAATTTCATGAAAAAATATACAGATTTCTATGATAGATTTGGTAGAATATTCAAGAGTGGATTTGTTAATTATAACCAACAGTGTGCATTAACATCAGTTCTGAAAAAATGATTGAAGTCTTACAAAAAAAATTTGTTGAAGTGACAAAACCTAATCTTTAAAATGTAAACTATATAACATTATCTTCCATAAGTAATTCATCTATAAGCACCAGTAAATGAAAGATCTTCAGGTATATTTGATTTCAGGAAGCTATCATTATTTAAAATGAATTGTAAAATGGGATTATGTTTTGAGATCATCTAGTCCATAAATGGAGAAGTGTAAAATATAAAAAAGACAGTTTCTTTTATTCGTTTTCCTATTATTCCTAAATCAATTATAAATTTGATTGAGAGGTTATTGTTGTTAAGTAAAAGACAATAATAAACCTACAGATCTTTTTTCAGTGAAAGTAAAGTTTTAAATCAAAATATTCATTACAAAGTTAACTACAGTCTTAAAAAGTACAAATAACAAATGCGTTCATTTGCAACTATAATGTAAAGTAGTACAAAAGTATTCCTGTATTCACAAAAAGCTGCTGTAGTGATTTTACAACATAACTAATAAGATTATTGATAAAATATTAATCAAGAAGCATTTATTAATTAGAGCAAGCAGAAAAAAATCAAACAGGAATCTATATATAAATAAAAGTAAAAATAACTATTTGATACTAAAGGTACTTCTGTATGATTATGCGCATGCCATTTTTATTGTTAAAAGCCTAAAATATCAAAACATTTTTATTAAAATGTTGAACATTGTATTAAAAGTTAAAATATATCTTTTTATGTAAAATTAAAATTGGAATTAAAAGTTTATCTATAAAAAACTATTTATAATGTAAGTTTGAAAGGAATATACATCATGACTACTTTATAAAAAGAACAAATATTGTGATCTTTATAATCAGAATCTAAAGAAATGAAAAAAGGATTTCATGTTTCACTATTAAAATAAACAAAAGACTTGTTGATTTGTAGCTACATTTTGTAATTTCATGTCCAAGTATACTCAATGTGAATCAAACAAAAAATGCACGAATATAAGCTGATTATTTCAGAGATCTTTTTAATTATCGTACAATGTTATTCTATCTACAAACCAATACTTATAATATATAGGTAGTGACAATTTGATAAGCACACAGATACACTAAATTATATGTATTTAGTATAATGATTGCTCTGTTCAAGTAATCTTTCAAAGACTTGCTTGTTTTTAGAAAAAAAAAAGAAAAAGTCACCATTAGAAGTGTTCGTTTGTACTCAAGTTTGAACACAGACTACAACTGCTGGCAGCAAACAACCAAATCTCAGTCACCATAGAAAAGAGATAGGACACATACAGAAAAGATGAATCATGATATTAGCAAAGTTCTGCACAAAATGGAAAAATATTGTAGCAAAAATGTAATGATGAGGTAACTGTTGTTGTTAGTAACCATATGATTTAGGTTTTTATCAAAATGAACTGTGCTAATTATACTTGTACAGTTAAGTGTATAAGATCAACTTAGAAATAAAACGTTGTGTTACCAACAAAATTACAAAATCATTAAAGAATTAGGTGAAGGTTATAACAATAAACAAAATGCAAAGAGTGTCTTTTTAGTTAACATATCACCAACAAAAGAGTAGGAGCAGCCAGCCAGTGTATTGCCAAACTATGTATAGGGATCATGCCAGTAGTTTCCAAGCGTTGATCAGAAAATCAATGGAACACTCCAGTCTAAGATTGCTGCTGCCACTGCTACTCCTAATGTTATTCTGAGCAGCAGCCATTTTAGTGGGCCACTAGCAAAAAAAAAAAAAAAAAAAAAAAAGAAATACATTCTTGTTATCAAATTGGAAAGATTATCTTTTGAGGGTGGGGAAAAATTTCTACCTTTAAATTAAATAAAAATCAATAGGTTGACTTAGAAAGTTTTCAAATTCTATACAGTCATATTACAAAATAAGGAATTTTACAAAGAATAAAGTAGCTGCAAAGGTCAATAAAAGTTAAATAAAGATTTGCAAAAGCAAATCAGCAACACAGCAGCAGAGATATGAACTCTGAATTCTCAACCACCCATTCTAATAGTGAACTATAATCAGATTTCACTGATTAAGAATTACATTAGAAACAGTAAATATCAATATCAGGTTAAAATTAGATTTTACAAGAGATACACTGTTAGAAAGAAATGTTTTTACATCTCAATTCAAAATGAAAGATGTCCTAAGATGAAAATGTGCTTCGATTAATGAAGAAAATTTTAGACCTTTTGACTTTCCATTACATGCTTTAATCATTAATTATACTTGTAATTTTGCTATTTGTAAAAGAAATCTGGCTTGAAGAAACAGTTAATTGGAAATAACTGGAAACAAGAGAAAAAGAGATTGTTACATTTGTTTTGTAATTTGGGGGAGGGTGAAGATTCTTTTAGTTTTTGCTTCATTATTAAAGGCTGACCTAATGACACAGCTGCAAAGCAAATAAATAGAATGTTGATTATTATTATTATTATTATTATTCTCCTTATTCTATGAAGATTAATTTTATTATCTCGACTCAACATGCACACTAACAAATACTCAAAGAATTGAGGTCAGTTAATGTTACTGAAGAAAGGACATGAGATTAACAGAAAATCTTCATACTTTGTCTATGAGCATGATATTGCATGGGGCTATCATATTCAGTAAGTAAATTTAATAGTATTTATTACAAAAGGTGATATACAAGTATAAATCATTTTCTCATGTTTAAAGTAAGGCAGCCATTCTATGATACTAACACCCCTATCTGGTTTGGTTTTTGGCTGAATATTTTCCAGTCTTCTTGCTATTTAACGATGACTCATTTATAAACTTGAATTGGAGACCAATATTTCATGGAGCTTAACAGAAATAAAGAAAATCATCAATGTTTAAAAGCAGTTAATATTCACTTGAAACATACAAAAACTTCATAATATTTTTATTAAAAGGATTCCCATATTAATGGTTTGACCATTTCTCAATATTTTACTTATGCAAAAATCAAACTTTCAGCAAATATAAGCCCATAATACCATTTTCATGAAGCACAAACAGATCAGAAGCTTTAATGTAGCATACAGTGTAGATAGAGGAAGTATTTGTTTCATAATGGCTCTCCTAATGAAAATGTTACATTTCTAAAATGCACTTCAATCAAGAAATAAATATTAACTTTATACTATATAACAAAAGGAAAATGTCAAGACAATAGAATTTCAAAACCAACAATACAGTTTGTATTAAGGCAGCACCCATCTCAATGACTCACTCTGCAATAAACATCCTTAGGTATTTCACAGCTGATATATAATAAGCAAACACTTCTTCAGCTTAGGCTGTTGCTTTTTCAATACTATCAGATCTTGAGTTGACTTAAAAAATATGAAACAATATTCAGTCAAGATATCAGGAATTTTATGTTAACATAAATCCACTGATTGGCAATGACCATGACTTAATTGAAATCAAATTACAGAGTTCAAATTCCTCTTCAGAGTTAACTCCTAATAGTTGAAATATAACCAAAAATATTATGCTTTTATATTCCAGGAGATTTATAATAAATATTTTAAGTATTATTCCCCTTGCATTCCTTGGATAAACCAAAAATATCACAATGACTCAATTGTTTATTTTCAAGCACAGTAAGATTTACATTGGCTTGATAATGCTATGCAAAATTGATTTTTGCATAATATTAACAGTGAAGAGAACAATATTTTGGTTATCTAATAAATCATCAAATTGTATTCTTGCACTCATCTATATATATATATATATATATATATATATATACACACCAAATCATGCTAATAGCTTGGTAGTGAAATTTAGAATTTCTCGGTTTTCTATGAATTGATTTATTAAAAATCAATTCACAGTAAACTGAGAAATCCTAAATTTCACTACCAAGCTATTAGCATGGTTCGGGGTGTATATATATATAAAGTAAATTTCAATAACAGACCTATATCTGGTTCTTCTGGGAGATTTATCCAGAGCTTGAAAATACATGTTTTACTGTTATCCTTTTTTATGTGGATGAATTCAAGTGTTTGATATAAGGTATTCGGGATTCTATAACTATTCACCTTATGTCATGTGAAAATTAGTTAAGCACAGTAAGGTAAAACAACAAAGCAAAACTATTTGGTTATTAATAATTAAATTTGTTGCTGCTATTACTAAATATTTTTAGTTGCATAAGCAATTGAAAATTTTCATAGTGTGGACTTTTGCAACATGAGAATTGTTGGCTAACAATGACTCTTTTATAACTCTACATGTTAAGGTAAACTTTTCTAAATTTGTTCAAAGCAGTCTTGATTCAAATTTATTAAACTGTGAAAAATAGCTTTTGTAAAAATATAAATTGTTTATAGATTAGGGTATCTGTTTTACATGTAATGACTTAACAGTAGGATTGATTTCAAGCAGATATCAGTCCCTATTATTTAAGAGTATTTCATCTACAGTAAAAAAGAAAAAACACTTATGTGAAATTTACATTTTATTTTCTTTACAATATTCATAAGCTTTTCAAGCTCAAGTAATCTCTAACTACTGATTCACTTTTTCTTCCATAAATTAAAAAATAATAAATTTATTCATATGATACCATGTATAAAATACCAAAGAGAAAATATCCATAAATTCATTTTGTAAATAGGATACAAGATATCAACAGGAAGTAACATCTAATGAAGTTTCTAACACTAGAATGTAAAAGAATTATAGAATAATAAACTTATTTGAAATTCATGACAATAATAGAAACATACATAATATCTTGAAAGCCTTGGATTTAATCAAAAGAAAAAAAAAAAAAAAAAAATTACACTGACATGATTGTATAACTATCACATTAATGATCGAAGCAATAGATATTTATTATTAACTTCAATTGGATTTCAAGACATACCTAAATTTGACAACCTTGAGAATGCTTTTTCAGAATTCATTGTCCTACATTTTGAAAGTTTTGGACAAAATATTAATGGATACTGTGAAGCTAAGTTTTGAGTCAATTGAATTCTCATAAATAAATGTGCTTCAAAATACAGATGTAGTATGATTGTAAAGGGTTTAGAATTGTAAAAAAAATAAATAAGGATGAGTAAGAGAAGTTTAGATTGTATTGTCTAGCAAATAAGGTAAAATCTGATGGATGAGTGAGAGAGAGGTCAGTAGAAACCAAGTCACTCATTCAGTGACAAGCACACCTGGAGCAGCTAGGGCATCTATTCCAATATGCTGTCATTTGTGGACATGACACACCTTAAATAAACCTACATTTCTTGTTTTACAAGTGGGCCAACTTATTCCAAACATACACATTAAAAAAAAGTAGGAAAAACACACCAAATATTAGTAAGTTGAATATAATGACTCAAAAATTTTTCAATCACTAATTTGTATAAAGTAATGCTCAACTATGATCTTTATATTATTTTGCATACTCATTATTAAGCAAATTATAAAGAACAAAATGTTAAATTTAAATTATACAAAACTTTTTACAAAGCCTAATAGTCTTAGTTGCAAGATAGAGAATTAGATATTACTTTGTACCAACTTAAATTTCTTTTTGCTTTTAAAAAAACAAAACAAAAAAAAACATATACTTAATATTTTTTTTCATTGGGATATAAAATAATATGAAGATTGATGAGTAACATGACATATTTACAGGAGCTCAATTTAATGCAACCTGACATGCTTCAGTGACATCTACCAAATATAATCACAAAAGAGAGAGAGAGTGATCTAAAAAGGGAGAGACAAAGAAAGATCTAAAAAGAGAGAGAGAGAGAAAGATCTAAAAAGAGAGAGAGTGTTTTCAGAAGCAAGGAAAATGAAGAGTTTTCATAATTTTACATCAAGGTGCAAAATAAACATGATGCTGTACATTGGGGACCTCCACTAAATTTTCAATACCTAAGGTTTAAAATGAAAAAGCATTCTTGAAGCTTTCTTTTTAGCTTTAATGGAAAGCTAAATGATTAAATTTACTATTTCCAGTAAGCAAAATACTCTGGTGTATTTCAAATGGAAATTATATTGATTGGCATCTCAACATTTTGGTCGCTTTTAGAAAATCAATAAAAATCAATAAATATTAGCCATTTTGACACATTTATAAACAAAAGTTAATTCTCAGTTTTAAAAATCTTCCAAAAATAAAATATATATTTGTGACACATTATTTGAGGAAAATAAGCAAATTTAAAGTTAAATTAATCTGATTTGAAACAAATATTACTTATAGCATAAAATGTAGTATACAAGCATTTCTTCACCATAGGGTCTTGTTTTTCCGACATGTTCACTGATTGATTGAAAAGCTAAGTATGATTGACTAGAAATTGACATAAATTTACGAAACCTAAGTGAATGCTCTGTTTTTGGTTTTTAACTACCTAGTAATTTTTAAAAATTAACATATTTTCAGCAATTATCTAATATTTTATTGAATTTTACTTACTTTAGCTTTATAGCCTTATGTTTTTATCAAAATAACTCTCACAAAAAAGAATAAACTTAAAAAAATAAAAACAAAAAAAGATTTTTATGCAATAGGAGTTAAAGTAAAAATAATTTGAAAGGAAATTTCAAAATAACACAGACATTAAAAAATAAGAACTTCAAATAAAAAAGAATAATAAAAATTTAATTTAAGTTAAAGTAAAAAATTAATTTAGTAAAATTATATTGAGTTTTGTCTCCAGGTTCCTTCTTAATGAAGTGAAACTAAAAAAAAATTCTTAATTGAAGTATGGCCCACACTAAAATAAATGCATAAAATAAAAATATTTAGAAAAATAGGAATTTAAAAAAATAAAAATTACTTTAAATTTTGAAGTTTAAAATTTTGAAGGGATGATTTGCAAACCTGTTGAGACGTAAACATGATGCAACACAGAAATGAATAATGAAAGAATTGCAGACAGCCAAATTTTTCAGGGAAGACAACTCTTAAAACATGTAATGAACTCCCATACTTATGAAAATTGGAGTGTTTCTACACTAAAAAAAGAAAAAAAAATTAAAAATTTATTTTTAAAAATCGTAGTGCAAAATGACATTTATCAAGCCTTTCAATTTTTGATTCGTAAATATAGTTTTCACTTAACACTATCACCTAATAAAATTAAAATAATGCAGAATTTTAAATGAGTTAAATTATTATAATTTTAAAAAAATGAGAGCAATTCTGTAAAAATTCATTATTCACTGAAAAAATTTTTTTAAGACAATAGCGTCCCTAATAAATCCTATTTATAAAAGTGATTAAAAGCTTTCCTAATTAATGTCATAGTTTTATTTCATTTTTTTATTTTACAATTCAGATCAGATTTTTGAGAAATGAGTAGTAGTTTGAAAAAAAGTAAATGATTGATTTACATTCTCCAAGGAGTCCTGCTTTTAACTAATAAAAACAATTTTGAGATTGAAATTTAATTTCTCAAAATTTGATGAAGTTAATTAAGTGGGGTGGGGGAAACATGTGCATATTGTTCATCAAGATTTAAAAAAAAAAAAAAAAAAAAAATTCAAAAATAATTTTATTCATTTGTGAGTTTCCTTAAAATCTGACAATTATTTGATTTTTGCAAGAATTTCTAAATCAATGTGTTTTTCCCCTAAAAAAAAGAAAAAAAGGCACTAAAACACTAATTGTAAATATTGTCAACCACTGACACAAAAAAAAATGATTAAAAAATTTCAAATAATAAAAAATGCTTTGGTCATTCCTCTTAATAATAACAAACATTTTGATGATAAAACTTTGTTTTTATTGTCTGTTTCTTCATCATGATGCTATTTTTTCATTGATAAAGTGAAGTGCCCTCTGTACAGTCTCAAGCTTTCAATTTAGCTCCAAATTTTTTAATTAAATTTGGAAACTATCCTAAATTCTCAAATGAAAAAAACACTGTGATTGCATTCAGAATTAGATAAGTTGGAGTATTTATTAAAAGCAATGAATGTATATAGTTAAAACTATACTATTTTAGCTATATTTTTTATGTATTAGACAATTTTAATTCTAAGTACAAAATGGCAAAGGCATCAAGTTAAATTATTAAGGATTTATTACTGAAATTGTGAAGTTATTCTTTAAGTATAAATTGTTTTAGTTTAAATCCATTATTAGTACAAAAAATGAGAATGTTCAGGCAAAATTAAAAAAAATTATACTCATTGAACTTTTCCCAATCATATCAGGTTATTTTTCACTTTATCCTGCAATAACTGATCAATATTTATACTTGTATTTAATACAAAGAAGCACACAAAAGAAAATATAACAACACACTCATTTTCTGAAAATATGTAATTTGATCTGATCTAGTGGTAATAAATAATCCAAAACAAATCAGGCCCTAAGAGACAATATTTATTTATTCCACTTAGTATTCTCAAATCACTAACACATTCATTAATTGCAAAGCAACATTTATTTATTAACTCTGGTGATCAAATAAGGATAAAAATAATTTCAAACACAAATACATTTTTCTTTTGTATTGCACAACATTTGTAATAAAAAGCAAGCCATGCTACTCCACAAAATCAGTTTTTAAAACATTCCTTTCTTACTGGTGAAAAAAAAAGAAAATGAACAATGTCTTATGAAAGGACAACAATATAAAAGCAAAACCCCAGTTCTTATGCAAGAGATATCTTAACTGAAAGAACAACAATAACTAGTCATCAGTTTCCCTGTGTAGGAGGAAGATTGCTATTAAAATAGACTAAAGATTAAACAATGTATAGAATATTGGTAATAAGCTTAGCCCAATCTCAGTTAATTATACTTGAACAATCCACCCATTCATTTAAAACTGCAGAAATTACTGAACTAATAATAGCAAAGGAAAAAAAATTAATAAACCAAATGAAATTGCTCATATTAAAATATCTAAGCTCATTCTTAACTTTTGTTGCCTAATTTCTTTTTCTTCACATTTAACAAAGCATTTACCTTAACAGGAAATAGAAAAAAAAAAGATAAAGGGAAATTTAATCTAAACTTCTTACATTAAAATTGCAATTTAATATTATTTGATTAAATTCATGTAAAACTATGATCAAAGTGTAATATATAACATCCTCAATGAAAGAGAGGAAATGTAAGGCTTTGCTATTTTATTTTAGTTTAATACTTTATAACCCCATACAGTGTTGAAATAAACAAGAATTTAGTTAATTTTTAATCAAATCCATTATCAAAATTGGATAAATATTTACTAAGCTTAGTTTAATACAAGATCACTGTAGATTAATATATTGATTCATTTTCTACATCTTATCAACCCATAGCAGGTTATTTAAAGCCAGAAAATATTTTTAGATAGTAAGAATTTTTTTTTAGATAATAGTTCACTGATACAAGTCTTAGTAATTAACCCATGGCTAGGGGAGAAGAGGTGGATTTATACCTTCCCCAAGGATATTTGTACATAAATGATTATAACGAACCCTTCTGATTAATAATTCTGAGCCATTATTCATTACACCACCTACACATTCAAACTTACAGCACCTAGGTACTGACCAGGCTCAACATTACTTAGCTTCAGTGATTATATGGCAACTGGTATTTCAATACAATATAGCTGTAAGCCCAAAGTCACTGTAGAGAAGCACTGAATAAAGTGGAAAGTTAATTTTGATGAAGCTAAATCAGAAATTAATCTTTTGGAATCTCAAATCTAAAATGTTCAAATGGGACATTTTAAAACCTCCAAATTATGATTTTAAAGTTAACCTTATCATCTTAGCTACAATATTACTGCATTTAACATTGGCTGTGTGCTAGATTTACCTGTGTCCATAACTTCACTATGGGAACAGAAAAATTTAATGAATAAAGACGCGATAATACACAGATATTTGCAAGAGAAAGAAATAAGAGCAAGGCACTCTGAATGTTTCAAATTCAAAACAGATTTCTAAGTCTCCAAACTATATCAAATTTTAATTGCTAATTTTTCTAAAAAGGAAATTTAATAAATCCACAGGAAGGATTTTTCATAAAAGTCAAATTTTACTGAACTCTATACTAAGTAATATTTTAAGAAAATTCAAATAATTTATTGATTTCTGAGACAAGGTAATGTAATGAAAACAACTCACACACAAAAGGTTATATAAAGTAAAAAACAATTAGAATTTTTGTTTTTACAGTTCATAAATGTACTTTATATATCAAATCACACATTGCTGAAAAATATACTTCTTGGCAGCTTATTAAATTTTTTTTAAAAAGTTATCATTTATAACTAGATTATATTTCATTATATAAATAATAGCATATAATACTTGATGTTCTCAAAACAAGCAAGGAAAAATATTTGTTGCCAAGTATATTTATATATATATATATAAATAAATAAATAAATAAATGATAATTACCAAATATATGATTATGAATCTGATTTATGATCAACTAGAACCTGAATAGCATAACACTCCAAATGAAATCTGTTTACTGTGGGTAAATTAATTTGCAACAATGAAGCACTCAGTTGAAAATAGCAAACAATCAAGTCCTCTATAGAGAGAGACATCATTAATTGCAGTTAATATAGAAGCTGTTCATATACATCTTCAGTTGCTATTTTTCTTTTTGGTTAGTTTGCATGGCTTTTGTACTAACTTTGATTTCAATTAGTAATACATATTTACAACTTGTAACCAATTCCAACAAAAGATTAATCCATTAAATATGGATAATGGAAAATTTCTATCATTATAATTCCATGACTCATCTGCAATTGACAGACATATTTGCAACATTTTTAACATCTGAAAATTGGGTATGCATATGAAATTGGAGAGTCATCAATTCAGAAACAATGAACAAGTGGTGGAGAAGCAAGATGGGAACAAAATAAATCAATTGCTTATAAAACAAATTGGTCAGTTTACTCTATCAAGGAAAATTTATTTAGCTTTTTCTCATATCTAGCAGAAAATTCAAAGAAAATGTGGAACTGAAATTTTATAAATATATAAAGTGCTAGAGAGAGAGAGCAACTTGCATTAAAAAAGAAAAATACATTGATAATATTTGTGATCATATTGGAAATATTAAAGTCATCCATAATCTTTAGAAGTAGCAGTAATTTTTCAACCATTGCTAACAAAATGATTAGCTCACCTAAAAAAAACATCTTATTACTACTAAAATGTTCAGATGAACCAGATATCTTAAAAAATAAAACATCTGAGATATTTTATTGAAATTTCTACTCTTATTACATTCACCAGAAAGAATTCTTTGTTTTTTTAAATAGTTCTTTTTCATAATCTAGAAAATATTAAAATTAGAAAATTTAGTTATGTATATTCATTTTATTATGCTATTATCAATAGATAAAAATCTATACAAATCACAAGTAAAAGACAAATTAAGAACAAAGGATTTCTAATTTCATGCTAATTTCTTCTGTAGTTCATTTGCATACCTTTTTTCATTGCTTCATTCAATTTGTTTCATTTAAAGTTTGAGAAAACATTTTAAGCCACCTCAACTAAAATATTAAAACTATTATATATTTATATGACTATCAAATATATTATCTCTTGTAAAAATCATTGAACCAACATTAAACCTTGTAAGCAACAGGAACTGTCTTAGCAGCAAATCTACAGGACTGTAGGACAGCTGGCTAATATAACTTGTTTGTGATTAAAAAGCAAAATAAATTACCATGTTTCTGTTTCTCATACTTAAAATTTTTATTATTTTTTATTATTTTTATATGATAACATATTTTAAAGTAATTTTTAATAACTAGTTATTTTCATAAATTGAAGGTATTTGCTGGACATAGCCAGGCAAGATTCGTGAAGTGCTCTAATAATAAATTCATTCTCTAGCTTACAAGATTAGACATTACTCTTCAGAACAATCTCTTAAAAATCCTATTGTACTAACAATTAAACAAAAAGCAACATTTCTTTATAATTTAAATGAAAATTCCCACAAAACTATAGTACAGAGCTTTTTTTACAATTTTGTCGAGTCAATTTCCATTCAGAAGTTTTTCAAATTTTTCCAGAAAATACAGTTTTGTGTCTAGTGAGCTTCAATAAGAAGGTCAGTGTAGCTTATTTTTACATTGTTTTTTCTTTAGATTCACTAATATTAATAACAGTAGTTTTTATAACAAAGCAAGAAACATTAACGTTAGATTAACTAAAGAGAAAGTCTCCATTTTTTGTATTAAATAAGCAATAACTAAAAGTTAGATTAGAAGTTGAAAATTTCTCAGCCATTAAAAAAAATCTAATGTTTGGTCAGATTTGGTAAAGTGGATTGACCTGAGAACTTTTCAGCACTTCTATACCCTGCTCAAATAATATGGCAACAGTATCACATTAGTTTCAGAATAGATGGTGTTAATATGCAAGAAGCATTTTCATTTATAAAAACAGCTTTATAATCACTTTAAATATACGTCATAATGCTAAATTTTAAAAATATTTAACTAAATAACATATTGTGTATACTCAAAATTCAGCATCTTGGCTAAAATTTATATAAAGATTATTTAAAATCTTAAAAGAATTTCCTTTATTTTGTTGTATACATTTAAATTGAAACTTGGTGAGTTTCAGGAAGAACACATTCAAATCCTATGGCCTGACTTTTGGTTCCAAAGTAAGATTAGATTATCAAATTTCACAGTTAGCAGGATCAAATTACACAGTAACAATACAAAATACTTCTGATTCCTTCTTCTGTATACATCTGCCATGTTTTAAGTACTCTGAATTGATTAAAAACACAAATAGTAAAAGGTCATAATAATTAAATTTTGACTACTTTCAACTATTATTGCTTTTTATCAATTCTCTGCTCATTAAGTAAGCATCACAAATCCTAGCCAAACCTGTCATGGTGCTAACATGGAAAACAAGATCTCAAAGATGAGGGATGCAAGTTTAAATCTTATAAAGGGATTACTTAATGATTAAGAAATAATGATCAGAGAGCTGAAATAAAAAACAACAGAAATAAGATGAAAGATTAATAAAAAAAATTAATAACAAATTCATAGATTATTATAGCTAATACTACTAAGGAAAAATAAATGTATTTTCAAATATACTCTTATAATTCTTATGATGTTTTGAGTGTATTAAAAAGTCAATTACAGAATTTATATTCTAATACATAAAATGTTTTCTTCAATTACTTTTAAGAGAAAGAAAGAATCTATTTTTGTTATCCTAAACATCTGGGTTATTTTTTCTGTAACTTAACTATAAATATCTGAGTTACAGTTGCATAATTTTCCTGGTAAAAGTCATATAATTCAAGACTATTATTATGCATGATAGTACAGTACAAAACCCTACCATTAGCAGGGAAATAAATGACTCAGAGAATGTTAGTAATTTTTAGACCACTTGATGATTGGAGTCTTGAGATAAAGCTTGCTTACTTCCTGTTGCTTTGTCATCTTGAACACAAGTTCAGATTTTGATTAACTACAAGTGATAATTAGAAAAACAAAAATTAGTTGCTTATATTAATTTCCTAGATAAAATCATGTAATAATTAGAATATTTTTATTTTTTAATTATTGCATATAACCTGGCTTTATATAGTGTAAGAAATCTAAAGATGTAAAATTGAAAATATAAATTAAAATACTTTATCATAACTAGACAAAATCTTAGTGCATAGATAATTTACAAGCTCCTTTTTTAATAAGTTAAATGAACTTCAACTTGAAAATTGATTAAATATATAACAGCATTTTAATTCTGTCTATATTTCTGAGATAAGGTATTATGTACACTATTTACATTATTCAGACTATTGTCCTCATCTTTGTTGCCATATTTATCACAATGTTTTGGCCATTGTATGCTCCTGCCTTCTTCAGGTGGTTGGAATGTCGAACTGAACCTTTTATTTTGTCCATTGGAGTAGACTGTTCTAGTTCCATGTGCCATGTCTAATGGGTGTCAGTTATCAGTTATCTCCTCTTAATTTCCCTCTCCAAGTTCTCCACTGCTTTAACCATGTATTGAACTCACAACTTTGGGTCCTGTCACTGGATCTAACCAACACCTTTATCCACTGTGCCATGTGTCCTTAAAGACATCTGTGTATGAATTTTTTAGATTTATAAACTTAATGTCTTCAGCAACCATTTTTACATATTGCAATTTTCATTGTTATTGTTGCTTTTCTCTGGCTCTCCTTATTACTAGTTCCCATATTGTATTCATTTCTATGCTTGGTCAGCTCAAGAGATTTTTGTGGCCTAGCATATGTGCTGATTCCTTAAGTTTATGAATTTTCCAATGATATTCTTTGTCTATGATTTCAACCTGATATATAACATCAGGACAACCTTCAAAAGCTGGACGACACTTCTCAGATACCTCTCCCAAGTAAGGAGAACATGACTAAAGACTGTGTGTACACCATCCCGTGCAGTTGCAGAAAGATAAAGGGGAGACAGGCCGCCCCCTTAAAGTAAGGCTTCAAGAACACCAAAAAACTGTAACATGAGGGGAAGTAAAAAAAACAAATGTGGCTGACCATATATGGAGAGAAAGGGGAGATCACCACCCTCTGTGGGATTAGGTTGAAATCATAGACAAAGAACATCATTGGAAAATTTGTAAACTTAAGGAATCAGCACATATGCTAGGCCACGAAAATCTCTTGAGCTGACCAAGAATAAAAATAAATAAAATATGGGAACCAGTAATAAGGAGTGCCAGAGAAAAGCAATAATAACAATGAAAATTGGAATATGAGCCCTGGTGAAAAACATGCAATGATTACAGCAAAAATTGCAATATGAGCAAAAATGGTTGCTGAAGACATTAAGATTATAAGTCCCAGAAAATCATACATAGATGTCCTTAAAGGCACATGGTACAGTGGATAAAGGCGTTGATTAGATCCAGTGACAGGACTCAAAGAGTTGTGAGTTCAATACATGGTTAAGGTAGTGGAGAACTTGGAGAGGTGAATTAACAGGCGATAACTGACATCCATTAGATATGACACATGGAGCTAGAACAGTCTACCCCAATGAGCAAAATAAAGGTTTCAGTTTAACATTCCAACTGCCTGAAGAAGGCTGGAGCATTGTGATAAATATGGCAACAAAGATGAGGACAATAGTCCGAATAATGTAAATAGTGAAAATTTTAATTATTATGATATAATTCTAGCATACCAACATCTGTAGCACAAAACATAACTGATTTTTGTTTTGAAAATTTTTTTCTTTCTTAATGATAGTACTTTCAGGCAACAGTGGTTTTATGAGAAATAAAATTTTATTTTGTATATAACTGTAGACAAAGGGACACAATGTTTTCCCATTTGGTATATGGAAAGTCAGATATCACTGGATTGTCTAAAGTACAAAGATGCTTCAAATAGCAAACATCTGTGAATGTAAAATTGTTACAGAAATAACATTTTATGAGCAGGATAAACAAGTTGTGAATTTTAAGTAATTTAAACACATTTTTAAACCTTTAGTAAGAAGAATTTTGGATATAAATCAAGAAGTTTTAGGACAGATATTTAATTGTGTCCCATGGACCATATTTAAATTACCATAGTGCTAAATAGTTCTTCAAAGACTTAACTTCATTTAGTTCTAATAATGGCCATGTTTCTCTTCCATCTCAATATGGATAAAATAGCATTTTGACAAAAGAAAAATATAGAAATTCTTAATTGTTAATATAAACCACATAAATATCAATGTGACAGCAAATCAGACACATGGGAAAATATGCCCAAATATTCAAAATTATCCTAAGATCCTTGAAATGGTCAAAATTACTTTCACTCCATAAAAGGGATCATTAATATGATGAAGTAAAAAAAGGTGAAATTACAGACGCTATTCTCTCTCTACTGCCAAATTTGAAAAAAGCAAGTTTTTGAAATAAACATGGCATGAATTTCCAGAGATAAAAAAATATTCTAGCAGACATTTAAAGCAGAAAAATGCAGTTAGTTCAGAAGCAGAAGTTGTTACTATTGAAAAAATACTATCAATAAGTTAGTAAATGGATATTAGAATTTAGAAAGGGAAAGGGAAAAAATAATGTCTATCAGTCTTACTCATAGGCAATTGGAAAATATCAAATGGTAAATTTCTAAGGAAAAGGACATTTTAGCTAAACAAAGAGCAGTCTTGAAATTGAAAGGGATAGAGACTAATATAAAGGAAATGCAATTTTTCAAAGTAGTCAATTTACAAGAGCAAAAGATATGAAGCTATAATGAACACCTATAAGGGCTTTGTTCATTGACAGGAAGTATTTTGAAGCTTGAATAGGTAAGATCGATATAAAGATTATGTTAGAGTAAAACACTTTTTCTTCATGCAGAAATAAAATACAATGCATTTTAAGCAAGTAAGGAGTTCTAAAGCAAAATGATCAGACATCCATGGGGCATTGACATTTGCTGACTTTTGATTCATTGCCAGCTATTACAAAGTGACAATGGCCAAAGATTATTTAGTGAGTTTACTGTGTATATATGAGGGGGTGCCAAAAAGTTCTCAGGTGGTGGTAACCAGGAAGCTGTTAAAAAAAAGTAAACAGAAAATAAATAAAAACTGACATTGGTTTTTAGTCATTCATTCAGATTCTATGAAATGGATCAGCTCAAGAATTTTTCAGTACCCTCTGTACATTTTTTAGACATCATTAAACACACATTCATCTAAAAGTAAAAAAAAAACCCAGTTAAATTTGATAAAAATACAAATGAAAAAGTGCCTTTATATATCTCATCATATAGTATATAGAATTAACAAACAATCAAAATAGAGGTATATTTCATCATGTGACATCTTGCCCTGAAAAAATACTTAAAACAGATGAGAAAAATAATTTTACTGAGTAGTTTTCTTTTTATGTAAAATGCAAAGAAAAGATAATGTTAGTAAACAAAAAAAAAAGAAAGAATCAAAGCTATTTTTTGTAATTGCTTTGTGTCTCAGTGCATTGATGTTACAAGGCACTCAGGCAAAAACAAATTATCATTATAAAAGTCAGAAGAGAATAGTCCTTAAAATCTACCAAAAAATATATAGAAAAGAAATTTTAACCAAAATATTATTCTTGATACATTATGATTCACTTAAGAACAAGTGAGACAAATCAATAGAATAATATTAGGAATAGCAACACTGACAAAACTATTGGTTTGTAATATGTCTGAAAAATGTTCATGTAAAGCAAGCTATATATATATATATATATATATATATATATATATATATATATATATATATATATATATATATATATATATATATATATTTAAATAGTGCTTTTAGTAAAAGCTGCTTAGGGTAGATCCACAGCTAAAAGATTATTAACTATTTATAAATTTTATAATGAAGTTGAAGTTCAGTTTACTATTATTACAGATACAACTGAGCTAATATCTGCTTTCTGTTAATATAGTATGCCTTAATCTTAGTGTATTTTTGGGGGGATGGCTTAATAAAGTTGGGACCAGAAGCGGGTTTCAGTTTATACTTTGAACATTCTCTTACTTGCTCATCCACATTCCAAGGTGGTTACTTCAGGTCTTTTAAAAACCTTAAATCAATACACACCTGGTGCAACTATTAATTCTACTTTTTCTCAACTCATTAAGAAAAAAAATCCTCAATTGTCAAGTCTGCAACAAGATCATAACAAATATGCATTAACTGCCAGTAAGTGAAAATAGCTACTGATTGAAATACTTTTTGATTACAAATATCCTGGTGGACTATTCTTTTCAAAATTTACCAGTGTTTATTGTTTCCTGACAATAAATCATCTTTTAATGTGCATACACAGCTCTCAATATACTTTCCCCACCAATAAACACTATATGTTACAGATAGGAAAATAAGAAAGCTCAAGTGAGAATAAAAATGACATTTTTTAAGGTACTGAGTGATGAAGAGAAAAGTAAAAATATGACAAGAAAGTAAAAATTTTAAAAAAGTCATATTAGTAAGAATTTATTCATCCCTGGCAGCTGCAAGTTATTTACAGTTAAAGGAATTAAGTTTTGGTGGTTTCAGTCATAAAGACTACAAAATATCAATATCAGGTATATTAACAGGCAGCTGCACAAGATGAGAGGCACAGACTAATTTCAACCAAAGTTTTATACAGGAACTACATTTCTCTTCTTTTATGTGCTATGTCTCTTCAGGACATGGGCAAGCATGACACTCCATAATTTCCTGTCCTTTGTAGCTTATAATAAAGTTTGTATTTTTACTATCTATCCTAATCCCTGTTGTGCCAACCATTTAGATAAGCTTATTAGCTTGAAATACCAGTAGAAAAAAAAACAATAAAAATTCAAAAAATAAAATCAACAAAATATGGCATCAACAAGATTTTAAGATTTCTTTAAAGAAAAGACAGATATTTAAATTAAATTATTAAGCTAGAATTTTTATCTTTTCTAAGTCTACAGATTAAAATAGCTGAAATTAAAAAGATTTATTAGTAAATAATACATAATTAATCTGAAGTTTTCTCTGATACCATGTAAAAGAAATATACAACCATATATCCATTCTTATGAAAATTTATATAACTAAATGGTCTTTCTGAGAACTTGTTTACAAATATAAATTTATTCTTTAAGTAACTATATCTTGGCTATTTTTGTTACATTTTAGCTCTCTAGTATCAGATACTTTGAAAATTTATTTCAAAGTTTCTTAGTTATTAAATACAATTGGAAAATAAACTACCTGGAACTTTCTGAAAATGCATTAAAAACAATATATAAAATAAAAATGCCATTTGCCTTCAGAGAGTAGGTGGTTATAGTTCTCCACAATTTCTATTTTTTTTTATTATCTAGAAATTGTCATGAATTCTTAAGGAGTAGTTTCCCCACTGCCTTCTCAAAAGTTCTGAATTCAGAGTAGTCCTTGTTCTAGACAGGATGCCACCCATCTACTCTGTTATTTGACTGTGGGGAGAAGAGATGGATTCATATTTTTCCTCAAGAGCATCAAGTGAAATTAAATGCAATATACAAGGTGGACTTTTATAAATGAATAACTGATTCTTAAATTTTTATGCGACATTTAATCAACATCTGTAAATAATCTCCATTATCAATATTTAGTTTGCAGTTTTTTTTTAGTTTCAGTTTCATGTAAAACCTGCTTCATAAACCTATTTTATCATGTTGTCCAATAAGAGAACAAATTAATGGCATGAACTTTAAAAACAAATATATATCCAAAAGTGACAGACAAATAATTATGCCATCTATAGGTGCCTTTTTTTTAAATGATAAAACACTAGACAGACATTTTCACTTTCAAAGATGATATCATGTACATTGGTACAATTTTAGCATAAATCATTTCAGTTGCACCTGATGACTTGATGAAGAAATTAGATTTACAATCAGAATGTTATGAATTGTAAGTGCACAGTCCAAATAAAGACCCCTTTGCAACTAATAACAAGTTCCTAATAAAAAATAAAATAAACAATAAAATCATTGTTAGCTTTAGATTGGTCAATATTCAGAGATATAAGCACCTGCTCCCAACTGATTAGCTTGAACAGCCAGAAAAGAAAAAAATCTTAGCAACAGCTGAAACAAGTAAATGATGAAAGCATTCAATTGTCTCTTCATATCCTAAAATGATTGGACAAAGGAAAAGATTTATAGCTGAACTTGGAATAATTGTGCTGAAGGATTTTCTACATGGAAACAAAATTAGAGAGGAAGATTTGATCTATAACAGAAATTTCTGATCAAGCTAGATCATATCTCCTTATATGATGTCTTTTCAAAACATGGGCAGATGTAGTTCTCCACAGTTTCCTGGCTTTAGTTACTATCACCAAAGTTTTTTCTTCTTGCACTGGTGGCATTTGTTCTTCCATTCACTTGCTCAACTTTATAAGTAGATTACTCAATGTTTTCCTGTTTCTTTTGCCCTTAATAGGACTTACCATTATTCCTATGAAAATTGTCTTTTTTGGTCCAGCATCTTGAACAAAACCACATTGTTATTCCCAGACTAATCTTGCTAAGAACTCTACTCATTAAAATCCTAATTAAAAGGCTTGTTATATGGTTCATCAAGCTGATTGTTCAATGAAGTTCACATTCATTTGTATATATATTTACTTAGATCTTTTAATATTTAACTACCATTGTATATTTTGTTTATCACCTCTCAATCCACAAAACATTTAAGGCTGTCAATATCTCTATGATTATCTCATCCAGGCCTGATACTATTTCATTTCTTTCTTTTGATTTTAGTATCATAGGTCCCTTTCTATTCTTTATACACACACAAAAGAATTACTTAAATGTAATTGTCCCTGACTCAACAGTTTCATGGGAATATGTCCACTTTTCAAGGGGTTAATCCATATCTTAAATATTCCCAATTCTAATGACAATTAGAAATATTTAATATAAAAATATGAAAAGTGGACATATTATCAGGAACCGGCAGAGTCAGAGACAATTACAGTTAAATAATTCTTTTGTATATATAAAAAATAATATTTTATATATATATGTGTGTGTGTGTGTGTGTGTGATTAAATTTAGACATGTTGTGTTTATTTACTTTCAATAAAATCCTTTCAAAATCACATATAAGATTTCTTGTTTCATGATTAAAGACAAGAAAGGTACTGTGGTTATATTCGTTTTTATTTCCAAATGTACTTTTGATATTTTCCAATATGGTTATATCACAATCATGTTATCAAGAAGGCTTACACTACATATGAATGATTCATCCTCCATTGCTAAACATCTACAAAAACATTCCTGTCCATATTCACAATTTAGAAGAATATTAGTGGAAAATACCTATATACTTTATCAAGAAAGTAATAAGCAGAAACTACAAATTCTTGAAGCTATCTTTATTAAAAGATTAAAACCAACACTTAACAAAATTAATTATGAATATAGTACAAATGTTCTGAAATGCTTATAATATATAGGTTTTTAAAAAAATATCTAAGTTACAACTAAACAGTTTAAAAACAAGTAAATTATAAACATCTATTAAAATTTCAATTATTAACTAAATTACCTCCCTTACATAAATTTTTTAAAATTATGAAATGTTAAGTTCACAAGCATATTCACAATTGTAGTAATTCAGCCACAAAGAATTTCTCTTACAACATAAAAATTTCAAACAAACACAATTAGTCATCAAAACCCTGACAATGATATTGGAAAATATCAAAAGTACTCAGGGAAAAATGAAAATGAATAAATATAACCACAGTACCCTTCTTGATGTCTTTAATCATGGAACAAGAAAGCTTATATGTGATTATAATAAGATTTTATTGAAATATAAACACAACATGTGTAAATTGTTTAATCAGACATGTTTAAATGAAAATATGTTGCCAAAATATGCAGAATACATACATACACACACTGAAAGAAATTTTCTTTCCTCTGTTGTCATGGAAAATTCCTATATAGTCATTCTACCATTGTGGTATCTTTTATTTTTCCATAATGATCATCCTCTCTTTATATATTTTGGAAAGAGCAGGTTTTATGTCCTGCTGTTTCATTTGATCTTTTTGCACATACTCATGGCATCTGCATTCAGTTTTCCAATATGTGCACATACTCCTCCATTCATTTTTTGCATGCTTGCACTTACTTCTGATGGTTTTGTTTAGTTTTATGTACTGTGTGCCATTTCTTGGCATTATCTGCTACCTCTTCTTTATTAGGTCAATATATTTCATTTGTCATTCATTTTTTACTTGTCTTTCTTTCCTTAGAATGACATTTTTTGCTGATGTCACTACCACTTCCTTTAAGGTGTTCCACTTTGAATCCCTGATATGTTCCAAAGCTTCATACTTGTTCCTAACTGCAGGTACATTTGATTGTTTGCAAATGGAGTCAATGAGAAGTTTTTCATATTGCAACTTAGACATTGCTATGCATTTCTTTAATTTTTCTAATCTTACCCTGAGTTTGTATAAAACTGAGAAGTAATCACTCCTGCAGTCAGCACCTGCTTATGTTTTGAGTGCAAACCTGCATTTCTGAGTTTTTGTTTTTTCTTAATTTATTTACATCATTTACAGTCAAACTAATGTCCTCATCTTTGTTGCTATTGACACAACGATTTGGCTGTTATGCCCTTCAGTCTTCTTCAGATGCCTTCCAATCCAGGTAACCTTCACGGAATTTTAAATGGAACTTTTTATTTAATATACGGTGGTAACTTAAGAACAATCTGCTGTCCACATCTAGAGATCTCTTTTCTTTTTTTAGTTCTGCTCAGTTATTGCTGCCTTGTTTCCATTGAGTCTGAGCCTAGCCAAGGAATTGAACTTACTATTATTGTTAGTTCATAAATTTGATGGTATAATAATATACCATCAAATTTATGAGCTAACAATTTAATCCTCTAGGAATTTTTTTTTTTTTTTTTGTATGGTCAAGTATTCTACTTTCTAGCTTTTCCAAGTCTACAAGCATTTTGGATATTCTTTGAATCAAATGTGTGTTATTACTTGATCAGTTTCTGTGTACTCATTACATGATCCAAGTTCATATATACCAATGTTTTCATTATTCTGTTCAATTTTCCTTTTTTTGTGTGTGTTTAGCATCACTCATGATAGCCATTCATTGTGACCTGCTCTGCAATTTGATATTTCTAGTGTCTCATAAAGTTTATTTCATCATTGGTGCTTTCTGATAGGAGTGCATATACCACTATAATCATCATATTAAATAGCTTCCCTTTTAGTTTGATGGTTGCCAGTGTCCCCAAATTAGTAAAAACTACTTTTATTATTCTCTCCTCTTCAGCATATAATACAGTGATGGTGAATTATAAAATTCCCATTCTCTTTCCAAAAGGCAATTAAAGGATGAACTCAACAAACTAAATAAAATTTCTTGATGAAAAGATTTAACTCATGCAGATTTCAATGTGCCAAAAAAGTACATTGATGAGATAAGTGAGAGAAAAAGAAGCTGATACCAACAAAAATTTAAGAGCAATAAATGTTAAGTCATTTGTTTTCTTGTTTTGAGTAATCGTTGTTAAATGGTTTCTTTTTTGGTCATAAAGAATCCTTGACAGAATGTATTTAAAACATAATACCATCCAAGAGTAGGATCAACTGACTGTAGACAGTTTACTCAAATTTTAGATAGAATAGATTTAAGAAAACTTATAAGCCTTTATGTGGTACAGTAGTTTGCTTTTAAATTCTACCCATATATCTTACAGCAATAGAAACACAAGCAGTGACGGGTGAAGTTTTTATATATTCAGTCAAAGCACAACAAATTTTCAATACAACAACTATTAAAAGGATTTTCCATTTTTAGTCTACCAATTTATTATTATATATCTATTTTAACTATCCTTTTTAAAAGCATTTATTATCCCTTGAGACATTTCTTACTTTAAACAAAGATCAGAAATCATTATCTAAATATAAGTTCCAATACAAATTCAAATGTTTCCAAAAGTACTTATACTTAATTAAATGCAGTCTCATGAAAAAAAAAACATAGGTAAATACTGACAAGCAGTATACCAATGATAAATAAGTATTACATGCTCTATTTCTTTTGTATATGCAAGTTAAATACTTTTATTATGGTAAAATAATAGTTAAATCTAATATTTGAGATTGTTTATAGTAACATAATGATGATTATTTTTCACTTTTAAAATCATTATTTTGCAATGGCTACAAAACAGTTTTAGCAGAGATAACTTTTTTTTTAGATTACATAAAAAAGAAACAAGATTAGAATACTACATAAGGTTTATTCTGATGTTCTTGCAAACAGAAATTCTTTATAGTATTTTACCAGACCAAGTTCTGTATATTAATACAGAACTTGGTCTGGTAAAATATCATGTATAAAACAAACATTAAAGGAAAGTGCATTAATTACATATATTAGAAATATAATAAAACTAGTAGAATGGCCTGGCGCTGCCCATGCTTGATTCAAAAATCGTACGACTCATACAGCAATCACTATCACTTGACTTAAAATATTTTTGCCCTTCCTTGCCTTTAAAGGAGTGCCCTTTGCTGTGCTGATGTTGCTACATGCCTTACTTCTTGCCTATTTCACACTGCAAATTTTTTCTAAGTTCTATACTAAACATTAAATCTGTTATGAAAAAAGAACTAAACAAAATGAACACAAAACGATCAGCTTTAAAAAAGGACTCGTAACTGGAAAAACTGAATGAAAAAAGAATGTTAACAACAACATACTTTTTCATACCCAACCCACTTCTGCGGAATCAGAATCAACATTGAGTTTAAGCAAGCGAATGAGCCAATTGGAGTAAAGTGCCATGCAGATTTAAATTTTTCCCACTTGTGATGAATGCAGTTATCGATTTTTTTTTGCATGCTAGCATGCTAGTTAACATTCGTGTCAGTCAGCTGTTGGCTCTCACACTGGCCAATAGAATCTTCCTGTCTATTCATGGCAGCCAGCTATAGGCTCTCACTCTGGCCAGTAGAAAATGGTTGCAAACTACATGAAAACTGGCATAGAAGCATGAAAAAAAATCGATTATTTCCACTATCAATGGGAGTTGGGAAATGCAAAGTCGGTCTCGGCCTTCCCACTAACTTGGAGCATGTGCATGTAAATTTTGGTGCAAATCTGTCGAAAATTGCGGCTGTGAATTCGTTACACACACATACACACATCCTGCCTTTTATAGATAGAGATAATTCACTTAACTTGTACATGAATCTGTGCTCAGAGTTTCATAGATTTTTTTTTTTTTACATCCAATCTAGAGAGGAATTTTTTGTAAATTAAGTTTATTCATATTGCTGTAACCTAGAAAAGGTTACTGAATGAGTAATAGCCAAAACGGAGGTTGGAAATGAAATGGTAATTTTTATAACATCAACAAAATACAATGTTCAGCAGCGGTGTGAAGTAAGTAAACCACTGCTAGTGGTAGATTACTTAGACAGTATATTACCCCCACTTACAATAGTATCCAATGTATTTATGAGTATTGGGAAATATCTATCAGTGTTCATAAGGAATATAACACATATATACAGATTTAAAAAAAATAATACAAAGTTAATTTTATGATGATGGAAGATTTTTGGAAATAATTTTCTAATTGACACAAGACTAAGCTTGTTTATAGTAACATAACGATGATTATTTTTCACTTTTAAAGTCATGACTTTTGCATTGGCTATAAAACAATTTTAACAGAGATCATTTTTTTTTCAATTTGTTCAGTTATATTTAAATTAGGTACCTCCATGAGATCGCTAAAAAGAAGGAAAAAATTTTAAAAATAATTAAAATAAACTTTGATCTTTCCTCTTAATAATAACATAAACATTTAGATGATAAAATTTTGTTTTCATCAAGTTTGGCGTCTTTTTCATCATGCTATGCTCATTTTTTAGTGATCTCATGGAGGTACCTAATTTAAATCATATAGAAGTTGAATATTAACAGAATAGTGATTTTTACCTGAGTTTTATTATTTGATTAGATTTTAATATTAAATTCACAATAACTGATCCAGTTGTCTACACAGCCTCTGGGGTGATGCATTTGTAGTAAAACATTATTGCTCAAATCATGAACTTGTGCAAATAGTTAATTTAGGGAATGTCATCTTTTGCTGGTTTCAATTTTGTAGTTTAAACTTTATTCTTTTTCTATTATTGATATAAATGAAGAAATGTAATGCACTGAAATATCATTTGAAATTGTAACAAGGTTGCAAGCTAGAGCAAGTCTATGGGTTATTATAAATAAATACATGTCCAGACATGAGCAAGAAGTGTTTGAACAAATGATACACGAGATCTGATTAGCATTAACAAAAACACACACAATGCTGTAAATCCATCGTTTAAAAGTTTGAGGAAAGCAGCTCCAGTCAAGACTCAAATGTACATGAACAAAAACTACAGAAAAGAAAGAATATACATATTTAAATTTTAATTCATTTTATTTCCACTAAAATACTTCACATCATAAAATAAGAAGACTACACAAAGTTAGTAAAGATAGAGATGTAAATATGCAAGTGAAAATATCACGGCTCAGAAGATTGGTTTGGTTTATTTTGTTTTACAGCATATCAATGTCAATGGGTTATTTAATTCTGACAAGATTTTTTAGAATAGATTCATATAAATAGAATATGTATTCTTTGCAAGAAATTAGTTTGTAGATCAGGTTTCATTGATGAATTTTTGTAAAGAGGGTTTTTGTTGCGAGTGAAATGTATTGCTGGTATTTTTTTTCTTTTCAAAAATGTATTGCTAGTATTTTTACTATAAAAATCTATTTTTATACTTTCATAGTGTTTTGACTCCAGTTTGCTATAAAATTATGGAAACACCATCAGCCTGCATAATATTTTGTTGGCAACTGGGGTACAGGGCATCATAGGTTCTGTATCACACCTGAAACTTACCATCATCTCAAAACAACTGGAACTGTGACTCATCATACCATGTTACATGTTGCCTGTTCTTCAGTCCAATTAGCAACCTCATCAGCCAAGGTGAGGCACTGTGTTTGGTGTCAACAAAGGTACTCTAGTAGGTTTTTCTGTCCACGTATGCCATGGAAGCTAAAGAACATTGAAATGACCTTCTGGATATGCATCTGGTAGCTCCTGCATTGAATGTGGGTGTGATTTGATCCAATGTTGCTGGTTTGTTACTGTAGACAATTCTAACCAGATACCTCTGGTAAGGATTTTAAGGTAAGCAACTTCTCTGTTTACAGTAAGCAGTAATAACTTCAATTAGGTATGTCTTGTACACATAAGTCACCATAGATTTAAATATGTCAAATGTTCCCATTATTTCAGAAATGGAATTTTCCATCCATCTCACAACTATCAAACCCCATTTGAATTCCAATAATTTGTGTTACCTTGTCCCAAGCTGCCTAACTGGTGACCACACTGACCTATCAGAGTACAATTTACATAGGTAGTTCAATGACATCGAGATAGAGTGGCACAACCTACCATTATCTTTATACACTGCTACCTCATGACTTTTGGTATATCAGTGTAGATATATTTTTGAATCTGTTATAAGGCTAGAAAATGATAAAACTTTGGTGGTGATAGTAGCAATAAAGGAATATCATTATCATTCAATTGTAAATGTGTACAAAATAAACCAAAGATGTAAATTTAAATATCTGAGACTTAATTTTTTTCATTTATTTAAGTAAAATGGTTTACATTGTCCAATATAAAAAAATAAAATGAATGCTAGGTAATTTTTCCATTGATCTTTATGACAAGGAATATAGAGATTAATTAAAATAGACACCATTATTAGAAGGTGAATACATTGCTAATACAAAAATTTTACTAATAAATTAGTTACTATTCATTTTTCTATTCATAATGATTTAATGAATAGATAAATATAGTTTTCTAATGCATCAATATATATCTTCCCAAGCATCACTTTCTCTTATGTTGACAAATACTTTCTTTTATTGTTATCTCATGTGAAAGTACAAACATGATATATTCTTTAAATCTTAGTAATGGCTTCCACAACATTATGATGAACAGTGAACACAGTCATTAAGGCACTGGAGAAACAACCTGCTGAATAAATAAATAAAACTCTCCATCTAATTACCCACTTTTGCCATCAAAATTTTCAGATACTGTTGTGTACAGTACCGATGTTAACTATGTGGTAAAGACTATATTAATGACAGGTAAGAAAAAAAAAACAACTTAAAAAGAATGCAAATAAAAACAAATGAAGTCTTGATTTTACAAGTACATTTGACAAATGTTTGCAAAAATTAATTTTTTTTTCCAGATTATATAACAAATGTTCACTCCAAATAAACTTTTTACCATTCCACATATTAGGAAAATAACTTCTGGTGATATTATTTTTTTTTTCTGTTATAGTCATACTCTAAAAATTTTATCCCTACCCTGACAGAAACTTTCTATATTACTGTACATCACGTGTCAAATATTATAATGCATATCAATATTCATGCAATAAAATATCAACCATCTATCCTTATTAAAAAAATATTAATAGTATATTTTTGGGGTGTCACATTATATTATGTAAAAGAAATGCAGCAGTTTTTATTACTTTCTAAAGATCTCTTTTGCTTGAATTCTGTTTTCTATTCTCTTTTAATTATTGAATCACAAGTTTCCTATTGAAATAGAATCTGTAAAGACTTTGGCGATTTCATTAATTTGGTGTCTTTGAAACCTTTTTTGGCAAGGTGGATAACAGTCAGCTTTGCAGAATATGTAACAGCATCATCTTGCATGAATACTCTTAGTTGTGACCAGAACCACTCAAAAAAACATGTTCATGAACACAAAAAAATACTCTGCATTTATCTTAGCATCATTATCAAATTTAGATACCTATAATTTTTACTGTCAATATATTACTGCACCTCCCCACTATTTCTAATTTGTTGGTTGACTATTAACTCAACATCTAGCTTAACCATTGGATCCATCCACTGCAGTTCCACATTGATCACTAAAAATCATGTTGAGTAATCAGTTTTCATGTACTCCTTCAAACTTAGAAATTTCTCTTTGTCATGTTTACATAAAAGTGGTAGTTTGGTTGCTTTCATGGTTTTAGTCAATGTTCTTAAAACATTGCATCTTTTTCCTCTATTTATATTTGCAATACTAGCAACTTCAAATAGTTTCTTGCTGGTCAATCCACTTTTCTTGCTTATTACCTTTATAATTTTTCTCAAAATCTCTGATGTATTAAAACCAGTTTTTGTTTTTTTTGCTATTGTTTTCAATTTTTTTTCTTCTTCTATGATCTATATTCAACTATTTTGTAATTTTCAATATTGTGTTCCTACCACTTGAAAACTTTACAATATCTTATTTATCTTTTGAGACTATATATATATCTTATGATTCATGGCATTTTTATATGTATGAAATTGAAAAATAAACATCAATAAAATTAGATATATCTGTTTACAATATGATGAACAACCCTTAAATTAACAAAAAATCTCACAGCACCAATTAAGTTATTGTAAATATTTCTAATAAATATATATTAAAATTCACATAGTATATTATATATATGTGTATATATATATATATATATATATATATACAGTGTAACCCGGATATAAGAGAGTTGTCGGCACCGGAGAAGAAGTCTCTTATATCCAGGTTTGGTCTATTTTGTTTACATTAACAGGCTCTAATTTGGGACCAGAGAAAATCTCTCTTATATCCGGGTTACACTGTATATATATATATATATATATATATATATATATATATATATATATATATATATATATACACAAAAGCTAAATTATTATTGAGATAACTTATTTCTAATATTTCAAAAACCGTTGAATCAATTCATACAAAATTTTCACACAATGTTAGCAACACTGGTCTGCACAATCACTGAAATTTTTGTTCTGATCTGCACAATGTAAACAAACTGGCACCATATTTGTTATTAGTGCGGTGATTTGAGCGTATCAAATTATTAGAAAGGTTTAGTAAAATTCACAGAATTGAGCAAACAAAATGTTTATTAATGTTGCACATGAATGTTTATGATCAAAAGAAGCTAATAAATAAGATAATCAAACAAATAATAACCGATACAAACAACAGGAAATGTGCTTTCCCTGTTTTGAAATTACTTGAAGAAGTTGACAATCCACAGAATTTGTTAATTGTAGGATGTCATCTGCTGTAATGCTGTGAGATATGTCAAGAATTGCTTCCCACAACTCAGTGTTGCTCCTGAATTGTCGTCCGTAGGCATTCAGTCTTCGCATCATGATGCTCCAAAGGTTTTCGACTGGGTTCAAATCCAGAGAATTTGCTGGCCACTTCATTTTTCAAGGTCCATCAAAGCCTAACTGTTTCAAATATTCAGTAGTCTTGTGAGCAGCATGTGAGAGAGCATTATCTTGCATAAAAACATTGGCCCTTCTGAAGGCAACTCTTTGCCTTTTTATCCACGGTACAAGATGCTCTTTCATAAACGCTATGTATGCATCAGCAGTCATTTTGACACCATCTGGTACTCTCTATGGGCCAACTAATGTTTTTCCAATAATACCACCCCAGATCATTATGCCTCCACTGCCTTGTTGGCGTCTCAAATGCTGATGGTGATTCTGTCCGTTCATTACCCAGTCTTTGCACCATCTATCTTGCCCATCAAGTGTTGCTCGAGTTTCGTCTGTGAACAAAACTTTAGAGAAGTCAATCTTCATATTGTCCTCGGCCCATTTCAATTGATTTTGAATGTGATTTCTCGTCAACGGAGGCTTTGATACAGGTTTGACTGTTGTTGCTATTTCCCTCAGATACCGACACCAAGTAATTTAGACACAGTAGGATCCCCAATGCAACTGAAAAGCTCTTGACTGGTAAGTCCAGGGTTCCTTGTGGCCTCTCATTTAAGTCGTGACATGAGACGACGTGAAATAACCCTTGGCTTGCCTTTATCTGCCCTTTTGCGTACTTGTGTAGGGTCGGCAATGAATTTTTCACTGTTTGATGACACTTCCCTATTATTTTAAAAATTTCTAGGGTAGATTTACCTTTTGAGAGTTCTGAGGTAATAGTTTTCTTTTCAACATCACTTAAACTGCTTTTACGGCCCATCTTTTCATTAAATTCTTACACTTTTCTAATAATTTGGCACGCTCAAATCACTGTGCTGATAACAAATATGGCGCCAGTTTGTTTACATTGTGCAGATCACTATGAAAACTTCAGTGATTGCGCAGGTCAATGTTGCCAACATTGCGTGAAAATTTTGTATGAATTTTTGTAAAATAGTTATCTCGATAATAATTTGGCACGCAGTGTATATGCTGCATATTCTAACATTGATTGGTTAATATCACTTTTATTATGAAAACAATGTAATATAGATGTATAATATTAAGTAATTTAAGTTAACAGAGGATTTTTAAGGGCTATACTTGAAAGGATTGAGTTTTTGTCTCTAAACAAATTTGTTTTTTGAAATATACAAATTAAAATGTGTGTATATTTTATATGGGAAAACTTCAAAATGACTATTGTTAAAAGTATAAAAAAGGTTATTCAAAATTTAAAATAAACTCAAAAGTTTTAAGACAATTTTCCAATATTAGACAAAGTAAATTTTCAAAAAGCAAAACCTTAAAAATTCAAAAAACTTTTGAAAGTCAATCTTTTAAATTTCTCTCCTATATGACATAAATTGGAATAGTAATCATATTAGAATAATGTAGATCTATAAATTGAGAAAATATTTTTAGATTGACATAGAATGTTCAAATATAAGAATAGAATCTTATTTTCAGGTATACAAATTATTCAGATAGTATACCAATATCATACCACCTACTAGTTGATAGGTGATAAAATTAATGATTACAGTTCACTGGAATGTCCTGTGTCTTTACATAGAATTGGGGAAGTGACGATATGATAATGGAAAATGATAATTGTAAACTACAAGTTGAAATCAGCAAGGATGGGCATCCCATGATTAATGTCTCTTTGATTATGTGAGTGGTCAAGCTGACACAATTTTTCTCTCTGAAGCTCTGGAACCCATTCTATCACTCTTATTACAGTCAAAACATTATTAGAACAATCCTTTCCCACCAATGTCCAGTATGACAAATGTTTGCATTTCCAATCCCTGGCTTCTATTAGACACAAATAGAAATGCTCCAAATATGCTACATTAATAAGAAGAATCAATATTTTCTTCCAGAAATGAAATTGTAAAGAAATAGCAGATAAATGTATTCTTAATAGTCAAGTATTGTAGGCCAAAAGATCACCATCCCTAACTCAATTGTTACAGAAGTTATATTGGATAAATGAATAACAAATTGGAAGAACTTATTAGTGACAGGTTTCGATCCAAGAAGGAACTTCTTCAGACAACAGTTTCATTGATGGAATCTGTTATAGGGAGGATAAATATAAGAAATGCTGGTTACAGTTTGCACAGAAACATTAAAAATATAGGCACTCAGTCTTTAAATTAAATTTGATATAAATTGCAGCTGATATTTGTTGTATTTCTCCCCCATAACTTTTTACTATCATTGCATATAAAAGAAAATTCCATCAATAAACCATTGTCCACAATTGTTTCTTCTCAGAACAAAATGAAACATTAAAAAGTTTTTCCATAGTATTATATATATATATATATATATATGTCATCCACAGACAGACTGTTTCGCTGTTTCACAGCTCATCAGTGTGGCTAGACATCCGGTTGCCTCTAGCTAGGATTGAAACCCGACTGAATTGGTGTCAGTCGGAGATTCTAACCATTAAGCCGTCGGCACACGGTAGGGATGAAGTTGGATTTTAGCGTATTTATTTTTAGAAACACGCCCAGTGACCGACAGTGACTCAATTCGCATTTGCGAAGAGTCTCGCTATATATAGCTATAATAGTCACTGTTTACCAACCCACACCTCCTCCCCAGAGAGCTCAACTGAAATTAATTTTTCAGGAGCCAATATATATATATATATATATATATATATATATATATATATATATATAGATAGATAGATATACACTTTGAATTTTGTAAACATTGAGAGATTGGCCCTAAACAGATGAAACAACAACTCATTTGTATGAAACATTCTTTAAAAAATAGCCAGAATTGTAGACTAATCTGTATCTTACCTCTCAGGAAATTAACCCATAAGAGGAAGAATATTTTGTCATTAAATGGACAGATTTCAAACAGAATAAATTATTATATTCTTTTAAACAAATATCTACACTGAGTTAAAAAGTACAAAATACAGTAAATAATTTTTCAGCATTAAAACTTTCATTAAAATTAGAAAAATATGTTGCCAAGAAAATTATTTTCAACCAGGAACCTCCAAGTTGAACAAAGTAATTCTTTTTCAAAGGAAATGTACATGCCTTTGTAATTGCAACCTACCTATAGTTAATAGTTATATCTGTTACGAGCAGATATAAGCATTTGAAATTATCATTTTATTATATATATATATATATATATATATATATATATATATATATATATATTATAAAATATGTCGAGATATAAATATAGAAAATAGTAAAGATGGATCCCAAAATAAAGACAGTGGTTCACATACCAAGCACACATGTATTAAAAACTGAATCAAATTTTGTGCTTTTAAAATTACTAAGTTCATTAATCATATTGAACAGTTCTCATAGGAAATGTGTAATGCATCTTTCTTTTTTTTTTGCCAGCCCATAAAAGGAAGTATAAAAAAGAAAGGGCAGACAAATAAATGAGAGGCGTGAAATCTGCATGAGGGATTAGATTGGTATTTTAAAACCTGTCTTACTCGACCAGCAAGTCAAAAGAAAAGAGAATGTATCATCAAACAATCTGCCAATCTAAAACTTTTCATAACTGACAATTGCTACTTTGAATGCCATGATTTATGATAATGATTACATTAGCCAATAAGCAATTAATTTAAGACTTATCAGCTGGTTCATATAGATCACTTTATAAACTTGCCTTTTTCCAAACTTGTTCTTTAACAGTTTAACTTAAGCAATTTTAAATTATGTCATACAGATATCAATATCTAATTTTTGCTTTTTTATGTGAACACAAATCTTACATGAAAGTTAATTTTTATGAAGTTAACGAGAATTTAAATGAAGATAACTAATATCTTAAACTAGTTTGTTTGAGCATTCATTAACGTATAATAATTGAGCTGTTCTCATATCTGCTTGATGGTAACATTGATTTTCAAGTAGATTCCATACAAGTAATCTTGTACCAAATTAACAACTAAATTATGCTCTTTTTATCAACAAAGAAATTAACGGCTGGAGTTAAATGGGGTTTCCATCTATAACTGCAATAAATTAAGATATTGTAGCAATCAAACAGTTTTTATGCTAAATTTAACATCTAATAAAATGTGAATACTAAGTATTTTAGATACTGACACAAACAAAATAAGGTATTAAAGAAATTTTTAGCCATGACGTTGCTTCTCTATGTCTTTTGTACAAATATTTTCATGGCAACTGTTCTGACTATTTTCACTGGTGCCCCAACTGCAGGAATTTAAGCATGCTACTAGGTTGGCATTTTGGTCCCACCCCGTTACTGTCAAAACAATTAAACGCCACCACCTCTTTTACACCAACAGCTTCTTCTCTCACACTTCCCAACAGTGGAACTTCTTTCCTCTTACTTGCTTCCCTGATAACTGTAATCTTCAAAATATTAAATGTAATGTCAATCAACATCTTCTGATGCCTTGATCTTGATCCCTGTCCTTCACTTTATCCTTTCTTCAAACACTCCTCTTTTCTCTTACTTTCACTCTCTGTAACCCCTTGCATACTAATTGCACTCCTGCCTTGCTTGGGGTGAAATGCTTAAAAAAAAAAAAATTCCAGAAAGTATTTAACTTTCATCAGCAATATCAATAACACTTAAAATTTCTGAGATTGAAGTTGGAAAATAGTCAAGACCAAAAGTCATAAAGGCTTCAAAAGACCAAAACAGAAGCTTCTCAGTCTTTTTAATCTGTATTCTATTTCTATGGGTTTCATTCAACTATGTATTTTAATAGTTTATTACTCACTAAATAATGTCTCAGTTCATAACACACAGAAGTATTTAACAGATGAGTATAACTTCACAATAACAATTTTAGTAAAACTAGTTTTTAAATTATTTAATAAGATATTTAGAAGCTGTATGAAAATATCTTCTTGGGTATAATTCACCTGTAGAAAATAAGATAAAAATAAGGAAAAACATAAGCACTGAATATTTATGCATTCCAAAGTTCTAAAAACAGTACCTTGCTAGATTAGTTTCCCACCCTCTTCTTTTTCTTGGGGACATTTTCATTTTTTTTGGACTAAGTAGAAAAATGAGTAATAACAAATCTGGATTCTGGATTAGCAGCATTTTTCTTCACTGTGACTAACTTTCTTGAGTAACAGCTACAGACTGGAATGTAAGATATAGTTTGGGTAAAGAGCCTTCCCAGAAATAAAAAAAAAAATAAATGCTAACAATCCCTGACTAGTAAATAATTTATATTTTTTAAATAACCATTTGCATCAGAAATGTTTAGTCACTTTATAGAAATTGGATTCTTTTGAAAAAAATATCATTGCTTAAATGAATAGCTGTACATTAAAAAAATGTATAAAAAAATAAAACTGTTTAAATCACATCGGATAAAATGCAATACTTTTATATGTAAAAAAAATGTAAATAGAAATTTAAAAGCCCATAAATACATTTTGAACAGAAGATTTTTTTCTATTTTAAATATAGCATTTACCCCAATTATGAAGACTAATGAGATGGTTACCATAATCAAATATTAGTCCTTTTTACATCAAAACTATTGGCATAAGGCTAGGTGCATTACAAATATACTAGTTCTAGTCCCTCAGTAATAATTCCTGACCACTGATAATCCCTATTTTCTTGATTTCCAATAAGTGCCAAAACAAATTTTAAAAAGAAAATTAGTAGTTGATCAATTTTTTTTCTAGTACCAGAAATATTTAGAAATATTTATATTTTAGTAAAGAAAATGCCTAAAGCTCATCAAAAGTAGTGGAATAGCAATAAAGTCAATGGGTACCAATAAGTAAATAAATAAATAAAAAGCTGAAACTTCTACTTTATATACTGGATTCAGATGCAGTCAGTGCTCAAATACATTGATCATTTCAAATTCTTTCTCATTTATCACCAAAACCTACTCAGGTTGCTGAAAAGTTCTTGGCCTGACTCACTTCCCCAAATCTGACCAAATAAATAAACATTAGAGATTTGAAGGGAATCCATCCTTGGTTAGACAGAGAACTTTTCAGCACCTGTCTTATATGTAATCATGAAAGTGTGAAGGAAAGTTTTAATATATATGTTTATTCCTACCTATGATATTTCTGGTTATATAATCAACTAGTAAAACTATAACAAGCCAAGGAGCACAGTAATGATACAACTATAATATATAGAAGTAGTATATTTTTCAGTAAATGGTTATGAAATTAACAAAAATAATTTACATATAAAATGCAATGTGCATCCATAAATATATATATATATATATATATATATATATATATATATAACACTTTTGTCCATTGGAAGAATAGTCCATTATGTATAAATAGACAATTCTATTTTTCTGTTATTTTAAATCTATCAAATAAAATTGCTATTATTTATGTCATAAATTCTTTTCTCTCCCCAGATAAATGGATAGTAACTTATAAAATATCAAAAACTGAGGTATTTTCATCATTTTTTTTATAGCACAGATAAATGAGATATTTAATAAATTTCACAATGATATACACTAACAGAAATTGCTAGGCCAATCAATCAGCCCAACTAAGTTTTTGTAAGTTTAATTCTTTCTTAAAACTTTTTTGAATTAAAAAAAGATTAAATAATTATATGTAATTCTTATGAGAGAGAGAGAGAGAGATAAAAACATATACATATATCTCTTTCTGATAAATAAATAGTTCATATTAAATACTATATTAATATATAAAACATGACAATTTTTCTTGCCAGAATCTATCTTGCATATTTATAAGTCTACCATTCATTCATGATTTGAATATTGCTAATACATCTGGTCTTTTGCTTCTGCTACATATTTAGAGATTCTTGATAAAATCCAAAGAAGAATCTGCAATTTTATTGCTCCTGACCAGGCATCTCAGCTTTAGTCACTTTTCCACCTCTGTAATGTAGCTTCCTTGTACCTTTTCTATAAATACTTTCATTGTAATTGTTCTGATGAACTTTTATCTATGGTACCTAAACTTTATGAATTTAAGTACAGTATTAGATTGGTAGCAAGATCTCCTCATTTTACAGTTGAAATGGCTTGATGTAACCATAAGTTCTATACTGACAGTTTCTCCTCTTGCACTTCTCACTTGTGTAACTCTTCTGGCTTGCTTCACAGTCAACTTTGAACTTCAAAAATTTAGATGTAATGTTAATCGTTATTTTCTATCTTCTTAATTCTTGTCCTTTTATTGTTCTCTCCCCTTAATAGTCTTTTTTTTTCTTCATACTCTCTCATACTCAGTAACCCCATGCATCTTAGTGGCTTTATTTCTTGCTTGGGGTGAAATGATTAAACAAAAAAAAAATCATTACATTATTTAAATAATCTGTTTCACTTCAAATCAGCATTAGCAAAGTAGAACTTATTAACCAGAATTGTTAATTAGATTTATGTATAGTGATTGATTTTATGAGTTCATAAGTCAATAACTGATCAGAGAGAAAGAGAGAGGAAAAAACATTAGAAAAGAGATTTTTTGCTATACTTTTGAAACAAATTCAAATCAACATCTCTTTTCTCTTTCTCAAATTTCTGTTTTTCTATCTTCTATGTAAACAATATTAATCTGACAAAATAAAACTATCCACAAAATTACTAATGGTCCCAACTTAAATTCAGATAACATTTGCAATTATTTTAAGTGAGAGTGTAACAAACAAGTTACCACTAGTTTAAATACATGTGACTTGATAGAAAGACTTTTATATAAATAGAAATATTCCCGTGAAGAGAACTGTTAACAAAATCCTT
This sequence comes from Acanthosepion pharaonis, assembly GCA_903632075.3. Lineage (NCBI taxonomy): Eukaryota > Metazoa > Mollusca > Cephalopoda > Sepiida > Sepiidae > Acanthosepion > Acanthosepion pharaonis. The sequence goes on along the minus strand of CAHIKZ030002124.1, from coordinate 1,634,173 downwards.
TTTTACAAAATTCTGTTTTACAAAGAGAAAGGGAGAACACAAATAGTAGATATTTAAGAAAAGGTGTCCTAATCATGACCCTTTGAGTCATAGTTGGTACTGTTTCTAAACTGCCCCTACCTCTCATAATTTGAAGGTCTAAGCATAATCTCCTGGGCTCAATAGGATTTTACCTGAAAAGCTGAGACAGAAGAAGGTCAAAGTAACAATTTTCTTTGTCACTGCAATTAGAACAATAAGGAAAGAATCAAATCCCAACCATCTAGGGTCTCTGTAAAAACACTGGATTCCCATTTGACAACTGAATTATCCCTACACCAGTAGCTTTTGACAAACTAAATGCCAATAATTACATACCAACTTCCCATTTCACAAAATCTCACCAGCTAACTAGTTGCAAGTAGAGCCACTATTTATATTTATACAAGCAAATATAATATTGGTAGGAAAATCCCAAACTCAGAAGGTATTGTTATCAAGACTTAAATATTTCCTGCAGAGTTATTTATTAAGTAATTTAATCATTTTCAATTAAACAATATATATATATATATATATATATATATATATATATATATGTATGTGTGTGTGTGTGTGTGAGAGAGACAATGAGGGCATGTAATACATGTCAAAATGTTAATTCATAGTAATAAATTTACTTGTCCATACTTGTACTACAGAAAAAAAAATATCAAATTTGAGAGGCACTGTGTGCACATATATGTGTGTACCTGCAGTTAAATTCTATGAAGGTGTGAAAGCTACTGCAGAAAACTTAATTTGATAAATATTTCAGTATTTATATACTTTTTAATAGTTTGAAGTTTACATTAAATTAGTGAAGAAGGAATTTAAACCTCAAATTAAACAACAGTTATTTTAATTATAATAATTACAGATATTTAAACTGAAATGTTCTCAATCATTTCAGATGAAAATATTGACATGTGAGTAATTTAGTTGGGTACATTGTGATTAATATATTTTTGTAATTTTTTCACATTAACATAAATTGTGACTGTATTCATGAATGCCAGCCATTGCTGATAATAAAGACCATCTATTCACAATCTATTTTGTTGCTTGATAAAAGCTTCTGTTTTAAATATATAGCATCAACTTCAATGCTTGTAGCAAATTTAGTAGCAGGTAGGGTTTTATTCAGCTCAACACTTATTAGGGACAATGTCTCAAGTGTATGATATTACAGTTAAGGGATAGGAATACTGTATATTTGATTAGAACATCTGGAGAAGACACGAAGAAAACTTTTGTGGCTCATAAAAATTAGAGGAAAAGTTATGTGACATATGAGTTTGCAAGGTAAAATTACACAGACAGTTCTTGAATACAGGTGACAGATGACACCTATTAATTGGCCACACTTATTAATTGGAACTTACATATACTTTGGGGGGGGGGAGGCAAAAGGACATCTGCTGTACAGATAGCTCCAGCAGTTAAATGGCTCCCTTCAGTGGACAACAACTTGTGACAAAGTAAGAAATAAGGAAGATCAAAAAAAGATAATATATTACAAAATTACTTTAACAAAGTATCCAACAGGTGTTGGCTTTATTGTTTAATATTGTAGCTAAATGTCTTATTAAAATTTATCATAATCAAATATACATGTATTTGCTGACATATAATATCTGTATGCAAAAGTTCATTTTATCAATTGAATATAATCAATTGAATCAATTAAAAAAAAAATGAAAATTATTTGTGTGCAAGTACACACTATATATAAACATATATTTTACAGGGAATAAAAATAATTTCACATTTAAAAGGTAGGAAGCATTCCAAATCCAGGACCTTCTCACTCCTATTGGAAGAACCCCTACCTGACTGACCATGTCTTCAGGGGTGTAGTCATACTCACACTGCTTGGCCAATTGCAGGTTAATGAAGCTATTTAACCCACAGTTGGCAGTTTTGAATTCAGAATTGTTCTTCTCCAAGACCAGTTGCAACCCAAGGCTATAGGACCCAGTCTGTCCTACTATTTATCCAGAGCTAGAGGAAGAGAGGGAATTTTACCTTCCCCAAGGGTATTTACACATATGTTAATGTAATGAACTTGACTGGAATTCAAACTCAGCTCTCCAAAGTGTAATTGAATAGTGATTTTTATTGAGGAAAAATCCTTATATTCTTTAAAATAATAATTTCATAAACATATATATATATATATATATATATATATAATATGTAAGGCTCACCTCCTCCTTACAGCTCCATGAAATTCTTTTTTTAAAGATATGATAATGACAGATTAAAAGAAAAAGATTGCTTATTATCAGTGCAATCAGCTAGATATGGCTTACCTATTCTAGAGTATTAGGGTATTTTTTTCTGGTGTTATGAATAATAAAAATGAAATTATAAGCTTCTAGTCATAAGAAGAGAAGTAACAATGTTTTCATAAAGTATAATTATTTTCTCCTAGAGACTATACCATTTGCCTTATGACTCATCAGAAAGTTATTTATAAAAGAAAATTTAATTTATATTGATAACAATTAAAAAAAAAGAGAAAAATGTCAGTAAAAATGACAAAATTATTTGTTAAAAATCAAGGAAGTTCACTAAGATTTGGACAATTACAGCTTTAATCAATTTTTGATAATCACAAAATTTTCAAAAGCAAATAAATATTTAAACTTATGTATGAGAATACTGTAAGCAGTTGCTTATTTTTCATGTGTAGAATTTTATCATAGATAAATGTAATTAATACTTTGTTTTTTAAAGAACAAATATTTTTATCATATTTTATTTCAAGCCTTGCCATACATTTATTTAAAAAGTTATTTTCTGTATTTCTTAATGGCAAAAAAAAAAAATCAAATTGATTCCTTCCCAAACTAAAAAACATTGAAGTATTCTTATAAAGAGATAAACAGTTGTAAGAAAGGCTTCCATCAAAAGTATAGATAACAATGAGAATCTTGGAGTTAGTAATTCAAGGACACAGTTGCTTCCTTTGTTTTCCTTGCATTTTTTCTATTTATTCTTCACAGGCTGCTAACTGTCTCAAAAGTTCATCAAAAAAGAAACTGCCAAGAGAGAGCAAAGAAAGTATTATCTAAATTTTTATAGACAGAATATGTGAGCAGCAAGGAAATTTTAAGGAAAATAGAAACTACAAAGAAACTGATACTTACAATCAAGAGTTAAAATTTCTGGAACAGATGAAGATTATATTGAAGGCAAGAAAAGCAGGAGAAAAACAGCAAGTAACCTACTGAACAAGTGACTGGATCACAGAACAACAACAAAGAGAGATAGCAAAGAGTCAAATGTTATTTAGAGTAACAAAAGATAGGAAGTTGTAAAAAGCCATGATCACCCAGGCCCTGAAGGAATATGACACATAAAAAGAGTCATAAGTGAGACACTTCAACAGGAATGAATTATAAAAATGTCTTATCTTTACTCCTTAAAGCAGAGAAAAGGGAGAAAGAAATGTCTGAGAATGGACAGAGAATATTTGCATTTAAAAAATTAAAAGTTATAATTATCAAGCAATAGAATTTAAGAATAAGTGTTAATAGTGGCTATATGTTTTATAGAAACAGGAATAAAATTTGACAAAAGCAAATAAGAATTGTTCATAAACACAAAATAGCTGCAAGCATAAATAGAAATTCCTGATGGTCCACATATATAACATGACAAAACAATTCAGGAAAATATTTCTCTAATATTAAAGTATATCATCTGTTTTAACATGATACTAAGGTAAATCCTTTCAAAATCCATCATTTCATGTATCAGCACCTTTTGAGTTGGCGAATGCTGTAACTCTTGAAGGTATATAATTATATGAATGCATTTGTCTTTTTAATACACTGACAACAATGAACTATGTAATGCCAAACATTATTTAATACACAGATCTAAAAACCTCAATGTAGAGCAATACATGTATACAAATTGAAACAAAGTTGTTAAATAGTTTTCTTTTTTCTGACATTAATAAACATTGGTGATTATAATCTTTAGCTTATTCTGCTTATTTAATCTGTTCATTTTCATGATTGTGTTAATTTTTCAATCAAAATTGGTTAGGGGTTTTTGACAGGTTTGAATACATTCTTAATTTAGGTTTGCCAACAAGATTCACTAGCACAGACTAAATCTTAGTCACTGTGATCATAGTCCAATGCTTTGCTAGAAAGCAATACCAAAAAGTGAATAAATGCACACAGACACACACTTGAGGTTAAATGCTTACATTTTTAAACATTTTTTTTAAAAGTACAAACAAATACAACCCAGTGCCAAGTGTCTGTCAACAAAGTTTCAGTTTAATTAGAAGAGATTGAAAGGTAAATAAGTTTGTTTTGGCAAAGAAATCAGTACTAAGGAAAGAAAGCTGTTAATTCAGACTTACTGAATCAGGGTCCTTTACGAAAAGAAAAAAAAAGCACAAATTACATTGGTGCACAGCCAAAATGCTTTCAAAATGAGATTAGTATTTACTCAGTTTTGAGTAGTGAGTACAATAATGATGCTTACAATTGTCATCTATGACAATGTGAAATCAGATTTGCAGCTAACATTTTTTGATTTACAACAAATGTTATTAGCTAAAATAAACAGATCAAACACAGTTTATTCTAAGAATGCCATAAAAAGGAAACTTCTGAAAATTAAAAATTTAAATTCCAGATTTCTTTTTCACAATTATTAACTTTACACAATGTAAAGACAGAGTAGACTCTCTTATAATCTATTTGTTTGCATGACAAACAATGGTTGAACTAATGAAACTAAAGATTTAGATTAAGAAGATTTGAAGGAATGAAATGGTTCATTCAGATTAAAAAAAGCACAATATTTCTTGCTTCTACAAGAAACTTGCACCTATTATGATGAGGTTTTAAGGCATTCTTTTCGGAAGAGATTTTTCTTCTGTAAAATATAGAATCAGAATTCATCCTAATAATTTATAAGTGGTCACCTATTTCAACAGGTCTACAGTGGGCTCTGCTTAATCTTGGTAAATAAGCAGGATTTAGTACATCAGTTTGATAGTTTCTGAGACTGAATCCAAAATGCCTTCTTGAAATTATTTGAGAAAATAAAATTTAACAAACTAATTTAAAAAGTCTTGTCCATGTGACCAAACATTTGTAAAATTCATGATATATATTATATCTGCAATTCAAAGTGTGTTCTCTCCAACTAGTTACACAGAAGTCAAACAAAAGAAATTAACGAGTGAGTATAAAGAAATGCTTAAATATCAACAATTGCAAAACTAAATTTCAACATGTTAGAGGGAAAAGAAAACAGAAGGCCATTCAATAGCTATGTACAAAGAAAGAAAAGAAAATGAAAGAACAGACATTAGAACTAAGTTTTACTTGAATAATACAAAGAACCAAATCTCTCATGTAGATACATGTGTAAGCTCCATCTGATATGATAGCCTATAACTGTGAATAATGATGAGCCCAGTCACCAGTCTCTTAAATTTTTCACATGAATAGTGCGGATGTACCAATTTATGACAATCAAAATGATCAGCAGATATGGTAACAGGAAGGCAGGGAAACTAAAATAAGAGACATTCTGCTTGTCTGACTAGTCATTGTGGATGTACAAGTTAGCAACCAGACTTTTAAGATATGAATGGATATTTAAGCATACAAACATCTATATGGATCTTTTACCAAAATGTTTTCTATTCTTTTAGAGTGACAAAATTATGTTATATACTTGAAAAATGAGTTCTGTTTTATCAAAAACACCATCAGCACTAAAATAATATATAATGGTAGTAAAAAAAGATTGTTCATGTATGCTTCTTATAATATACAAAATAAACAGTCCACTTTAAATAAAATATCATTCACCACAGGAGATGATATCTTGAAGTGTATAATATATATTTAATATGAGCACATTATATAAGTATTATAAAAAAAAATAAATCGCATTCATTTTGTGCAGGCTTGTTCCTAATAGTTGTTATGCATGACATCATGCTAGATCATTTCTAACGTCCAGCTTCTCAAAGAATAACAGGATGCAGACAAAGGAATTCTAACTACCACAAAGACACCACATTACTTCCTGATAATGACTGAATGTCGAAAGTATTTGAACAAAAAAATAACAAAATATGAACTTCAGACAGTTTATCCAAAACTTCAAGCACAACACTCAACACCTTATCCAAAAATTGGAAAAAAAATAATAAAAAATTAAACATTTTAAAAATCAGAATTTTTAGACAAACCCATGTCCTTTCTCAATGAGATGAGAAATAAAAAATGAAGTGGGACTCTTCTAGGAGAATTATTTTCTTGCATGTATTATATTACTGAAAAGATCTGATAATTTGGGGCTAGTTGTTTGCTATATTTAGGATTTTGGAGGGTTTGTAGTAGGCTTTTTGTGGAAACAGTATTCTACAAACCCTCAACAACCCTAATCATGGCAAACTAGCCCAAAGATATCAGATCTCTTCAGTAATATAACACATGTGGAAAAAAAAAATTCAAATGGAAAAGTAAGTCCCACTTCATTTTTCATTTCTCATCTTGGTGATAAAGGACATGGGCATGTTGGAAAATTCCAATTTTTAAAATCTTTCATAATTTTTCTAAATGGTCAAAAGGCCTACTAATATATAATAAATATTACTAGTCATATCAATATCATTATTTTTTTTTCTCTGGAGTTTCTTTAACCAGTGTACTATTGTATTTATTTATATACAGGCTGTGATGGATAAATTATCATCTAAATTATGCAAAAAGGAAAATAACACTGACATCTCATTTTAACAGATATATTTACCAAAATATCTTGAAATACTAAAGAGTAAATTTATTCAATAAAAATCACCATTTCCTTCAACCACAGGCTCCAGATGATTTTGGAATCTTCTGAAACTCTTCTGGATGGTCTTCTTGTTTAAGTTTGTGAATGCTAAAATAATCTTTGCCTTCGGTTCATCTTTGGTGATACATGAAGTTTTGTTGGTATCTCACTCAACTGCACTCCACACACAATAATCAAGGGGGTATCAGTCTAGGGAGTTAGATGGCCAGATATAAGTGGGTGATGTGATTGTAGAAATTATCTGACAGCTATGACTGGGTTCTCCTGCTTGTGGGGCATGGTGAAGAGTGCCCAACTGACCCTACTATTACTGTGCAGTTGACAAAAATCAAAAACAGACAACATGCATACACAAAATAAAAAATATAAAATGGTGACAATTTACTCATCGTTCCCTGTATGTATGAGGAACAAAATATATATTTATTATATCTATATGTCTCTTTCAGGTCTATCTATACTGATAGCACAACCATTTACTCCTGTCTTAATAGTAGGTCTGACCAGTTCGATAAGGTCAAATTGGTAACCAATCTCAAAAATGACCTATTGCTAATTGGGGCAAGGAATAGCTGATTCATTTTAATGCCTCTAAAATGAAACCACTCTCAATCGTCTGAGAGAACCCTTTCTACCTTCTATCAACATGGATAATACTAACCTCCAAGAGAGTGACCCAATGCACCTTCTCAGGTTAACATTTTCCACTGACATGAAGTGGAATAATTATATCGAATCAATTTCTAGGCCTGCTTGTAGGAAAATTAGTTCTCTGTGCCATGCTAGATAATTTTTCTCGTGCAAATCTATCTTGCATATTTACAAGTCTACCATTTGTCCATGCTTAGAATATTTTTGTCACATATGGTCTGGTGCTCTGGCTATATATTTAGAGATCCTTGATAAAATCTAAAGAAGAATTTGCAATATCACTGCTCCTGACCTGGCATTTTGGCTTCAGGAAACAAATAAAATCAATCTAAGCATCTCAAAAACAGGCATCACATACACACATTATTTGAAAGAAATACAAGAATTTTGAAATTAGGTTTTTCTTTCCCATATATGACTCATTCTTTAAAAGTTAAAGCTCACAATTACTAGTTTTACTTTTATCTATGACTGATCTATTCCACAACATTTTTCTTGAGTATTACAGTAGCTACTGATATATCAGAAAATATTTCCCATAGTGTTATTGTAGCTTGTTAATGCCACCGTTTGTCCAGGTCATCAAACAAGGCTTGTAATACCAGAGACAAAACAGGTGATAAAATGATTTACAAAGTTCACAGGAGCTAATATCAAAATATGATTGTTCTTGTGACAAATAACTGGAGCAATTTCACCATGACAAGTTAAAAGCACAAAGATTAGAAGTGAAATCAACACTATCTTTTTGACACTTGTTGAACAAAGATCACTTGAACACTGAAGGTAATATTTGTGAAATAAATAAATGAACCACTAATCTTAAAGCTATTTTAATTCATTCTCTATCTTAAAATAAATATTTCAATAAAAAATAAATAAAATTAACTCAACACACAACAGATATTCCTTTGAAAAAACAAAACAAAAAAGTGTAGTTGTTCATTATTCTCTTCTATTTCTAAGGTTTTTTTTCTGATTACTAAATTTATTGGATGTCTTACGTAAGAGCAAACCATTGTAAAATGTTATCTAAAAGTCCATCACTATTAAAACAAATTATAATTTATATAAAATACCTAGATTGTTTATGGGATTATGCAAATATGATTACTACAATTGAAAACAAATGCCAGGTCTTGCATAAGATACAGTATTGTTTATTTACCTGTACATAAGTGTTAATATACACGCACACAAAATAAATATATAGATATATATATATTATATATATATATATACACACATACATACATACATACATACATACACACACAAAAGTTTGGTTAAAAAGAACAAAGTCTGTGTTGAATTTATTATGATATTTTTCTAATAAAGTGTTGTGTACTGGGATCAAAATTGTGGATAAACTGTCAGAAATTCATGTTTGTATTGTTTGTTCAAGTACTTTCATCCATCTCATTTCAAGTACCAATGTTATGTGTGTGGTAAGCAGACTTCTTTTGTCTACATCCTGATATTCTTTGAAAGTTTATTTGGACATCATGTGTAATGTTTATTGAGAGTGAGGCTGCAACAAAAAGGATGCATATCTTTTTTTACATTATACTGGGTGCGATGGATAAATTGTCGTCTAAATTACAGATATCTCATTTTAACAGATAAATTACCAAAATTACACAAAAATATCTTGAAATATCAAAGAGTAAATTTATTCAATAAAATCGCCATTGGTTTCAACCATGGCCTCTAGACAACTTTGGAATCTCCTGCAACTCTCGTGGATGGTCTCCTTATTTAAGCTGGTCTCTCACTCAACTACGCCACACACACAATAATCAAGGAGGTTGCAGCCTAAGGAGATAGGTGCCCAGATGTAAAGGGTGATGCGATCAGAAATTGTCTGACAGCCAAGACTGGGTTCTCCTGCTTGTGTGGCATGATGCAGAATCCTGCTGCCAGACATAGGGTCTTCCAGCAGCCATTTTCTTGAACCAGTGCATCACTCCCTCCTCAAGTCACTTGATGTAGGCCTCTGTGTTGAGTCTGAGGCCCTGTGGGAAAATGAATGGAGGCATAATGTTGCCATTAATAATAGTGATCACTCCACACCTACATATTTACCATTAGAGTCTAATGGTAAATATGATTAGACTAATTCAACTCTTTCCAAATCTTTTGCAATGTCCTTAGATTGGCACCCATACACTTTGGACGTGTTAGTATTGGAACTTCCAGCACGAATGCCAAGCAGTGAAGCATGCTGTTTCCAAATTTTTTTGCGATGTGAATTTAGCCGTGGTGCAATTTTTCTTACAGATGGTGTCCGACTGACCCTACTGCGCAGTTGACAAAATCAAAAACAAACAACGCGCATGCATGAAATAAAAAATATAAAGTTGCGACAATTTACTCATCGCACTATATATATATATATATATATATATATGATAGAAATTATTAGGAGGATTTGATAATTAAGTAATTCATCGAGTCTGATAGAAATCTCAACATAATGCAGAAAGCACTGGACGGTCGTTTCGTCCTATATTTGGGACTCATCAGCAGTGCGCATCCACTACCGAGAATTGAAACCCTGACAGTTAGGTTGTCAAGCAAAAGTCTGATTTGCAATCTCTTCGTCACCGAGGCCCAGTGGAACAGTTGGTATGATGTTTGCTTGACATGTCAGGGTTTGAATTCTCGGTAGTGGATGCGCACTGCTGATGAGTCCCAAATATAGGACGAAACGACCGTCCAGTGCTTTCTGCATTCTGTTGAGATTTCTATCAGACTCGATGAGTTACTCACACTCACACACACACACCATATACACTTACTTCAAGATACTGTCTCCTGTGGTGAATGATGTGTGCTGTTTATTTTATTAATAATAGCTTCTAGACTTTTGAATCTTTCCTTGCACTGAGTGCTGTCCAGTGTCTTATATTGATTGTTGTAATTTGGTTGTTTGTGAAAAAGAAAGAGGCAAATCAGGTTCCTAAATGTACACTACAGTTATGTATTGATTGAATGAAATTCAATATCACGTAAATTAAACAATTCTTTCTCATTTACTTTCTTCTCCGTAAATCCAAGAAAAAATTTGTTGCTCCCAAATACAAATTTAAAAACCTTACGCTTTCACCATATGATTTTTAACGTAACGATAATTCCTTCGATTTTGTGTGAAGAGAAAAGGATAAAAATCATTTTTCAACACAGAATCGCACTTAAAAAATGCTAAAAAGGACAATGAGTGAAGATTGCTAGAGTAAGAGGTGGTGGTGTGTGAGAAGCCAACTAAAAATAAAAATCATAAAAGCGGTTAAGTGAGCGATAAAAAAAATCGCACTTTAAAAACCTGATCAGATTGTGACTGAAGACGGCTTCTTACTGTCACTAATAACTGGAGATTCTTTGTAGTGTAGTTAAACACGAAAATATAATTTTTAAAAGGTACTAGGTCACTCATAGCACCAATACGTACAACAAAACCGGAAAGTTGTATTTGAATTCCAATAAAATATAAAAACTAATACTTTACTTTAAAGTACTGACTTAAAAAAATGTTACCTAAACTGAATTCAATCTTCATTTTTTTTAAATAACTGCAAACTTTACTAAAACAAAAAATTAGTCTTTATTGGTCTCAGTTTCGTCGAGAAAAATAAAGAAACGTGAAAAAGTGAAATATAAAAAAAAATAAAACTAGAGAGCCTTGTCACGCTGCTTCACATGTCACTACTAAATTCTTTTTATTTTTATTCAGGACAGCAAAATGAATTTACCTTTTTAAAAATCATACTTGAGCGTTGTTCGACTTGATCAATTCAGGTTTAACTTATGCGTGTGTGATGTGCCTCATTGGCAAAACCAGAAAAATATACAAAAATTAAAATTTTTCAGTACCTAATAATAATTGCAATGAAAAGAGAAAAGAAATCCAACCGAATATTTTTAATGTGATTTTTAAAAAAATTAAATATTCATAATCTGATTTTGAAATTTGAGCCCTTTGGACTTGTGGTTTTTATGAGTATAAGTTTTAAGAAAATGACCAATGACCAGATAACTGGCAGGAACTGTGAAAGGCTTGTAAACAAAGTTTAGCTAGAGAGAGAAGTCTACTTATCGACACATCCAAACACACTAACAACAAAATTATTATGTCACTTGGATTTTTTGGAAGCAATCAAAAAAGACATTGCAATTATTTTCTAACACTGAAAATTTATTTTAAATGCCTAACGGTTATCATGTTTTTCTTTCGTTTTTTGTTTTTTTACTCATCTAAACGAAACCATAATTTTTTATTCTCAAAAGACTAAGAGCAAACAAAGCGAGATTTGAATTGAGTTACGTAAGTGGAGTTATTAAAAACGACCAGATATGATTTACTACTTACATTCATTACAATATTCACAACGACACAAATGATACTTTTTATTATTTGTTATGTAAGTGATTAAATTCAGTTTTTGCTTTTTACACATATGTTCGAGTTCTTCGATTAAATAAATTTAGTCTCTGTAGAGAAAGAATCATTTCAGATGACTTGATTAAAAAAATACAATTCTTATGAATAGGAGGGCATTTTATTTGTTTTTTAGTAGTTTTTTGTTTGTTTTATGAAAGAAATTAAAACTGATTATTTTCCTTTGAATCTGATCCACGATTACTTTTAAATTTTATTGACAACGAAAATTGAAAATCTTAAAAAAAAAAAAAAGATCTTGAAGGAAGAACCATAAATCAGGACAATTCAAAAGTAATAATTTAGAAATTACTTATGCTTTAATTTTATTTTCCAGCATTTGAATTATTAAATTAATTAAAATTTAAAATAAGAAACCCTTTTCATAAATTTGGTAAACAATAAGAAATGATATCTTATTCAGCGTTAGGTAAAAAAAAAAAATTAAAATTCGTTTTCTAATTCCAGACCATCATTTAGCCAGCCCCATTACGTAATTTTACTGTCGGATCTAATAAACTAAAAACACTGTGTAGTGACTGTACTAAACAGTAAGTGTATCTTTTATTTTAAAAAATCATAGGCTTCAACCTTTATAACAAAAAAATTAAATTGTTTTTTTAAAAAATGGTTCAGCAGAATAAGCAAGTTGAATTTTAATTTTGAATTTGAGAAGAGATACGTCTCCCACAAACAGAAAATAGAAATTATAAGATTCAAAGATTTCTAGATCTTAAATTGACGTTAAAGGACAACTCCCTTCGTGATCTGAAATAGCAGTAGCAACAAGAAAAACATTAAAAAGAAAGGGGAAGGCATATTGTGAAAAATGTGAAGGATGAACATAGCTGAAATATTTTACACACAATCAATAACAGTCAATGGAATCTATGAGTAAGAAGACTGTCATACAAAAACAAAGAACACTGTTCACTAGATCCAATAGGGAAAAAATGCAAGGAGATAGGTATTTTTTCCTTTTATTTAAACTTAGAAAATATTTTCTTTAAACAAGGAAAGGCCAGATTCGAAAAGAAACATTGGAACATAAAGAAACCAACCATAATACCATAAAAAATAAACTGAAATCCGTTTCCAATTTGGGAGAAAAATTTATTTTTAAAATAAATCTCAGTGTTTCAACCATATTATTCAATAACTGAAATTTAAATAAAAATATAATTACTGCCAGCAAAAGCAAATTTAGCGACAAATAGTGTTTTTAAAATTTCAAAATAAATTTATTAGCCATTTTATTTTTATCTTTTTATTTTACTTTATTAAATTTCTACCAAGAAACAAAATGCCTAATTTTCCCAAAGCAGAGACTATATTACTTATACACGAGTATATTTTTTAATAATTATATTTTTAAAAATACTATTTTTTAAGATGAAGATGTCAAATCTGTAAAATCCGGTTTTTCCTGCTGATTATTTTTTAGTCGACATCATAAAAAAGGAGATTTTTTTACAATGTGTCTTGAATATTGTTGAGATTAATTTAATAATTAAAAAATCACTTGCAATAATGCCAATGAGGAAGAACTTCGACTCAGCACTCCTCATTATTTGTTTTAGCTCTGATATTTAGACGAGTAACACTCCTCTTGACTGACACATGCAATTTACATTGTTCAGTCATATTCTTATTCAGAGGTCATTTTAAAAAGCTTTATTATACACAGTAAAAACTATCCCACAATTAAAAAGATTAGTTAATCACATGTAGTACAGTAAAAACTTTTTGCAAGTATTGATGATTCTTTATTGAATGAGTACTGATGAATATGTAGAGAGTTTTAGGTCTTTGAGACAAGGAAACGTTTTAGTGAGTAAATGAAAAGGGACAAAGAAAGGCATAGAGAAATTATACACACATATATCTATATATATACACACACACATATATACACATACACACACATCTATATACACACATACATATATATATACACACATATATATATATATATATATATATATATATATATATATATATATATATATATATATATATATATATATATATATATATATAAAGAAGAAACACTGCAATACCATTACAATGAATTGTGGCTAGCAGATTTTAGGAATGTTTTGTCAATCTGTCGGTATTCTTTTTTACACTTAAAATTTATTTTTTTACACTAATTACAATTAATTATACTGCTTAAAAGGTGCAAAAAAACAAAACGTATTTTATGGAATTTTTTTTTATTCTGTAGAAAAATAGAAATTCCCTCCTAATGTCATATAAGGATAGGTCAAATGAAGAAGCCACTTGAGAAATGGAGTCTGTCATTTACTTGATAAGTAAACCAGGAAGTGGGATGGAAAACAAATTATAAATCCAGGACTTAGGATATATAGAATCTTTAGGAAATGGCTGAAAGCAAAATATGCAAAACATTGACTACAACAGAATAATTTTCGTAATGAAAATAAACAAATATTTTTTTTAAATGTTTACGGGCTTGAAGAAAAAAGTACGATGTATTGTAAGTTGAATAAAAAACAACAGCTGTTCAAGTGTTCCGAGAGGTCAGAAAGTGTCGACATTTGACAGTATATTCTCTAATAATGTCTCATTCAATAAGTTATAAAATTATTTTAGGGAGTCGGCTATAGAAAATAAAAGATTATTTTTGCAAAATGCTATCTCTGATTTATGTTGTGAGTATCACTGAGTTATTGTCTAAAATGAAATCTATTTTTTTTAAGATGAAAAGTAAAAAAAAAAAAAACATATGGCTATCTTGATTCTTGGGTCTCTCAAACAAAAATCAAAATTATCTAGCAAAATGAAATGAATACATTTTTTTCTAAACGATTTATTTTCGCATAATATATATATATATATATATATATATATATATATATATATTTGTGCGTGCGTGCTTGTGACTTCCTAGTCTTCAATATCCTCCTCTCCATATTGACAAGTGAAAATATTCACAGGACATTAAAATATTTGATATCCTGAAGGGGTGGGGATTTAAAATCATGAAAGTGATACTTACAATCATTATTCAAAATTGATATTATCTTTCTTTTTTAAATTTTGATATGTGACCTGATATAATACAACTTTCTTTATACAAATATTTGTGATGAACATGTTAGAATTTCAACAGAAAATTTATGGTTGATTTTAAAACTTTGTCAAAGACACTAAAAAGATTTCTTACCTTCTTTGTTTTGGTTTTTGCAATGCAGCTTCTTTCAAGTTTCACATCAGCTCCAATAAACTGTATTTTACAAGGTCCTATTTTGGTTGGAATGTACCCCTCCTGGTATTCCACAATGTCATTATTTGTAATACTAGATAAATCCAATGGGGTCAAAGGCTCTAATGCACCACTTCTCTTAGTTGGGCTAATATCATTAATAGTAACCCGTTCATTATCCAGAGTATAGTCCATTATATCTTCACTCTGAAGAATTTTAGAATCATTGTCAGGCGTTGGTGCTTTTGGTGCTTGCCTTTTCTTTGGTGTTGGATAATTGGAAGACACTGCATTATTTGATTTATTCAAACCTGCTGGGTAGTAAGTAATCCTGCCTTTGAGTTCATCCTCCTCCTCCAGAGCTCTTGAATTGGTCTTCCTAAGGATTACCTGACCAAGTTCCCCAGAATCACTCTTATCTTTCCTCATCAGGATTGATGGCAATCCTCGGTTATTCAGTTCATTTTTAGGGCTTGTCCCTGTCTTGTTTTCTGTAACAGGTTCTGCATTCTCCTTACTTTCAGAATCCAGCAGTTTGTCATTTTCTCGAGAGGTTAAGTTTAGTTTCATAGAGTCAGCCACATGGTTGGCTGGCGAAAGTCTATCTAGAGACGGTGATTTTAATGGTGCAGATGAAGGGGTCAAAGGTGTCAATAGGGTAGTTGGTGTGTTTGGCGTCTTTGGACTAAGAATATCTTTGGATGATAAATCCAGTTGATCAAGGCTAGAAGGCTTAGTAACTTCTGCCCTTTTCACCGAGCCTTCTGTCTTTTTGCCTTTATCATGTACATGATTAACTGAAATACTGTCACCACCTTTGACTTTTTCAGATGATGATGATGATGATGATGATAACAAGGAATCAGAAGAGGCTGAAGTAACAACTTTAGATGAAGCAATTGGAGCCTTGCCCTTCACTCGTGATGTCACCGGTTCATTGTTGTTGTTAGATTTGGAATTTTCAAACAAACTCCGAAACGATGAGACAGTATTAGGTTTGGGAAGTTCATTATCAACAGTTTGTTCCTCTATAGAAGCTGCAGTGCAAAGTTGGTGTTTAATTTCTACATTGGGAGGAGACAATGGTGTTGGAGTGCTGACTGCAGGTGTTTTTTCAATGATCACAATATCTCGATCTTGCATAATAGTACTAGCACTACTGTTGCTATCTTCAGCCTTGGTTTTTGGCTTTATATCCCTTTTTGACTTAAGCTCCAAGGTCAGAGGTGAAGTTGGGCTACTCTTATCCATGGTGTGGTTCAAATTCTCAACGCTCACAGCGCGGCCTTCTCTTAATTTCCGCCTTGTGTCCGTCAGACGTAAGTCCCCACCATTGAATGGATGTGATTTGGGCCGACCATCCAACAGATTCTCTACGCTGGATGACCTCTTAGGACGTAATATAGCTACATCCTCTTTAGTACTCATGGATGCAAATTTATCTTTTAGCCGACTAACAAAACCGGATCCTGGTCGGTACTCCATATCAGTATCGTCCAGTGAATTAGTAAAGTCATAACGATTGTTGATATTGTTGCAGTCATTACTACAGTCCAACTGACCACTTAAGTCCTTTTTGTCAATGCGTTGTCCTATCATCTTTTTGCCATCTTTCACAAAGAAAGGATTGTCATGGACCGGTATGAGTCGATCATCATCAATCAATTTTTCTCCACCATTGGTGCTGCCATCGGCATTTGCTGCCGTTGACGAAATCGAAATTGGACTCATGTCCGGAGATTGAATCAAATTAGTGTTTCCAAAAGAGTCGTTACTATTAGGGTCCGGGGCGTTGGGTGATCTTGAGAGAGCAGGGTTGGTTGTGGTCAGTGAGTTGTTGTCATCAAACGAAACAGCCAGGTTGTTGATGTCATTATGTGCTTGTTTTCGTTTCTGCTTCCAAACGGGATAGGATGATGCTGAGACAGAAATGGAAGCCAAAGAAGATGTCGGAGAAATCGATGATGATGATGAAGAAGAAGAAACAAGAGGAGGCGATGGAAAATGTTGGTGGTGCTGCTGCTGTAGTGATGTCGGTGTCGGAGTTGGTGACGGATCTTCACCTTCGTAGAGACGTTTTTTCTCAACTACGATGCTCCTCCATTCAGATATGGATTCCATCCCTTGCCGCTGCCGTCTCTTGGAAGCTCTTTCCCTCACACATAAACACTCACTCACACATACAATCACAATAAACACACTCACACACTCTTTCACTCACACTCACATACATGCATGCACAATATAGCGTTCCTTCTTTTTTTCTTTTTTTACCCAACCAAAACCACAACATATATCCGCATCAATTTACAAGTCATACAATTATACAAGTCAGTTGCATAAAACAAAGTAACGGCTAAGTCTACACACAGTCTTTCCTATTACAAACAAGAGACGTTTGAGAAAAACATGAAAAATTAAAAAAATAATCTACGACCGTAGAAGAACGAACCTGTGCTCTACGTTTTTAAATAAATCCTTTTTTTTTTACTTCTGTATGAAAAACGTAGAAGTTATTATTCTTTGTTATGTTTTAGAACAAGAGCAAAGCGAATAAGACTCCTCCTTTCCGTGTAGTGTGCATTTGATTGCCTTGTCGCCGCTAACTGACGCCTAAACAACTCTTGACTGCTTTCCGTGCTTACATTTAAAGTATGACGTCATCCACCGACCTGTCCCGCAGCAAATATATATCGACCAGTGTTGAACAAAAAAAATTGTTTTCAGAACAGCTTTATTTTCTTCCTTATTTTTCTGGTTATTTTTAAAAAAAATATTTTTAGGTGCTTAGATGGGTTCATTTTCGGGTATGGACCAGATTAGGTAGGTACTCACTCACCTCGGACACAACAGTAACAGTAACACTAAAACAGTAACACGCTTAGTTGCACACATGCACTCGCACTCACATTGACTGTCAGTGTCATGTCAATATTCAATAATTTTCAGATTTTGTGTGTATGTGGGTGTTCAAAATCGGATTCGCGTAGAAAGCGTGCTGTGTTATATGTTGACATAAATCTTGTTTTGTTTGCTAGTGCTTTATTTCACAATTAGATAATTTCAATAATTTGTATATGAATTTTCATTATGGTGCGTGTACTCAAGTGTAGTGTATTTCTTTATTTCCCATAAGTGTGTGTCTGAATGTGTTTGTAGGCGTTGTTATGTGTCATTCAAGGATGTGTAATAATGTGTATGCTATTCATGTGTATGTCGCCTTTTTAGTATTTATTTACATTTTTGAAATGTGGGTGTGTTTGGTCAGCACTGATAGTGTGTGTGAGGTGTTTCGTCGTGTATATGCCTGAATCAGTGAATAATATGTGTCTATGTGTGTGTCACACAAATTAAATGTGTGTAGCATTGCAATTTCACTATCGTCAGTATTTGTGTACGTATGCGCTGTGTATCTTTAAGTTAAACTTTGCCTCATGCAATACCCGATAATCGACAATGTGCATACTGTGTGTAAAAGCACGAGTAAAAGAGGGGGCATTATTTTAAAAAACCTTCTTGACATCGCAGATTTTATTTATTTTTTATTTTTACAACTCACGTCATTGACTGATGAGGAATGATAAGATGTAAAAAAGTTCTCTATTTGAAGATTTGACACGAACTACAGGAATAAAAACTGTATCTATCTTTCCTTTTTTTTAGAGATCGGTAAAAATTTGACAGAAAAAAGCCGAACAAAAAGGAAAACCAAGTCCAAACGTCTTTGTTTCGCTCTTTTTTAGATTCTCTCGCGCTTTTTTTCACATTTTTATTTTTTAGAAGCTATAACTTTGATAAAAAATATATATAAAAAAACTATTTACTAAAGCGTATGTGCGTAAAAACGTGTGCATAAGTAAGTTTTTGTAGGTGTAGTGTACATTGTTTTGTATAGTTAGGCACGCGGAAATGAGCGTGTTTTACTGCTGTTTACTATTTTTTTATGTTCCCGTGTGTGTGTGTGCGCGTGTCTAATTTTTATGTATGTGATTTTCAATGGTGCGTGTAACTATCCTCCCACCCCCTGTCTCGCTCTCACTTAAACACACACACACACACACACACACATACATAATACGAAACAAGTACACTATATACACAATGGATGGGTGTGTTCGTCTCTACGTAAAAAAACACTACAACAAAAAAACTAAAAAGGCTATGGGTAGGAATTTTTCTTCACCTAACAACCACCCTACGAATAATTGCAATGACAAAAAAAAATATTGGTTGACTATTTTTTTTAACTACATTCGTTATTCTTGTACTGCATTTGTTGACGGTTGCTAGTAATCTCAGAGTGCCGGGAGATCGATCCTAACTTACATGTCCCGTTTGTCTCTGTGTTATGTCTAAGACTGAACTTTACCTAAGTTAAATTATAAATAATGAGCATCTTTCATGAGTGAGAAGAGGGTCATTTACCATTTTCCCCTTTAAAATGGGGAAGTCGTTGATTTGGGATACGACCTGTGCCGATAAATTTTTGACCGGTAATTTGATCAGGACGCGGAGATAAAAAAAAAAGAAAAAAAGAAGTAGTTAAATCTTCTCTTGCGGACAGATTTATTTTTTACTTCTGTGGCAGTGGAGTTGTTGACCATCGTTTGATGGCGATCCTTCGGAGGGTTGGCGTCTCGATTTAGAGACGAGCCTCGCGAAACGTAGTGGCTCTTGCATTGTGTCAAGGTAATGCTTTCTCCATCATTGCGGCTGGCAGAGGATAGCAAAAAAAAAAAAAAAATTTTCATTTATCATCCACTAATGTTTAATTTAAAGGACTCTTGACAATCCAAATCACAATTAATGTTAAATAAATATGCTTCCAATAATTTTGGTAAAAAGTTTAAACTAATTTATTTACATTTTTACAATAAATACTTTGTATGCAATGGTACATGTGTGTGAACTGAGGACAGATTTCTTGTGAATATATAGTTTCATCGAAAACAATCTTATTGGAAACATTCGTAGAAATGGACATGTGTCCCATATAGAAAAAATTCATACAATTTAGTAAAATGTCATTACACTTAACAGTGTACAGGAGAAAAGGAAGTAATTAGCATATTGACTTATTGAAAAGATGGTATGGATGCAGTTTCAGTTGTTGGTGAGTCTTTTGATCTCTAACCATTTCACTTGTCTCTTCAGGTAAAAGGAGTTACTTGGAAAAGTTTTTATTTTTTTCATTTCACCTCAAGCAAAGCAATAAAGCCTCTAAGTCACAAGAAGGAGTTACTGAGTGTGAAAGAATATAAGAACATTACAAAGGAGATAGAACAATAGAAGAACATGAATTAAGAAGACAGAAGATAATGATTGACAATGCATTTAACTTTTTGAAAGGATGCTGAAAGAGGGTTCCACAAGTGAGGAGTGGAAGAAAATGTTAGCAAAGAACTTATGGTTACATCTCTCACCATTTCAACAGTAAAATGATGAGACCTAGCTGCCAATCTAGTACTGTGCTTAAAATTAAGATACCAAAAAGGAACATTCATCAAAACAATTACCATGAAAATATTTATAGAAAAGGTACAGGAAAGCTACATTACAGCAGAGGAAAAGTGACTGAAGCTGAGATGACAGGTTTTTCTTTGAAGATCTCTAAATACATAATAGAAGGACCAGAGCAGATGTGAAAGCAATATTCAATGCATGGATGAATAGTAGACTTATAAATAGATAGATTCTGGCAAGTAAAATTGTCTAGCATGACACAGTGAACCAACTTTTCTAGCATCAGACCTAGAAATTGATTCAATATAATCTTTCCACTTCATGTCAGTGAAAAGCATGAAACAAAGAAGGCACAATTGTATACATTTTCATAGGCAAGCAGGCATTTTTTTAATTAACTGATGATGTGTTGCAGTCACAAATTTATCTGCTTTCAGAAAAAAAAAATTACTCAAACCATCAGTGATTTTTATACTCCATGATCTTTACTATGTTTGCAATATTATTTTAGATTTTATTTTTGGCAGTTTTATTCCTGGATATTAGTAAAATATCTCCTGCTCAACTCATGAATCAATTTCTGTATAATTTCTAATCTTAAAAAAAATCCATGTTATTTGTTTTCCAAAAGATGAATTCATTTAATTTCAAAAAAAAATTATTTTGATAATTTATATTAGAATTATTGGAAATAGTAATACTCAGTTTATCATCCAAATTGAAACTGCATGTATTATCACCTGTTTATCTTTGAACATTGGCATCACTCTTATCTGCATATAAACTATCATTATCTAAAATATTATCTACACAATTTTGCAATTTTTATCTTTAGAAATACTTTTATTTTAACATAAGGTTTCAGTTTATCAACAGATACTTGATTATGGATATTATCATTCATCTTAATGAGAAAATGTTTTGGTAAATGCTGTAGGGCTCTGTATAAGGCAATTCCAAAAGATTGCTTAATATAATCCACCCTAAATTATACTTTAAATCTGAACATAAGATCAAATTTAGTGTTGTTTTACACAAGTCTTTAGTAAATTTACTTCAGTGAAGTAAACTCTGTAAAATTTAAAGAATTATCATTCATTGTATCAAATGGATTGATTAATGGTTGGAGATTTAATATTCAGAAACCAGTTACAGCACAAAAAGGTGAAAAGACTGATACATTATTTGTACTTGTATGCAAAATATTGCAATTGATAAGGCCAAAAGCCATGATTGTTTACAAGCTATTAACTGGTGTTGTAATTGTTCTGTGTACCTTTCTTACTGAACTATTATGCTGTGGGTGGTGATCAATTATACTTAATTTGTGAAAAACAACTTTTGATAGTTCTAAAAACAACTAAAATGCAAACTGACTTCCACTGTCACTCACTTTAACTAACTTCATAGAAGATCCAACAAGGTATAATAGTTATCAAAAATAAATTTACACATAACTTTCAGTATAAAGGGTCTTAGAAAAATAGATACTTGTAATTAATACCTAAAGCTGGAAATGCTTTAAGGTTAATAAAAGATTGAATTTCTTCATTAGATTGTACCTCAATGACAAATCACAGATATCTACTTGTATCACAAACGTTGATTGTGACATCCAATTGGTTACTATATTCTGATTCTCTTTAATATATCATATGTCATAAATATATGCTGTTAGTATTGACAGGCGTGTGATAAGATGGGTTGTGACCCATTTGGGGGTGGAGATAGAGGCTCAGACTAGCTTCACAGAAGTTGGTCAATAAACAGAATTTACATAGAAGAGCCATGTGTTATGATATAGAACTGGAGAAAAATGTGAAGGAAGTCTAGACTGTGTTTAATAATTGTTGGAATTAATTGTAAGAAAATAACAAATTAAGAAAGTTAATTAGTTTCCAAAAATGAGATAGGTTGACGAATTGTTAAGAATCAAAACAATATAAACTTGGAAATCACTGAGGCAACTGAGTCTAACTGGATACGATCCTGTTCCCTCTCACCAAGTAGCTTGAAAATGATGTCAAATGATAAATTACTTTCTTGATTGAAGTCAAATATTATCTCTTAAAACAGTTGTAGGGATACAGAAGGTGATAATCTCCTTTTGGTGGAGATAATTCATGTGGCTCATGTGTACAGCTGCTTAATGACGTCATAAAGTGACAAAAGTGGTAGTCAAATTTCAGTACATTTTACAGCAGTCAAGGAGACAGGTTGCTTTCTTTAGCCTGGGCCCAACATGGCCCAGGCAAAGGCTAAATCTACCTCCTCAGCAGCTTACCCTGGTGCCATTTCCTTTTGGCAATATATCTTTCCAGGTATAGAATAAAACTTCAGCTCACAGTCATCAGTTTAGGAAAACCCAAGACTTGCTGTTTCCCATTCATAGAACATGCCCTTGTTTGTATATTCCTGGTAAGACCGTTCCTGGAGAATGTGTTGACTGAGTCGAATTCGGGCAGAGTCTCTGGTTGAATCTCTTGATTCCTTCAAACCAAATTCGCATTTTGACTCTTTGACTTTAAAACCAAAGTCCTGAATCTTTCTAAATACTTGATTGAGATGCTCTCGATGTTCGTCGACGGTTTCGCTCCTTACTATGATGTCGTCTAAGTAGGCGCACGCAAAGTCTAAATCATTCAACAATATGTGATATATTATTCTCTACATGGGATACATGTATATATGGTTTTGTGTATATCTTAGTAGTATAAAAGTCTCTCTGAGAACAAAACATGTTTGTCATTCCTTTTTCTTTCAGCTATTCTGTTCTGTCCATGAAGTACAGTGTTATTATATCACTGCTATAATAATACCCATAATAGGGGAAATAAATGGTAGAATAAAACTTTCTACCATAGCTCTCTCCCATTACACCCTGTTTATATAAAACCTATCTATAAAATTTTTAAGTCTTTTTAGGCAGAATAATTTCAGATATAAATTGCTTTAAAAAGAATAAGCTAATCAAGCTGATCAACATTCATATGCTTTGTTTATGTAGTAGTATATTCACCAGTGGTTTACATTGAAGAATAGTTTTGGGGAATCAGGTTATCAGAACTCAGTCAAGTGGCAAATTGTGCTGTATGCTTTAGAGGGCATAAATTAATGCTGAAATCTTATCTATTATCATGATGGTTGGTAGGCAGAGTCCCATATATACAAGAGAGTCCAGCAGACAGATGATAGCAACCACGAATGAACAGCCCAGTAGATTACTATCTCATCCTTTGAAAAGAGGGAGAATGAGCAGACACATACAACTGTTATTCTGCCATCATAGTTATAAATGAGCAATTCTGAATTCAGACTACTGTGTCAAACAAAATAGCCATTGATAACAGTGTTAAGCAGGGAGACATTCCTTCACATGCCTTGTTCTTTATTTACTTTGCTGTGGCCCTCTCATACGTGTTTCATGATTGCAACATTGGAACTGGTCTTTGAATTTAAACAACCAGTAAGGTATTCAATCTCGAAAGGTTTAACGTCAAGTCCAAGATCTGCAATACCCTTGTGCGTGAGCTACTATATGCTGATGAGACTGACTTTATCGCACATTCTGAGAGGGATATACAGATACTGATGGACTGTTTTTCAGATGCTGCTACTATGTTTGGACTGACTATAAGCCTGAAGAAAACCTAAGTAATGCTCACACTTTCTCCTGGTATGCCTTACATTGAACCAAACATATACGTCAATGGCACTAGTTTAGGTGTTGTGGATACATTTGTGTGCCTTGGCAGTACATTATCTCGTAACAGATCCCTTGATGCTGAAGTACATACTCGAATCCAAAAGGTTGTGGTTGTGTTTAAAAAGTTAGAGAAACATTTGTGGTCAGACAGAAGCATCACCAGCAGTACTAAAGTGATGGTTTACTAACTTGTATACTGACTGTACTGTTGTACTCTTTGGAAGTCTGGACAACTTACCATCATCATTTAAAATAGCTTGAGTGCTTTCATCAAAATTGTCTAAGAAGAATCCTTAACATAAAATGGCAGTCTATGATACCAGACACCACTGTTCTTCTCAAGGCCTGTTGTCCAAGCATAGAAAACTTACTGATTAAAAACCAGATGAGATAGGCTGGACATGTGGTATGCATGGATGACAGTAGGTTGCCAAAGCAGCTATTTTATGGCAAGCTTGCAAATGGTAAGTGCCCTCAGCATAAGCCAAAAAGCAGATTTAAGGACTGTGTAAGGAATAAAGAAAGAGCTTAGGGTTGGGGTAGATGACTGGGAAAATCTTGCTAGTGATCATGAGTGGCGCAGTGCTGTTTTAGAAGGATGAAAGTCAGCAGAGGAAAAGAATTTAGCACATGCAGCACTGAAAAGGGATTTGAGGAAAGGTATTACCAGGAGTTTGGATGACAGCACTGCAAACTGGAAATGTCAAACATGTGGTCGTATCCTACAGTCAAAAGCTAGGTATGTTAATCATCTGAAATCATATGAGAGACAACCACACTCTGGGTTACCTCCATGACCCAGTGATACTAAATTTGTGATCTGCAAGGAAGTATATGAATTGACATCTGAATTGAAGAGGCATATGGTGGTGCACAAGGATGACCTAGCACAGTAACATCCACTTAACCCTGTGAAGACTCTGAAGCACATCTGTCATCTGTGCTATAGGACTTGGAAATCAGCTACTGGTTTGAAGAGCTACCTTCGAAGTCATTCGAGAGAAAACAATAATTTAGATTGAATGAAGGTGTTGATGGACAAGACGGCAGTCATCTGTGAAGATCGGGCAATCAACATATATATATATGTGTGTATGTGTGTGTGTATATACTAATGCAATTCTCTTCTATAAAATGAATCAAGTTTTCTCAGTCACTGGTTTGTTTATCTAAAAATAAATACGCTTAAATTCACATTCAACCCTGCCATGTGCCAATGACTTAAGAGTAGATTCTCCGACTGACACAAATTCAGCCAGATCTTGATCCTAGCTAGAGACAACCAGATATCTAGCCACGCTGATGAGCTGTGATACACTGAAATGGTCTGTCTGTGGATGACAATATATATACATATATGTATATACATATATGTATATACATATATATATATATGCATATATATATATATATATATGCATATATATATATATATATGCATATATATATATATATATATATATATATATATATGCATATATATATATATATTCAGTATATATTCTCCAAAAAGATATGTAGTAATTCAGACACGAATTGGCAACCACCACCATATATATATATATGTGTGTGTGTGTGTGTGTATTTATAGATAGTAAAACTGATACCCATTACTGTATATTTATATATATTGATACAGGTATCCATTACTGTTGGCACTAGAATTAGTAAACTTTCATATAACATAAATATCTTTAATAAAAGTAAAAATTGTATGAAAATGCTCTCCATAAAGTAGCTTTAAAAAGAAACTATCCTACTTAACCCCCCATAAGTAACACTGAAGTATCTAAAATTGGTGGTAGGCATAGAAATAGAAAAAGAAAAACTATATGGTTCAACACCCCTTTCTGTTAATTATTCCATACTAATATCAGACAGCATTTTCTGAAGTTAATAAATAAACATTTTCACAAAAATAACTAAGTAAAATCTTCAATAGGAAAAAGATCAAAATTGCTATTCCTGTACCAATAACATAAATTATCAACTTTCCCATTAACTATATTTTAAGTAAATTCCATGGGACTAACACTCTATTTGGTATGGAACCCCGTGTAATTGTAGAAATGGTGAAAATTGTCCAGTTGAAGGAAAATGCAGAGCTACTAAGGTGATGTACCAAGCAACCATTTACCCCAAAGAAAATAAGTTAAATCACAATGTTTACATTGGAATTTCCACAGGGGAATGGAAACAAGGACTATATACACCCATAGGCGCTCTTTTACCAATCCAAAATTAAAATAGACAGCTCTTTCCAAAAAATTTTGGGAATTGAGGGAGAAAGGTCGGAACCCTCAGATTGACTGCAAAATTATAGGTTTCACTCATACTCTTAATAGTCATAGGAATAGGTGTGACCTATGTTTTGAAGAGAAAATTAGAATAATAAAATTCAATAATCAAAGCAAACTATTAAATCAAAGAAATGAATTAGTTTCAAAATGTCATCACAGAAGTAGGTTTAAACTTCTATAATTTTTTAGATCTTACTTTATTTTTTAATTATTTAACCAATTTTAATGTTATGCTTATTACTGTAGTTAATTCTATATTTTGTTTTCTCCATATCAATCCTATCTTATAACCTTCCACTACTTTATGAACTCCCTTCCCTTTCTTTCTTTATCCTTTTAAATTTTTAAAAAATGTTATTTTGGGTTTTTTTTTGTTTTTTTTGTATATTCTGGGTATGGTTGGTATTCTTAGTAATTTAACATATCTTTTAAATTTTAAATAGTTAATATAATTATTTTTATTTTTAACTTTTTAAAATATTTTTTCTTAATATAAACTATCTAAAACGATTTATTTTTAATCTTATTATATTTTTTGTAAGCACAGTTTCGTAATTTTGAGTCGTAACAAATTTTTTTTGTTATATAATTAATAATTAAGTTTTTGCAACTTCTTTTCAACCTTCTTTAAGTTTATTTTCATCTTTCTTTTAACCCCAACTTGGGGTGCTAAGGTTAATATCTGGGTTGAATTTGTGTAGCTTCTTTCCATTTAAGCCAGACAACATCCGCCTTCCCCTTACCACCACTTGGGCAGTTTGTGTTGTCTGCTATGTTATAGGTTGTCAATGTATCAATTTTTCAACTGTGTTCTTTTTTAAATATTAAATTTTATATTTCTAGTTCTGAAACTGAATACAGTTCACCATTTGAGTTGAATAAGGCTAATGCATTGACACTAATTGCAATAGTCTATACTCATGAGGTAATTTTTGATTTCTCTGTTATGTAATTTATGGTCTGTTATAATAGATATATTGAGCTCTTTTTGTGGATCAGTTTTAATATTTTATATTATTAGGATCTACTTGGATTATATACCAATGGATTTATTACCTGTACTACATATATATATATATATATATATATATATATATATATATATATATATATTAATAAATATATATATATGTATATGTTGAAGCTTAAATAAGCATGGAATAATACAACACAAAATGTCGTTAACAAAATGTATTGAAACAAAGAATAGGTACACAATATTTACAGTTAGTTTGGTATATTCTTGGGAAGACTGTTCCTGCATAATGGGTTGACTAAATCGCAGTCGGGCAGAGTCTCTGGATTCAATTTCTTAATCTCTACTATCTTCCCCGTCTTCCGGTACCAACCCATATTTATATGGTCGGTAGTCCGCTTATGTAAATTAGGTGTATCATACACAACAGTATATTAATAAATATATATATATACTAATAAATATATACTAATAAATATATATATTAATATATATATATATATATATATATATACTACTAGTAGTAGAGCCCATGTTGCCGGGGATGTAACAGTAAGAGATAGATCAAGTATCGACCATCATAAAGACTGAAAAATAAAATTGACAAAGATTATTATTTAAGGTTGACGGACACACATGTCTTAATTAGTTTTGTTGTTTTTTTTGGTTTTTTTTTGTTTTTTTTATGAATTGGTCAAACCCAAACTCAAAAAAAAACATTGTTTTCAATCATTATGAGTCTACCGATTGAATAGAATTTTATTATAAACAATTGTCTTGTAAATGGAATTTTTAAAGAATTCGGAATGTAAAAATAAAGAAAAAAGTGTGCAAGACAATAAGAAATACTACCAGCCAAAAAAAAAAAAGTGAAGTTTTGTTGAAATCAGTTGAAAAATGTAGGAAATCTGATCCCATATATAAATGAACACACACACACACAAACAACCTGGGTTTTATAATAAGTATAACTCGATATGAGTTGTCCCCCTTTCATTGTCGCGATGCCTCTTAATCGTGTTTCCAAATTGATTTTGTGCAAAAACAATTGTGTTTTTCCAATTTTTGGCGCTGTCAGAACCACCACAAGGTAATTTTATGTAGTCCTTGTTGAAATCAGTTGAAAAATGTAGGAAATCCAATCCAATATATAAACGTACAGACACACACACACACAACCTGGGTTTTATAATAAGTATGATATATATTATATATATATATATATATATATATATATATATATATATATATATATATATATATTAATAAATACATATATACCTACACTTATAGTTTCATGGTTTCCCAACTCATCAGGTACAAATGATAAAGAAATCACCTAATACAGTTGTTTCTTTAAAAATAACAAAATAATGACTTTTTTGAAGCTCTTAATTACACAATGACTTCCAAAAAATGTGTTTTTCATAACTAATACAGTCCACCTAAATATTTTTGCCTCACTTGGAAGGGGGGCTTGTAGTCAAGAATTGGTTAACATTTGAAAGTTACTTCGTTTTTTGAGCTATCTGCACCAAGTTTTACACATTCTTGCTTTGTCAATGTAAAAAAAATGTGATTGCTGTATGGGTCTATGCACAGTTTAATATAATCTAACTCCTTCCTGCTGTGGATTTTTTTCAATTTATTCCCCTATCAGTGTGAGAATGCATTCTATGGAATTTCTATTCAATGAAGACATTTTAGTTTATCAGTTAGTTTGCCTAATTTAGTAAGAGTCAGGTCTTTTTGCAAAGCAATGACAGCTGCTGTTAATGAAAGTAATATTTGCAAAAACTTATGCTGTGCTGTTTCTTCACTGACATCTACAGGATCTTCTATCGAAATATCTCGTAAAACTGATTGGCATCCTGTAGTTGCAGCTTTATTCATTAGCATGTCCAGTATTTCAGACATTATCGTTTTATAAGCCAGTCAAATAGTTTGTTAAATTCATTATATTTTTAAGAATCTATCATTGAAAAAGGAATGTTTTACAACACATTCAGAAGGTAAGGTTGCATTAATTGGGACAAATTTTGTTGCTAAAACGTCTGTACCTCCAAGGTGAAATTTTACCTCAAATATAGAAAATCAGCCATTCAATCATGTCTCCATAAATTTTGATGCTTCACTTGTGGCATATTACACTGGAGTATTGTCTTATTTATATTCATCATCTATTTTTAAATGATCACAAAAATCTCAAAAATATTCAAATATCTTCTGTGTTCAAATGCACAAAGATGCATTTGAATATGTGACCATATTTTTAAGTCTGTTCAAACAAAATGCCTTCTATCAAAAAGATTCTTTTTACAGAATCACCATCATGTTAGTAGTTATAATTAGAATTAATATAAATAACTCCCAATAATTTAGATAAATTTTAAAACTGTTGTTATTTACATTTTTACAATAAAGGCTTTGCGTGTAAACAGTAAAAGTGTTTATAGATTATGTAAGTTGATTTTCTGTGGATGTATAGTTTCATAGAAAACTGTACGTTCGTAGAAAAAGACTTGTCTGATAAAGTTCATACAATTTAAATAAATGTCATTAAAGTGAATGAAAAGCTGGTGTCGTGTTTCAGTTATCAGTGAATCTTTTCATCTCTAGCCGCTTTCACGGATTGGCATTTTAGTTACTGGCGATGACCTGTTGCAAAGTATTTATTTTCACGACATACACACTTGAAAGTGCATTGTGACTTTACTCAAACCAACAGCGACTGATTAATTTTTTTTATAATTTGCGATCTGTTTTCTATTACGTCCGCATTTTGAAGTTTTCTTATTTTTAGGTTTTATTTTTGGCAGCCTTTCCAGGAACATGACATGTTATGTCAATCATTTTTTTACACCTTTGACGTTATTTGAATTATTTACATTTTGAATATATCGATAAACTTAAACTAGTAAAATTTACAAGATTACTAGACAGTTCAATCCTCAATGTACTTAGTTTTTACGTCCTTGTTCCAAACCGAGCGATAGTTTTTACTACGAGGTGTGCGTGCGTATGCGCACCGTAGAGAGGTGAAAAGCAGGAATGTACTCGCCGCATGGACAATTGGTAATTATTGCCAATTAATTCTTGTTTCAGCGATTTGACTTTTCGATATTTTTTTTCTTTATTTATTTCAAGAACATTTTCCTTCCTTCAGCAATTTTTCTTTCACTCCGTTAATCCACAATTTCAACTCCACTCCAGCACCGAAAAAACAAATTCGATCTAATTCTACTGCATAGCATATAAAACAATACCGTGCATTTTAGCGTATTGTGAACATCGGAGTATTTAAGTAGGAGAGAGAATTTGGTCTCAACCTAGATTCCTACTATCAAGGAAGTCGTGTATCAGTTTTATATCGCAGAAAAAAAATGCTTATTCATACTATCTATTATTCATTAATTCTTTATGATTTAGCACAAATACAGACAACCACTAAAAAAGCCTGAAGTTCCATAATCGATTTCTGTATTGGACTTGATTGAATTGAATAAAGAAATGATTTTTTATAAACTAAAATGTCATTATTAGTCAACCAAGCCCCAAATTGATTGTTCTAAATTTTCACTTTACATAATAAATGTATTTTTTTATTCTAATCTTTCATTTTTTTTTTCTTTACTGTTTTTCTATCATTGTTAGAGAAATTTAGTTTTGCTTTTTATAAATGAAAGGATGAAAAATTAGCCTTCATGCAAACGGTAAGTTCAGCTTTTCTTTTCAATTAGAAATTAGAAAAGAAACATTAATTTAATTTACAGTATTTAAGTTGTTTCAACTTTGTTTAACGCTTTCTTTTCTATTTTGCTTTTAAACTAAATTCCCAAGTGGGATGAGAAATAAAATATTCAGTTCTATTAAATAAAGATTCCTTTCATGAGATAGTAAATTCCAGATTATTTTTTTTTATTTAACTATAACACTTTTCATTTGTAAAAAGAATGACGAAAAAATTATATCTGCCTTGAAAAGCTATTTTATACACTGCATTTGAAAGTTTTTCTTTTTTCAGTGTAAAAATAACATTTACTTCTTAATTTAATTAGTAAAGTTTTAGATTTTAAATTAGAAATCGTGAATAATTTTCTCAAAGTAGGATGTTATGTTGTCTATCTTCCATCAAATTGTATTTTTTTGAGAAATTGTAGTCAAATAGTCTTAAATGCCCTCTTTTTTACACAAAATTGCACTAGGATTGTCTTTTTTCATCAAAAAGAAAATACTTTAAGTTTAATTTAAATAAATAGAAAACAAACGTTTTTTAATTATTTGCAACATGGACCCATGTTTTTTAAGAAAAATATTTGTCAATTAAAATTTAAAAATAATAAAATATCTGCCTTTTTTTAAAACTAAAAGCAGATACTTTTTTTTTTTTAGTTATTTTCTTTATTAATGAAAAAAAATTATTGGTCATAAATGGGATATCGATTTGATTTCTCCTGTTATTTTTTAAAATACTGTATACTTACAATGTAATACAATCAATCAGTAACTAAGTCTTACGATGTTGCAAGTCGTCGATAGTTTGTAAGAACAAATTGAGTTTCGTAAATATTTAGTGAAAAGAAAACAGAAAGAAATGCAAAATTCCAATGAGTAAATTTATAAAAAAACGTTTTTGTTTTTATTTAATTAGTAAAAGAGAAAATTAGAAAAAAATGACAATTTGAATTTTTTCGTCATTTTTTGAGGAGGTTGTGTACTGTAGTTTCAATTTTTCAGCGGAAAAATAAAAGAAATGGTCTCTCTCTAGCATTCATAAACAAAACGGTACATTAAAAAAAAACTCGTCAGCTGCAGTATTTCCTCAAAAAAAATATTAAAAATGAACTTATTTAATTAAAAATTAAATAAAATATTAAAGTAAAACGTACAATAACATTGATTAAATTGCTCTTTTCAAAGTCGTAAAGAAATGTGTATTATTCAAAAATTCGCTTTACTAAATTTAAAATACGAAAATATCAATTAATAATTGACAGTTGTTATATCTGTCAATTTTTTGGTATCAATGTTACAAACCATGTAATTAAAATTAGTTATGTAATGATTTCTAATACTATTATTATCAATTTTTTTGCGTGATTATAAAAAAAGTAATTTCATCAGCGACTTTTTATTAAATGACAACAATATGAGTTACACTACAGTAAATTTTTACAGTTAAAGTTTTAAAAATTAATTTTCTGAAAAAGTAAAACATCTTAAATGTAGGACAAAGTAATGAAAAAAATACAGTTAATTCAGGTGTAAATCATGAAGGTGGCTATATTGAGTGAAGGAATAACGTTTGGTGTTTAGAATTCTATCGAAATTAAAATTTAAAAAAATGAAAGTAAAAATTAAATGTCAGACTACAAACGATCTTATTACTGTTAAAACTCGTACAAAAAGTCAACTTAAAATATAATTTTAACTTTTTTTTAATGCATTGATGGAAAACTTAGTGCAATTTTTGCAATTAATGAACTTCTTTACAAAAAATACAGTGAATAATATTAATCAACAATTTGAATTTGTACTTGTTGACCTTTCTTCACGTATACGCCGTCTGATAAAAACGATTCAGACTGTCACAATTAAGAGAATCGTAATTTCCAAAAACGAAGGACTCAGTTGAGGAAGAAAAATATAAATATAAAATAAAAAGTACAATTGTGAGATCTAACGAAGAAATAATGACAGATGCTCATCTTATGCTCTTAAAGTGGCTAACGCTAAAAATGCGTCCAGATAGTGTTTCTTCTCCACGAATGATACTATGAGTGTGTGACACTCTCATATAAGAGAAAGGGATATAACTTAAAACAGCTTTAACGTTAACCTTTTTTTGTATATATTATAAATCGGAAATAAACTCGTGTATAGTTAGTTTTTTTTAGGACGTTTCAAGTATCTCCTTTGTAATCAGGTTGGATTGCGATTGTCTTGTTGAATCGAGTGGTCCTGAGCCCTTTCTTTTTAATGTGTGCTAATATTCTGGAACGTAGAGGTGGTGTAATGCGGAAATTGGAACTGTCGAGCCGAGTTCAAATTGCTCCTGTTGCGTTCAGTTTTGCATAAATGCCCTTAAGAAGGGTACAAATTATTATTAATCACTTCTCATGCCAACTGTGGGTTTTGTGGCGGCAAACCGTTTGATTCAAAACAGTCGAGAATACGACGGGAAACCAATAACTATCTTTTCCAGAAAGTCATGCCAATTATTCACGAATAATGCCCCACCACCACCCACACAAAACTGTATTTACATACACGACTTTCCTTGGAGCAATGGATGTCAAGTTAACCAAATTGATTGTAATGGTAGTGAGTTCAAATCCACACCACAGAGATATCTCAGTGGTGTTGGTTCAATCCACAGAAAGTCCCCTAATCTAAGCATAGTAAAAATAAAATTAGTTAAAATATATTCACATGTATATTTATGTTTGCATCTCAATCCAAAATTTAAGATTGTTTGAATTAATCTTCACAAATTTAAGTGCCAATATACCTTAGCATGAAACAACTTGTTTAGCACACACAAAAATCTATGTTATAATAATTTAAAATCTTCAGAGAAATATATTTTCAGACTATTTTTCAAACCCAAACTTTATCAATTTAAATGACTAAAAAGTGTAGAATTGGTTGGTTGATTTTATAACGTGTCAACGCTTGTTGGATTTAATGTCACAATCAGTTTTTTTCTATTAGTTAATCTGCATTCACTGTAGAGCTGTATTCAAGGCACTACCAACAGAGCTGGCATTTTATGAAGTTACATCAAAATAACACAAAGGATGTACACAAGAATTTGTGAAGATCCTATTTAAAACATTTATATATAACCAGATCAATCCCCTAAATTGGTATTCATAATTCTCTTGCCTACCTGAAAAATTTGTATAGTCAAAAAATAAACAAAGAACATAGATTCATATCTGACAAAGTCAAATATTGGATACAGTATGTGCATAGATGTTTATAAAAATGTATTTATGAACATGTGGCCAAGTGGTTAGAAGGTTAGCATTCCAACTATGAGATTCTGGTTTCAATAACACCATAGTCAATTTGTCTAGGAAGTGAATCTTTGATAATATTGAATTCAGAGTGTAATCCCAGTGTGCAGTACCATAGGGAAGTACCGGAAAACTATGCTATGTATTGACCCATATCATGTGAATGAAATTGGGTAGACAAAACTGTTAAGAAGCCATTGATGGTTGTGCTAGCACAAAGTTGCAAGTCAATGTGACTCAGGGTTCGAGTGAATTGGCTTTGTTCACACTGGTAATCATGCCAAATGATGCACATTGTTCCAGAAACTGTAACTAAGATCGACTCAGCCTAGTTGCAGAATAAACCACAGGTGGGCTCTGAAAGTGTTGAACAAACACAAATGTGCCTGAGCAGGCATCTGCAACAGGGATCAGCTAGCCATCCTAGCAGACATACATACTCAGAAGTGAATTGCCAGTCATAAATATAAATTACAAATAACATTATTGTTATAAAAAAGTTATTTGGACAGAAACTGCTCGCTGTGCAGCCACTGTGATAGGAAATATGAAAAAGAAAAGCCTCCCCACCCCCAAGTCAAACACAAGTCTGTTCAAAGTAGTTAGCATTTGAGAAAATTATTATACCAATTAAATAACAACCTTTGAGGAATTATCAAAAAATATGAGAAGAAATATCTTGTTCCTTTTTTTAATTACTAGTGTTCACCCAATTTAAGGCTCTAGAGCCACTCAAAGTAAGGTGTTAGTGAATGAGGTGTGTGATATGAATGGAAGAGAAGATTGAGTGTAAGGAGGATAGCTAATGAAAAGAATGTGTTCTACAAAGTGGTAATATTGAGGAGGGGGGGGACTTATGTGAGTGATTTGAATTCATGGAAGTAGTATGGTGTGTCTTAGTTATAAAGATCTGACTTTGTGGAATCAGACCCAGACCTTTCACAAATGTGATGAATGGATGTTCCCTCAGGGAAGCCCCATATTTTGAGTGCATATTGGGACTTAAATTCAACTGAGACCTCAAGTTGAGCTTGTACAAACAATCCATCAATAAAGATGCTCGGAAAATGGTTGGTTTCATGAACCACTTTAGTAGGTACCTGACTCTTACTATCCTCCACTTTAATAAGAGCCAGATCAAGCCAAAAATGGAGAATTGCTGCCATATATAGGCAGGAGCTGCTCAGTCTTCACTTTCCAGTCTTGATAGAGTGCAAAGGAGTCTCCATGTCTTTGTGGATGACAAATTGTTTTCCACACTACAACCCCTTTCTCACAAACGAAACCTTGCAAGCCTCTTGCTGCTCTATGACTATTTCAATGGAAAGTGTTCAGATGAACTACATTCCTTAGTTCCACCTAAGACCTGCTATGCCATGCACATTGTATTAAACCACCCTCACTTCTTTCATATTCTATTGGTGAGATGTAAGTTCCACTCAGGTAGCTTCTGCCAATGAATTGCTGCTCTGTAGAACTGACTCCCAAGTAGATACTTCCCTGATCACTAGAATCTTAATCTCTTACATTCTAGGGTTAACTGTTATCTTCCCCATATAAACTGTGCTTTTTACTCTGTAACTCTACCTTGTGTGACTCTAGGGCCTTGTAAGGGTGGACATCATTGTAAGAAAAAAAAAATTTACATTATTCAGACTGTTGTCCTCTTCTTTATTGCCATATTCATAACGTTTTGGCTGTTGTACGCTCTGACCTTCTTCAGGGGATATATGTTGGGATTTCAAACCAAACCCTTTATTCAGACTGTGGGAATAGATTGTTCTAGTTCCACATTCTATGCCTTTTTTGGATATCTCAGTATCAGTTAGTTTCTTTTAAAAATAAAAATTGTCATGAAAATAATGATATGATAGGCTTGTAACATTACATCTGTAGGAAAGAGGTTGAAGAGTGGAAAACAATTTTGAACTCTATGATGGTTTGAAAGTGAGAATTAGGCATCTTCTACCCAGAAATGACTGCAGTATTTCATTTTCAGTCTAATCTGACTACTTTTGTAAAGATAAAGCATGGTAAGAGTTAGATCCTTTATCATGTGATAGAATGAGCCATCCATTTTCTCATCATTTTCACAATGGATATGAGTTCCACTTGAGGTCTGGAATCCCAATAGACATTCAAGGCAAGGAGACTCCTTGTGAGTGCAACCATTCATCATGACTTGAGGAATTTCAGGGTTTATTATTATTCTTGTCAGCTATTTGAGTTACCTACCTACCTACACAAAATAAAATTGCTAGCTATTAATACTAGTAAATAATATACATAAAATGATATAATTTAACATATATAAAATTTAACAGATTTTTGATAATAAAACACTCAATATTATACTAGAGCAATAACTATTATCAAATTAGAAGTAATAACATTCAATACATACGAAAAACAACTCAAGAGTTTCATAATTTTTCAATCACTCATCAGGACTCAATAAATTCTTTGTGGTCAATACAATCATTCTGATTGTATTGATTACAGGGAATTTATTTCATGAACACATTTATACATGCTAACATGCAGTTTTAAACTACAATTTTTAAATTCTAAAATTACAGTTAATTTTGCATGCTATATATATATATATATATATATATATATATATATAGGTGTATTTAAGCAACAAGAATTCATCTAAACATGTTTTATTAAACTCTACAGCCATTCCAACATTTTATATCTTTCCAATTTCTAAATGAGATGTTTCACATTAGGATTATTAATAAATTGTCCAAAGTTTGTTTTCTTCTGTCATATTAGAGTACCTTTGACTATCACAGGCATTGTCAAGAACTGGTTGTTATCAGTATGGTAAGCAAGATTTTTTTACTAAATTCTGGCATTTTTAGATTGCTGGAATTGGCAATGAACAAGTCTTCATTTCATGGTTTCACATATGTACAGGATGTAGCTTGTTTTATATATATATATATATATATATATATATATATATATATATATATATAACATGTATTCAGTACATGCTTTAATTATTGCATATGATGTCTG
Organism: Acanthosepion pharaonis; assembly: GCA_903632075.3. NCBI lineage: Eukaryota > Metazoa > Mollusca > Cephalopoda > Sepiida > Sepiidae > Acanthosepion > Acanthosepion pharaonis. The sequence continues at coordinate 1,596,491 of CAHIKZ030002124.1, read as the reverse complement.
TTTGATTCCAGTTATGCAAAATAATTATTCCAATAAACAGAACTCTAGCATATTAAGAATTTCACATTTGGAAAGTCAGAATTAGTGTTTGTTCAGAAAAGTATAAATATAAGATCTGATAAAGTCAATCAATTTATCAAACATTTGCTACTGATGAGCATTTCAACATTAAACTTTTGAATTGGTCAATCAGATAAGTCATTTAAGCTCTTCTTGATTTATATATATATATACATATATATATATATATATATATATATATTCACAGATATGTTTTATATCTGTACTCTGAGTGTCGAATCTTGGATTTATTTTTCAGCAATCATATTTTCCCCATTATTAAAAGATATTTTATGATGTAAACAGTTTTGAAAATTGTCATTTGAGTGTTGTCTATTTCTTTTAATGATGTGTATTATATATATACTGAGCCATATATTTATTCAGATAAAAGTGTATTATGATTAAGAATGATAAGAGATCATCTAAAACATCTGACATTATCTGTAAGATGACAAATTTCTGTTATCATTTAATATCAAACTAATTTCTTAATCCATTCACTCCAATGACTAATATCTGGTTTAATATCCATCTATCAATCAATAATATACTCTTTGAAATATTGCTGTATATAAGCATTAGTTTAATCCCTATATGACAGCAGTTTAAGATATACACCACTCCAAAAGAACTCAGCTTGACTCTGATAGACTTAGATTCATCTACTTTGATACTCATAATTTCAAGCAAGCAATTGACCTAGAAGAAATCAGAAGTGGAATCAAAAGTGTAAATACTGTGGAAAGACCCAGAAATGATAACATGAATTTGATATTTATAAACTGAGTTCAAGTGTACAACATATTTAGACTGGAAATATATTAAAGCTAATAGAAATTTCTTATCAAATTAACTTCTTGGATGAATTCATTAACATCAACACATGCACAAAAGATATTTTACAGCAGCCAGTCAAATATTTTTGCAGTGTTAATTAGTAATGTTTATTTTATATATAATAATTGGTTGTAGCCAAGGATGCCTGTCTACTAGGATAGCTAGCCAATCCCTATTGCAGATGCCTACTCAGGCAAATTTTGTGTTTGTTCAATACTCACAGAACCCACTTGTTGTTTATACTGCAACTATGCTGAGTAGACTTTAGTTACAGTTTCTGGGAGGGAGTGCGTAATCAACAGTCTGAACAAGGCCAGCATGCTCAAACCTTTGATCATGATGACTTTGTGCTATTTCAACCATTGACAGCTCCCAAAGACTTCTGTCTACCCAATTTCACTCACAAGGATTGGATCAATTTGTGGTATGGTCTTCAGGCACTTTCCAAAGGTGCCACACACTGTCATCACGTCCTCCAGACCGATAACATCAAGAAATCATCTTTTTGACAATTTGACCACGGTGAGATTTGAACCCAGGTCTCATGGTCAGAAAGCGAATGTTCTGACCACTTGGCCATATATATGCATGGTGAAATGGATAAACTGTTGTTTAAATTATGCAAAAATGAAAATAACACTGATATTATAACATAAATATCTTGCAATACTAAAGAGTAAATTTATTCAATAAAATAGCCATTGCCTTCAACCATGGCATCCAGACAACTTCGGAAACTTCTACAACTCTTCTGGACTGTCTACTTGTTTAAGTTGGTGAATGCTACCATAATCTTTGTGTTCAGTTCATCGTTGGTGATACAAGAAGTTTTGTTTGTCTCTTGCTCAACTGCATCCCGCGTAATAATCAAGGGGGTTGCAGTCTGGGGAGTTAGGTGGTTAGATGTAAGAGTGATTGCAAAAATTGTCTGACAGCCATGACTGTGTCCTCCTGCTTGTGTGGCATGGTGCAGAGTCCTGTTGCTAGGCATAGGGTTTTCCAGCAGCTACCCTCTTGACCCAATGCAGTACTACTTCCTCAAGGCACTTGATGTATGCCTCTGTGTTGAGTCTGAGGCCCTCTGTGAAGACCAATGGAGGCATAACGTTGCCATCATTAGTGATCACTTTCATATTCCCTATTAGATTCATCTCTTTTCAAATCCTCAGCACTGTCCTCAGATTGACACCCATACACTTCTGGCACAAAAGCCAAGCTGTGCAGCATGCCATTTCTAAATTTCTGGTGATGTGAATTGTGTCATGGCGCTCTTTTTCTTACAGACAGTGCCCAGCAGACCCTTGGGCAGTTGAAAAAAATCAAAAACAATGTGCATGCATGAAATTAAAAATATAAGATGGTGCAATTTACTCATCACACCATACATACATATATATATATATATATATATATATATATATATATATATATATATATATATATATATATATATATGCACATTAAATATATCATATACACTTCAAAATACTATCTCCTGTGGTGAATGGTATTATAATAATAGCTTCTAGGTTTTTCAACCTTTCCTTGCATTGATTGCTGTATAGTATTTTAGTATTATCCACTAATATCTGTTTTGTATTGATTGTTGTAATTTGGTTGTTTGTGATGCACTAGTTTTGACAGATGATAGGTCAATCTGCAAGAAATTGTGGTGCATGTGTGTAAGGATTAGTGATTACTCCAAATACCTCCATAACCCCTATTAAACTCATTCAACTCTTTCCAAAACCACTGCACTGTCTTCAGACTGACACCTATACACTCTGAAATGTTTATAATTGGAACTTCCAGTATGAATGCCAAGAAGTGCAGAATGCCATTTCCAAATTTCTGGCAATGTGAATTGTGCCATGTTGCCCTTTTTCTTATGGTGCCCAACTGACCCTACTATTACTGTGCAGTTGACAAAATCAAAAGTGCATGCACAAAATTAAAGATATAAAATGGTGACAATTTATCCATCGGATCCTGTATGGTGGCTGGTCACTTGTATCTGAGGATGCCCATCTCCTGGGGCAGCTAGCTAATCCCTATTGCACATTCAATTTTATTCAACACTCACAGATCCCACCTGTGGTTTATACTGCAACTATGCTGAGCAGACCTTACAGTTTCTGGGAGAAAGCAATTTATCTAGTACTAGCAGTAGAGCCCGGCGTTGCCCGGGGATGTAACAGTAAGAGATAGATCAAGTATCGACCATCATAAAGACTGAAAAATAAAATTGACAAAGATTATTGTTTAAGGTTGACGGACACGCATGTCTTAATTAGTTTTTTTTTTTCTTTTTTTTTACGAATTGGTCAAACCCAAACAAAAACATTGTTTTCAATTGTTATGAGTCTATTGATTGAATAGAATTTTATTATAAACAATTGTCTTGTAAATGGAATTTTTAAAGCATTCTGAATGTAAAAATAAAGGAAAAAGTGTGCAAGACAATAAGAAACAGTACCTGCCAAAAAAAAGTGAAGTTTTGTTGAAATCGGCTGAAAAATGTAGGAAATGTGATCCCATATATAAATGAACACACACACACAAACAACCTGGGTTTTATAATAAGTATAACTCGATATGAGTTGTCCCCCTTTCATTCTGGCGACCGGATCATGTTTTCAAATTGATTTCGTGCAAAAACAATTGTGTTTTTCCAATTTTTGGTGCTATCAGAACCACCACAAGGTAATTTTATGCAGTCCTGTGAAGTTTTATTAAAATCGGTTGAAAAATGTAGGAAATCCGATCCAATAAACGTACAGACACACACACAATCTGCGTTTTATAATAAGTAAGATAAGATGATCAACAATCTGAACAAGTCCAGCACACTGATGAAATTCCAACCCGGGTCTCATGGTCAGAAAGCAAACATTCTAACCATTCAACCATATTACATCCTGTATACATAAAAACACACATTAGTACGTACATAAAATGGTACAATGGCAAAGCATAATCCCCCCCATTCACTTGTTTGTCTCTCTCCTGGGTTTGGAGAGGAGTCAATGGAAAAGGAGTGTAAACATTGACTGGTTCTGCAAAGTACTAAAAATCTCAAGAAGAATAAACTGAAGTGGCCTACGAAATATAAGTATATAAAAATGTTCACAAAGAGTATTACAACTAGGCTCATACCACTAAAAAACTACAAAATCATTAGGCTTATTATGAAACTAAATGAACTTAAACTGAAAGGTGTGTATCAACGCAATGAAGAAAGAGCCAAGGTCATGAAGATATATAATGCCTGCCCTTGCTGATGTGTCAAAGTACTGAAGGGCTATGATACTACTGAGGAGGTATTTATATTGCCAAAAATGTTTTTAACAAAACAATACAAAACAAAAGCAAACCCATGGTAGAAATTTTATGAAAATGCTTATTCTACAAAATATGAACAAACCAATTTTTATTTTGGTTTTTATTCTATGCTAGTAGATTAAATTTAATATTTCCAACAAGCAAAATACCTTATTGAATTTCAAATCTAATTTGAATTGATTGGAATGAATTTTTTTTAAATTGCTAAAATTGAACATATTGACAAATCTGTCAAAACAACATATGAAAGAAATATCACAGAAAAGCATTTTTTAATGGAGTGTTTTTCTGAGGTGTTGACAGAGCTATAGTTATATTTGACATTTTAAATTTAAAGGTTACATAACTGTAAAATTTACTTGACAAATACAATGCGAATACCTTTTTTATATAATTAAACTACCCAGTAATATTAAAAATTTAGAAAAATATTCTAAGTAATCTAATATTTTAATGAATTTTAAGTACTTTAGATTTATAGTCCTACTTACAATGACGCTTGAGGAAATTTTAAAAAATTACCAATAAATTTAAAATATACTATAGTTACTGCTCTTATTTTCTGATAATGTCATGTATTTACAAAAATCTGTATGTTTATACACACAAAAAAAATTCAGACAACTTTTTAAATTATTGAGTTGCTGAATTGTAGTAAGCTTTGCCATTTATGATTAGTAAATAATTTAGTAAATATAGTTTTTACTTTACTTATTAACAATATCACCTAACTGATATAAATTAATACAGAATTTTAAAAGATTTAAAATTTTATAAATTATAATTAAAATTTAAAAAAAATTATTGTAAGAATTCATTATTCATCAAAAATTTTCTTCTTAAGACAATAGTGTCTATATATCTTATTCATAAAAACAGTTAAAAGATTTTCCAATTAAATAATATCTTAGTTTTATTGCATTTTTTACTTTATGCTTCAGAGCAGATTTTCTGTAAATGTTTGAAAAAAAATTTGATTACATAAATTCTCTAAGTAGTTGTGCTTATAACTAAAAAACTGTTTTTAGTTATAAGCACAGCATTAAACTGCTTAATGTGATTAGTTTTTAAATTAAGTACTATAAAACTGAATTTCTCAAAATTTCATGAAATTAAAATGAATTGGGCTAAAACCGATATACCATGATTTCTAAAAAAGAAACATTTCTAAAATAATTTCATTAAAATTCGTCAATTATTATTTCCCATACGGTCATTTTTGTTGGCACAAAAAAAAAAATATAAAATTTTAAAAATATTTTAATCAAAATTCAAAAAATCCTTTGGTCTTTCCTATGTTTTTTGACGATAAAACTTTGTTTTTATTAAGTTTTTAGGTCATTTTTTCCATCATGTAGTATGCAGATGCTCATCTTCTCTTCCTGATTGAAACTCTTAGGAAGATAAAGTAAAAAGAAACTTTTTTATTTGTTTACTACTTACTTACTGTCTCAGTATTGTCTGCTTAAATATCAAGAGTTATCATGCGAAATTCATTTATTATTCTAAAATTAAAAAATCATCCTTGTAAAATTTCAGCTTCCGATCAAAAATTTTGGAAACTGCTAATAAAAAATAAAGAAAACTAAGAAAAAAGTAACTATTTATTTTATTACCAAAGTAATTTCACTCGCCAAACAAGGAACCATTTACTCTCTTATCACTCAACAAAGTCAAATAATTGAGGATTTCGTCCTAAGAAGAGGGTTCATAAAATTAATTACCTTAAGCCTTAAGTGATATAGCTGGAGGGTTCAGTTTTTTTACGGGATAAAAAAAAAAATTAATTTAATAATGATAAATGTTTTAGCATGACAATTAAATGCTATTTGAAACGAGATGTTAAATAAAATCGTTACTGCAATTTTAAAAAATAATAAAGTTTATTTTCCTTTTTTTTCTCTAAAAATTAGTTTCGAACTTCCAGAAGTTTTTATTTTATATGCGGAAAAATAGGAATCATTCCAAAAAATAACGAATAGCAAAAAATGTGTAAAATCAAAACTAAAATGTTTAAATTTCGTTTTCTTACATGTTTGTTTGTTTATATGGATTTAAAAATTAACATCTGATTTAACACCCTAACTTTTAAAACATGTGATTTAGCAACCCCAACTTCGACTTTTCGTTTTGTGGCAGCGTTCCAGTTTACGGATGAATTTTACTATAGTCGTAGTAGTGGTCGCCTGAAAAATGGTTACGCGACTATTACTACAATTACCCTTCTTCTAAGTGATAGAGCCATGACTTGGGAACGAACCAAGACTTATTTATTTTTATTTTATTGCATTCTGTTCTAAATATACTGACTGAGACTGATCTATTGATTTCTTTTGAGTTCAATCAATGTATTGCAATGTAATTTGATTCTAGCGGAGTGCGGTATCAGAGTTGCTTGTTGCTAGGCAACCCCACGACGCTACTGCAGCGATGTGTGATGTTGTTGGTCTAACACACAGCCCAACAACAAACAAAGAAACTAATATAACAACTTCGAACTCTGGATTTCAATTCCATTTCGGGAAATAACAATAGAAAAAACGACTTTAAACTATTTATTAAAAGCAAAAAAATATCAAAGGAAAATGTCCGTAAAGATAGAAAGTGTTTCTATCGGACCCGAGTCATGGCGCAACCGAACACTTCGTGGCATGAAAATGTCAGAAGATTTAATAAAAAGAAGCAACAAGCATATTTCTTATCGCCAGTCAGTTGATGTTTTGCCCTATATGAGGAATTTTCTCGTACGTCTGACAAACGACGAGATCTTGAAATATTACAGGGAAGTAAGGGCAGTTGCTGTTAAGCTGCGACATACCATTTCGTCAATTAATTCTGAGATTGTCACAATGACAAGATACCAGGAAAAATTACATAAAGAACTCGATTTTGTCCGAAAAGATATTGTTGTTAACAGAGAAAGTCAGAAAATGAGAAAATTCCGACCTATAACAGAACAGGTATTTATTTTTAAATTCATATTTAGCCTTTACCCATTATGCCCCACTTTTGTTTTAAACTGTTCCGAAATGTAATGTTTATATTGTTTTTAAATGTTTAAATAATTTTCTATACTTACACATTCTTCTTTTTAATCCCAGAAATCAATGTGTTATTAACAATAACAAAATTATTTTTAGTCATAGAAATCATATGGAATGAATAATATTCAAATTCAATTGTTAAAATAAGCCAAATACAAATTCATCTGAATTTCAAACTGTTAACTAAAGATGAAAATAGAAATAAAACTAAAACTAAAAGCGTTATGTACCTTTGAAAGTACAAGCCATAATTTGGAAATTAGAAAATAATTTCTCAGAATGACTCATTATGCCCCTTCTTATTTCATTTTTTTTTTTTAATAATCATAGATTCTATGGCGATGTTTCTCAAGCTTATTCTAGTCATGGCCCCCTTCAATCCAGTGTGTGTTCTTTATGGCCCCTCATGCCAACTTGAGTTCTTATCCTCCCTCACACCCTGTTCCTCAACTTAAAACATCTAGGGAAGTAGGAATATTAAAGATTATAGTTTGGATAGTATTATGGCATCAAAACACTAACTCCAGTTGTAAGACTAATATTATTTGGATAAATATTTTATTTGAATAAACTCATTTATTTACAAAACAAAAAATACATGTACCATCAGCTCTATCTTTTATGATTTCAATGGGATTCCTATGACTGGTGCAGGGCTGCCAAATTGTCAATGTTTGACTTGAAAGCTGGAGAGAGACACATAAATTGCCTCTTTTTTTCTATGTTTTGAGTCTTTGACACAGACGCATCATTCAACTAAAATCAGACTCAACCAAGTAAGATGTGGGGGGAAAAATGAGTAAGAGCAACTTCACATCTTTCTAGATTCGTGGGTAATTCTTATGCATGTCTTCATTCATCTACAGTTTCTGGTATACTCCTTACTTGAAACTCACTTGAGCTGTTGTGTTATTTTGAAGTTCAATGAAACTTTCTTGCAGGGTGATATCAACTTCAGATACATCAGTATTGAAGGGAGCCACAAACCAGTGTGGCATTGTCATTTGGAGTAGATCAGAGAAGCGAGTTTTCATATCATTATGCAATTGCTTCAAAAGATCAACATACACTGCTAGGTCATCATCAAGCAGCTTGGTGGATATATTTGCTAAGGAAGGAAACTGCAAACTCCCATCTCTCAAGGTTCAACCAGAACAGCTTTAGTTTCCCATTAAATGTGTTAATTGCCTCCCTGCAGGAAAACACAGTGGGCTCATTTCCTTGGAGCTCTTTGTCCAGGACATTTAACTTTTTGAAATTGAAAGACAAGTTGGTGAAAACATACCTTGATTCAAACTTTAAATTATGAGTTTCAAATTTTAAGAAATTGCAAACTAAGAACAGCCATTTTGCATAGATCAGATGAAAAAACTTCAATAAATAAATATTTATATTAACGAAATGGCTTAGATTAATTTAATATTTAATTAAATAATAAATGTAATATTTTATTTTAAATAATAATTATTAATTACAGAATACTACATATATATATTTTGTGGGTCCTAAATTTTCTGTGCCCCTTCATGGACCCCCATTTTTCAAACTTGGCTTTGTGGCCCCTGAAAATATCTTATGTCCCCCAAAGAGGTCATATGGTTCATGTTGAGAAACCTTGATCTCTGGTATAAATTTATTTGAATTAAAAATTATACTATTTTTATTGCAAATGAGGGTGAATAAATATTTAATTAGTGTAATGTTATTCAGAGGAAATGTTAGATTATTTTATTGTCTTGAAAGATCTAAATTATCTTTATTTTATTTTCTCTTTCTAAACACACACATGTACATTACTTCATTGTGTGCATATGTGTGAGTGATTTGAGCAAAACAAAAATTTCAAAAGAAAATTTGTTTTTCAACCTGTCTAAATATCATAAAAGTGCATAGTTATATCAAAATTCAAGACTAGAAGAAAAGGATTATTATTAACTCTCTGATTCAATTCATAGAAAAGATGTAGAAATACTGTTATTTTTTATTAAACTGAATTAGTAAAATTAATCTATCAGTAAATATTCCCTTCCAAATTAGGCAGGGGCTGATTTTTAAAAAGTTGTCTGCTTATTTTTTTGAAATAACTGAACAAAATCTGCTTGTTCAATGTTTCTATTGCGTGTTTTGTGTTGTGATCCTGTAGATTCTCATTGCACAACAAAAGCCTGGTATTCAAATTAGTTTTTCTGTTTGTGTGCATACAGCAGTCAAAAACTATTTGGCAGATCTGAACAAAATTCCTCCTTCAGACAAAGTTAGTTTCTTTCCTATAAATGGTGTCTTTGTTTATACAGAAATAATCAGAGCTATTTTTTTTTCATTCATATGACTGTAAAAATTGTAAATGAATTGTAGAATTACTCAGAATTTTCTTTTTCCTAATTCGATGCTTACCATTTGTTTGTAGTTTTATATTTTATTCCATTCAGTATCTTTTTGGTAACAGTTAAAACACATATATTATGTGTTAATGTGACTTGTTATAATCACTAAACTAAGTAAAATAAGCCAACATTGAGTCAGCAAAATGATTCATGCATTACTCATCAAGAGTATTTGAATTTTGGAATTTCTCAGTACAAATAAATCCATATGATAAACTTGATATAATATTGATAGAAGAATATAAAATAGGTTTGATCTTATTCCAGTATAAAATATTTATAATATAGTAAAAAGGAGAACTTAAAAATACAACAATTTTAAAAGCTGAAAAAATTACATGAATATGATTAAAATAAGAATATGTACATCAAAGGTTTTCAGAAAAAATTGTTAAAAGAAATATTCTAATTTTGCAAAATTTGAAGCATTTTAACTTTTGGAACATTATCTACAGTGATTTCTATTAATAAGAAAAAGTAACTGTTGATGAGATGGTCACTAGTCAGTATTTGCTAAAATTAAGTAGAGAAAGAGTAAAGCTATGATAGCAAGAAGGAAAAGGTGAAATGAACAAGGTGAGCTTGGGTTTTTGCTGATGCAGTGGTAGTCTAATTTAAATATGTGAAGAATGGAGACTAAATAGTTTCCCCTAGGAAAGAGATATTCTATATTCAGTTTGTATCAACCATTACAATACACAACTTTACAACAGCTGAAATAAACAGAGCAAGGAACTAGACAGGATATAAAAAACAAAAATTTATTCAGACAAAGTAAATAATATTTCTGAGAAAATAGAATCTATAAGAGAAAATAATTAGACTTAATTGATGTGTCTGCTCAATTTTTATTTTCATTTAAGAGCATTGCTAGATTTTTCTCAGTTAATGTTGAGGGTCATGCGTGCTGCTAAATTTGGAAAGTCTGACCTCTATGGAGCTCAAATCGAAAAGTAAGATATATTCCTTGAAAGATGACCATGAAAAGAAGTTTTTTGCATTGATAAAAGGAAAATGTTAATAATAGTAAACTACAACTAATTCTGTAATAATTATATTATTGTTTAAAGTGTGAATCAATTTAACAGAAGTTGCAGGAAAAAGATTAGTAATTTCTGCTTTGTTTCCACTTGTAGAACAAGAACTGAGTAAAGTCAAGTCTTGTTTAGAATGTCTTTGTGTGGTTATCAAAGATGAATAATGCAGTAATAATCATTATATAAAATCAATATTTTGATAATGTATGAAACAAAATTATAGAACAAGTTGAAAAGTTTCACAATAATATTAAAAATTACCACATTAAATCTTGTTTAATTTGGAATGTTGATCATTAGAATTGTTGGATTACCACTCTCTGATGATAATCACAGGCAGCACTATATTTGAAAGGATCTTCCACTTTTCTCTTTGACTTTTGGACCAGCAACATATGATTCCTTTTGCTCTGATAGACACGAGGCATGTAAGTACTTGAGAAACACAAAATGAAGATTGTATTAAACTGCTCATAACTTCAACTTTGTTTCTTTTAGAGAGAAAGTAAATGAGTGTTGCTGCTCCAAAAGTCAAAGGGAAAAGAGGAAGAGCCTTTCAAATATCATGCTGTCTGTAATTATCATCAGTGGGCAGTAATCTTGCAGTATAATTTTATCAGCTTACTTCTATACTTAGACTAAATACTGATTTTAGATAGACATTGTATAACACACTCTCTATAAATACACAAAAGCTTGCTATTCATCTAAGAAATAGCAAAGTAGGAAAGCAGAAAACTCAATATTATTATTAATAATCATTATTATTTGAATATTTAAATTAGGGTCATATACAACTATTATGGGTAGTTAATAAATATTATACAACATTCTATTGTGGCAGTAGACTATGAAAACCTTATAATGACAAGTTTAATTTTAGAAAAATAGGAAGAAAATTGAACATACATACAATTACACAATATTTTTGTTTTTATGAAACTTGATTTCCAGAAAAAATTCCTTCAGCCCCCACGCAACAAAAAACTAGAAAAATAGTGATAATTCATATCAAATGAATAGAAATTATTTGGAAAAATTGGTGATAATTCCTATTATATAATAAGTTGTATTTATATCCTGAGGTGACTTTGAAATATTTTTGTTTGCATTTAGAGTCTAATGTAAAAATCCTTTTCTTTGATTTTTTTCTTTCTATTATTTTTTAACTGAATTTTTTGGTTCTTTACTTTTCAGTGTAATTCTTTATTTCATAAAGAAAAAAAATGTTGATTTGAAAGCCATGAAATATTCCAGTGAAAATAATTTCTAGCTATCTAATCTCCCATCAGTTACCTTTGCTCTAAAATTTATCAGAGTTAATATGACAATTTTAAAATATTAGTATTACACATACATTTATATAGGCCTACAGTTTTAAGAGAATAAAATAAAGAATCAATATGTATTTTCATATTTCTTTTATTTAAATTATTACTTTTTGTCATCTATAGGTTCTTATTATCACAAGACATAAACTAATAACCTATAAAAAAGAAAAACATTATATCCATATGTTTTTCTTTTACTTTCATCACATTTCATTATTTAGAAAGTTTAGCCATAATGCATAAACTGCTCTGATAAATTCGTCTGAAATTTTGAGACGTGGAATTATTATGTTCCCATTATTATGCTCTAGTCTTGTATCTCCAAAGAGCAGAAATGTTGTGAATATAAAAAGAGTCAAGACAATGATAACAGTCCACATGAATAATACATAAAATTTACTGAAAAGCAATAATCTTAGAAAAGAACAAATAGGCAAACATTGACATATCATATGGTTTTCTGTCAAGGTTTGGCTTACAGACACATCACATTAAAACATTGGTTCCTGTACAATCACCAAAGTTAAGCTTGGTCAGTAACTAGATGGGTAACCATTTGGAAATACCATGTACTGTAAGCTTGGATGTTCAAGTTGTGTAATAATAGCTTGGAATTTTTAATCAATGAGCCAAGTTCCAATTCTCATTGAGTTTGTTATATTTACTTATGTTACTTGGGAAAGATAAGAATTCACATATTCTCCCTCCTAGCTGTGGGTTAATTAGCAAGACTTGTATCACTAAACCATTATTATCTGAAAAAAAAATTCTTAAAATTTTTAAAAATATTTTCGAGCTTTAAATTACCTGCAAAGAGTTGATAAACTGTAAAAAACAAATCAGCCAATTAACCTATTAAGGTTGGTTGTGCACCCAACAGTTGTTGCTGGTATTGTCTAAGCAAATAACAGAGTTATAAGAAAATGTTTTATCCAAATACTGACTCAGTCCCTGTCCAATCATCATGTCATGCCAGTTACAAATGATTGTATCAAAATGCCTGGTGATTGAAAAAAGCACAAAGGGAAATGACTTCAAGCCATTCATAACTGTGTTAGTAAAAATAAACATGAAATTTGAACTCAGTCCACTAGTTTTGTGGTCTATACTGAACATCATCACACAAATCCCTATACACCCTCCCACAAACACATAAGTTATAATTCAATTCATAATTTGTAGGAAATAGTAAAGTATAGCACTATTATTATTATTGTTTATTTTTGGTAGCATACATGATAATACATAAGAACATTGTATTGTTACAAGATTGGTATCACTATGATGCTGTCATCTGTTTGTTTTTTTTTCCATTCAGTTCTATAATGAGGATTTTTTTACTAAATTTTTCCCAATACAAGGCGTGAGAGCCACTCAAGATAGAAGGTTACAGTGAAATGGTAATGATATGAATGAAAACAGTGATTGTATGAAATAAAATTTATGAGGATAAAAAAAGATAACGATTATCTCTCCAGTTGAAGAGGTTACAATTGAAGTGTTCAGGGAAGCATCCATGCAGAAGTCTGTTCCATAAAGTGGCAGTTCTTGAGAAAAATCTGTCTGAGTGGAACTTGCTTCTTGCATTTGGAACAAAAAGGAAAGAGGGTAATCTGCCTCTGTAGTAGAAGCACAGCATGTCTTAGCAGTAAATGTCTGAATTGGTGGAACTAAAGTATGGAGCTCATGGCAAATATGCTTTATATTTATGTTATCTGCTGTCATAATATGCATGTCTATCAGTAAGTATTGTATATTTCTTTTTAAAACAGGGAATCAAGTAGAATATATTCTCAGCCCCACAAAAAAGAATAATTATTTTCTTATTATGTTACTAAGAGATTGTTGCAAAAAAGTTTTAAATAATTATAAAATAGTTTGACTCACTGTCCCAAATCTGACAGAATGGCCAAATACCAGACTTTTTTTTTTAATCTCCTCCTGGTTGAGTCAAGAACTTTCAGCAATTTGCTATGTAAATGATTTTTTTACTGTTAAAACCATATGTTAATTAATTTCAAAATTCTTGAGGTTTTAGCCAAAATAAAAAGATATTCGAATCATGTGAAAGATGAGTGTGGAAAATATGATTTTAATTTTAGGTTTCTAAAATAAATGATTTTTTTAAAAATTGAAAGAGTTCTGATGTCTTAATAAGCAATTTAACTGCTGCTAAATACAAGGATGTAAGAGTATTAATTTAAATCCTATTTTGTAGATATAGACTATATTCATTAAAAAAAAAGGAATGTTAATCATTAGTATGATTTTATCAGCCTACCTCTATATTCAGACTGAGTACTGATTTTAGGATAATTTCAGTGTTCTAATGATAGCATCAGAATTCATATGCAGTACCTCCATGCTGAGATATTGATTTATTTATTTTTAACATTTTTCTTTCAAACAAATGCTAATTGTACTTGGATTAATTATGAATGCAGCAATTTGTTCACTATAGTGTTTTGGAAGCTTCTGTAGGGAACAAGATGTGTTTTTTTCTATATCTTTAGAAATATTTGTGAATTTCTTTGTCACTTTTCATGTGACACACTCAGAATTCATTTTCAATAGATTTTATTCATTTGCTACTTAAACACTTTGACTGAATGTCCCGCTTTTCCAAACCCAGGAAAAGTAATATAAAACATTAGTTTATCTCCTAGCAATGTCTTGATTTCACTCTAACTATTGCTTTATTAAAATTATTTGATTAGCCACCTGCTGTGTTTAATTTCTATGCTCTCTACTGTTTTCAATCTTTCAACTCCCAACAGACCCATATTTATTGATATTTTTGTTTTTTTTAAAGCAGACAAAAAAATGATTTATGATTCATTTTAATAAGCTATTTAAAATATTTCCTGTTTAAAGAGCAGAAGATTTATTAGTATTGTATAAGATCTATGATTGTCAAAGTGTTACATAAAATCATGCCTTGGCAATTTTGCTGTCTTTTGCTAAAATAAATTGTTATATTTGTTCTTTGTCAAAAGAAATCTTTAAATTCTATGAAGAATGAAGAGAATTAACAGTTAATGAGAAGGATGAGTTTGGTGATGATTTATTAGCATGTTTTTGTCTGTTGTTGTTTTGGGCATTAGGAAACATAAACCTCCTTTTCAACAAATTTAAGATTTGTGTTTAGTTAAATGACAAAAACTGTACTGAAACTTCATTCTACCAAATATTATGTTGGAAATGATAGCAGTGATCTTTTCATAATTTTTCACAGCATGTGATATAGTCTATGTCAGCATCTAGAAAATTCTGGCAACATTGTGTGTGTGTGTGTGTGTGTGTGTGTGTGTGTGTGTGTGCGTGTGTGTAATATTGCAAAATTTGAAAATTCTAGAATATTATCATATAATTATTGTTAGCATTTTGTAGTTCACAACCATTCTGGAAAATTCTAAAATTTTCTTGGATTTTCAAATAGTATCTATGTCTCAGTTTTTTATCCTCATCACCCCGACCTCTATTGTTCCATTGCTCTCTATATGATGCTCACCACCCACCACTAAAGGGCACTGGCATCCACTTTGAGAAGCCTAGTCTTCATTAAGACCATCATTTTTGTGTCCTTGTGCTTAGTAAATATTGCCATTACCTTTTGGCAGGCAGTCACAAAACGAATTGTAGCTTGGTAACTGGGGATCTATTTCCCAGACATTGCACTGAGAGATAGAGTATTTATTTTGTATGCCTATAGATTTATTACTTCAAATGTTACTTTTAATGGATATCTGTATTTGAGTAGCTGCTCTGTTTTTTTAACAGTATTTATTTTGTCTAGCAGCCTGCATACTCAAGAAAATATATTAAAGAAAATGTGCCATCCAGCAGGATTTGAACCTGTGTCCTCCTTTGCAGGAGAAACCTGCATCTCATCCGGCATGTGTTAACTGCTCAGCTATGAAGAGCTACACAATCAAACAAGGTTCTTTTTGCCTTTAATAGGTTTACTCAAGTGAGTGGTAAACAAAACAAATACTGTTTAAAATTTAAAAAAAAACAAATTGGAGAAGATTAAAAAATAAAATCCATTAACTCTTTAGAAATACTCATAGATATAAAATATGATGCAAAATCTTTTTATGTAGAGAAGTGGCAAAAAATACCAATATGTCTCAGTCTTTGCTGAAGTTTCATCTTCCTTGGTGTTTTCATATCTTTCGCTATAAACGCAATGAAGTACGTACTTGACTTTCTTTGTATAAAATTATAAGCAACAGCAGATTTTTAACCGTTTAGTCTGAAGAAGACCACAAAAGAAACTGGCTGAAAGAATAATAAAGATAAAAGAAATAAGAATTATTGAATATGTCAGTGTATGTGTACTTACAAAAGTATACATGATTGTGTATATATAGATTCTTATTATATTGAAATATCTCAACAAATACATACATTACTCATAACAACTAATTGTTGTTAGTAACTTCTTTGTATTTAGATGAACATGCCTTGACAAGAAATTATATTACATTATAAAACAGAATTGAGAAAAGTCAATAATAATCTAGTCTATAATTCTAATAGACTAGCAGTTTCCTTTTATGATTATTCAAAACATTTCAACAGAAAATTTTCTTCAAGTGCAATTTTATTAACCTCTCTTTCTCTCTGTCTCTCTCAGTCTACCATGTTAATTCAATAATAATGATTCGTCATAGCTTCCTGTCTTTTGTTGCTCTTGACAATACTTGCAATTTTATGACTGATGTTTTTATGATACTTGCTACTTCATCCATTTACAAATAAGGTTACTTATGCATTTCTAAACTTCAATATGTCCTGTGAGTGTTTAGTTCTCCAAACCTTTTTTCCTCATTGTGTATCCCAAAAGTTTCAGCTTTCTCTTCCTCATTTCTCTGTAATTTTTATTCTCCTTAAAATTTCCTCATTTGCCACATGCTGTGTCTATGGTATTCTCAGCATTTGTCAATAGAACAACACCATGATCATTTCAAGTATTTTCTTCATTTGTGACAAAATTGTTGATATATGATCATTAACATCTATTGTCTCTTGTCATGGTGAAATGCATAGAGGCTCGGACTGAGAAATCAGAGAGCTGTGTTCAAATTCCAATTGTGTTCATTACATTCACTTACAAATACCCTTGGGAAAGGTGGGAATCCATCATCTCCAACCCATCTATGGATTAAATAGTAGAACTTGTTTCTAAAAAAATAATTTTTATTCTCAAAAAATTGTTAATGCAATATTCACTTGCAAAAAAAAAAAAAGAAGTATTCTTATAATCCCCAAAATGTTATGGCTTTAGATAACCTACAAAGGGTTGATAAGCCATAAAAAATACTTCAGTCAATCAATCAATAATAATGTCTGATATTGTCAGTGGCCTGTTTTGGTTCCCATATACTTCTTCTGAATTGTTCAAAATGAAGCAGTGTTTCTATACATTTATTTTCCAAGATAAATTCCCTTATAATAACCAGACTTTGTGATATGCAACATATAAATTTCTCAATTAAAGATTTTT
Source organism: Acanthosepion pharaonis (assembly GCA_903632075.3). NCBI lineage: Eukaryota > Metazoa > Mollusca > Cephalopoda > Sepiida > Sepiidae > Acanthosepion > Acanthosepion pharaonis. The sequence continues at coordinate 1,578,944 of CAHIKZ030002124.1, read as the reverse complement.
GAAAAGATTGGATTATTGTTTTATTTTCATTTTTTTAAAAGAGAAACTAAAGTATTAGTAAGTATCAAACCATAAAATAATTTCAACAATTACAACTAAAGCATCATTTCTTAGTGAAAAAAATTATATTTAACCATATTTATTTGAGGGGATGCTGAAAATTGAAGGATTGCTTGACCAAGAAGTGATTCAAACAAATATCTACCAAAAATAACAGTATTTTGATTTTTAATGATAATTATAATTACATATCTATAAATCTACCATTCGCCCATGCTTAAAATATTGCTGCCACATATGACCCGGTGCCCTGCTATTTACCTTGAGCTCCTTGATAAAATCCAAAGATGAATCAGCAATATTATTGGTCTTGATCTGGTGGCTCAGCTTCGGTCACTTTCCCATTGCTGTAAGGTTATCTCCTTGTGCCTTTTCTATAGATATTTTCATGGTAATTGTTGAAATGAGCTCTTCACTATGGTACCTAGACTGTATGAATTTAAGCGCAGTACTAGACTGGCATTGAGATCTCATCAATTTATGGTTGAGTTGGCTGAATGTAACCATAAATTCTATGCTAACAGATTCTTTTCTCACACTTCTCACTTGTAGAATTCCCTTTCAGCTCCATGCTATCCAGCCAATTTTAATCTGCAAAAATTTAAATGCAATGCCAATTGCTATCTACTGTCCTCCCGATTACTCTTTCCTCTTCCTTAATTCTTCCATACCCTGTAACCCCTTGTGTCTTAATGGCTTTACTGCCTTGCATGAGGTGATACTGATTTTAAAAAAAAAGAAAAATATTAATTCTGGAGTCATCACATGACTAATGTGTCAAACAGGAGTGTTTAGTTGTTAGCCTAGTATATTGGAGCTTAAAAGGTAATTTTGGGAGGAATTCTTTTTTAAGTGCACCTTATATGGCAAGAGAGTATGTTGTTCAAATTCTGTTCTATAGTTTAAATTTTAGATGTTTGTTTTTCTGAAAACAATCCAAGTTGAAAACTTAGAATAATACATGGATGTTGTAAAGAGTATTAAAATCTCATAACAGGCTTTCTTGAGGACCATGGAGACATATTCTTATAATATTGTTACTGTTAGGAATAAAATCAATTTCCATATCATAATCATCATGACCAGGTGTTGTAGTAGGTTTGCAGCACAGCTTAGTACCTGACCAGTTATTTTATTGCTCTTTCTTCTTAATAAGGTTTTACTTTTTCTCATATTCTTTCACCCTTGTGTCTTAGTGTCCTTTGTCTTGCTTAGGGTGAAATAATTAAAAAATTATCACCCCCCCCCCAGATATCTGGGTTGGAAGTCAGAGAGGTATTCATTCATGCATAGTGTGTCTTAGGCAGGAGCCTTCAGTCTAGGAAGCCCTTCACCCAGCAGTGCTTTGTCATCACTGCACTGGGAACATACATATCTATAGAGCCCAGTCTACCCTATTGTGCTAGATGGCCATTGACCTTACAAAAAGATTCATCCACCTTTTGACAGGTTTTTAATCCTGCTGGGCGTTAAGCTACCCTATTGTTGGGTGTCTAACCACCCTCCTCACCAGAAAAGCCTGGTGGGGAAACCAGTTTAGTTGGCAATGACCAACCATATGACAACTAGTTGAATTCGTTATCTTAATTATTATCTTATAAATAGAGAGGGGGTCTGTAATCATTAGGTCTTTTCAGCCACTAGATTATACATTATACATTTTATAGAAGCAATTAAAAGTATATATTTCATGTTGACATTTTATTAATTTTGCTATAATATTTTTATGTATGTATATTTTGCTATAATATATTTATATAAACAGATATGTTATGTAGCATAGTGTGGAAAATGGAATCGGCAAACTGAGTTCAAATTTCAGCCAAGTTTGTTGCATTTAGTTTCACACAAATACCTTGGGAAAGATATGAATCTGTCTCTTCTCTATTAAACTAGGGATTAAAAACAAGGAAAACTGGACTCTCTAGCTTTGGTTGGCAACAAGTCTAGAAGAACAACTTGAAAGCCAAAACTGGCTGGGGTTGAGGTTGGTAATTCCACCCCATAAAAACCTACTTGTTATAGAAACCATAGAAGCAACACCTTGTGTAGTGAGGCTGTGGCCCTCTACTCTACTGGGAAATTTAATAGCACTAAGGAGGAGAAAGAAGGATTTTTACATGACACTTTGTGTGATAATAAATATATTGTTTAAAAATAAATGATCTGTGAATTATTAAAAGTGACTAACGTCACTCAAGGATATCTGACTTATCTATAGGCACAACAATAATATTAACTATAATATACACATGTCTGTAACATGTCAAGATTTCCTTTCATTTCATTTCATAATAATGTTGTGTTTGAGTAAAAGTGAATTTACAGGAGATAACTGATAACTGACATCTATTAGACATAGAACATGGAACTAGAACAGTCTACCCCAGTGAGCAAAATAAAGGGTTCAGTTCGACATTCTAACCACCTGAAGATGGCCGGAGCGTACAATGGCTGAAACATTGTAATAAATATGGCAACAAAGATGAGAACAATAGTCCAAATAATGTAAATAGTGTACATAATACCTCATCTCAGAAATATAGACAGAGTCTAATGGTGATTATGAAGATACGGCATCTCAAAAAACTCAATCTGATCATTCTGATAAGGCCATGATTGACAATGATCCCTCCAATTAAGCCCATAACCAGTGACAAGTGTCTGAGTTTCTTATCAGGCAGGTAATGCATGAAGACATTTGGTATTTCTCATGCAAGATGAGAAAGTGCAAATTTTTATTCCAAGCCATGAAGGACAAGAGGGAAGACTATATTACAAAGCTTTTGAACAAACTCAAGCATCCCCTCCAAAAAACATGCTTTGGTTTTTCTCAAACGAGAAAAATTTTGGCCAGGATAAGATGATGAACACATAGAACAACCATGATATACAGTGATGAAAACCAAAATATCCAGTCAACAGCATGGTGTTTGGAGTAATCACTAAAAATGGCAATGTTGTCTCCAATCATCTTCCCACAGGGCCTGAAACTCAACACTGGCTCTTCCCCAATTTGAAAGCCATGCACTTTCTATGTGGAGTTGCTTCTGCTGCTCTGCCAGCACCTTGGGGGATGAATTTCCCCAACACTCCCTGCATGCACAAATCTCCCATTAAAATGGAATGCACTAATCCTGTGCTTATTCCCACTTCAGCTTGTGGATATCCTACCTGGGCATGCCTCCCTCTCCACTGAATTGTGGCCATGTTTGAAGTAGTTGTATCATTCCTTGATCTGAGTTTTGTCCATGGCATCATTGTCAAAGGCCTGATAAATTTTATGGATGGTTTGTGTTTGAGTATCACCATGCTTTTGACAAAACTTGATGCAATATCTTTGCTCAATGTGTTTGGACATCTTGCATGAAAAAAAAATCCAATGAGTGTACACTACACCTGTACTTCAGGTGTAACAGCTTGGAACTGATGCAGCTTACCAGCATAAAATCTTTTATGCATGTGCAGAGAGGGTGGCATCACCTCCCACCCAAAGATTAGTTTTGGTGGGAAAATAAAATCAGATACTTTTTGAATGCACCTCATGAATATATATGAGGATGTAATGAAATTCTTAGCTTGACCAAGAAGGGATTTCAAAATAAATTTCTATGTCTAGACATTTAGTATGATTTTGGGAAATATGCCAACCCAAGAATTTTTCAACACTTCCTCATGTATATGTATGTGTGTATTTTATATATATATATATATATATATATATCCTTTCATCATTTTTGGTACTTTGTAATCTTGAACTTTTCTTTTATTGATATAATTTTGGTTGGTTGGTTATTTTGTTTTACAGCATATCAACCTCAGTTTTATTGATATAAAAAGCAGAAACTATCATTTGACTTCATAGAGAAAAAAAGGATTTTGCATTGTGTCAATGTGAAATGTGAGTCTTGTATTTAACTCAATAGAGCTGATAATACAATTTGATCTGAAACAGATATAAAAAAAAAAGAAATTCAGAAAGGCTTTATAAGTTCATAATTTTGTTATTATATTTGTGTTTTTCCTTTTCTGATATATTATTAATGTTTGATATTAAAAGTGGATGTCATCAAAAAATCTAAGCCTAAAAAGGTGATTGGGAATTGAGAAAACTATTTTGATGTATAATGCCTATTTTACTATACTACTTAGCATAGATTGTTTATTTTACCCTGCTCCCCATAAAAATAAATTACAACAAATATGAAGCTCCTTTATTTTTTTACAAATACTGGTCAGTGTAAAATTAATCCAAATTAAAAACCAATTTAATTCTGACTTGTTAACCTCCAAGAATTAACATTTAACAGAATAAACTACTGGAATTTTACACTCAGCAACATATGCTGTTAGGGAATTACTTTTTACTAAAAGTATTAAAATTATTAAATTTCTTCTCAATAAGAATTTAAAAAAATACTTAATAAGTTATATTATTTTCTTCTTATAAACTGAATTTGTACTAAAAGTTTGTCATCTGCTTCTTTTCAAAAGAATTATTATGGTAATTTTATCATGGGCTTCAGCTACTTTATTCATGAGTCATAAACCAACATGGCCAACAAGATTCTTGAATTTATTTGTATAAATAGTGCAGAATTTTTTAATCACTGATTATCTCATTACACATATCAGCTCAAGCTGAAATATTAGAGTCATGACTCATTTCAGTCAAGAGTTTATATTAAAGCTAATGAAGGAAATATTTCTGAGAATCAAATCAGCATATGGTCCACAAAGAAATGTTCTTGAGTATTGTCGTCTTTTAATTTTTTCCCCAGTTGCTCAAATACTTCAGGGACTTGACTGTTTCTGTTAACTTTGGACACTTGAGAAAGATATAGAACCTGCTAAGTTTCTTTTAAATATAATAAATATTACAATGTCAGTTCCTAATTTTTAAATTTTTGGTAGTAGGAATAACTTTTGTCAATAGAATATAAGATTTAAATTCTAAAATTGTATTATAAATCAAATACATTCAGACACAAACACATAAATACAGTTATACAGTCATTGTGGATCAATAACTCTATACAAGCACATATTTTTAGGTAATTTTTTTTCTAAAGTTTTCTCTTTATAATCTTTGTGATTAATATTCGCCATTGAATTAAGTCAAGAAAGGAGATTATGTTGAGAGATAAATATTTGTTGCGTAAATGCTTTTTTCATCATTAAGCTATGAACCTACTATTTACCTATGTATATATAATGCAACAAATATCCACTCTAACAAAAAGTATATTTATTCAATGTACCTACATAAACAAGGCTTTTTTCTGCCAATCATTTTGGTATGCCAGTGACAAGACATTTTGCTAATAAGCCAGAGTACAGGGAGAATGGATTCATGCCTTTCCCTATGACATGAGTACTAAGTGAACTTAAGCAGCCTGATCTGAAATTCAAACACAGTTTGTTGATTCCATTTCCTGTATTGACTGCACCTACACTTCCAAATATACACCTACACACACACACACACACACACACACACACACACAAGAATACTTAAGAATACTTTTCTCAATTATATTTCAAGAAGTACCCAAGTAGAATTATAATCCCTACACTGCACTGAATACAAATTAAATTTTGTAAAGCAAGCCTCTGCTTAAATTGGAAGAACTTCTCAGTATTGTTAAAAATGCACATTCACATATGTTTTCATAAAATATTAATAGCTTTTATACTGAACTTCCCATTTGATTAAAAATAAACTGATTATAAGATGGTTGTATACAAATTGTTTACTATTATCCTTTGATCAGATCTAAGCAAATACTTGTCAGACAAGTCTATTAAGTCAGCCAATGAAGTTTTAAGTAAAATTTTCTTCTGAAAGCAGACAGTAAGAATTAGACCCAATAAAATTATTCATTTGAGTTTAATTAGCAATTAATATTTTGTCTGATTGTAAGTATAATGAACATTTTATTTTTACACTGTTTATTTGGTTCAATTAACATTTATATACATATAATTCTACCCATTTTCAGCCGATTTACAGTTTCATTAATCTGATTTTAAACAAATTTCACAGAAATGCATTTTTTAACACAGCAGTAGCTGTTTATTTAAGGTGTTGACATGATGATAGCTTGGCTGACAAATGGAAGTTTATATAATCTTTTTCTGTCGTGGATATATCTGTAAAAAATAATTGAGAAATATAACGTGAGCACCTTTTTTATATAATTTTTAAATACTCAGTAATCTTAAAAATTTGTACTAAGCTTTTCCATCACCTAATGGAAACAAAGTAATGCAGAAATTTAAAACATTTGAAATTTTATAAATTGTTCTAATTAAAATTTAAAAGAAAAATGAAAACAATTCTTGTAAAAATTCATTATTCATCAAAAAAAATGTTTTTCTTCAGACATTGTCTTAAGAAAACATTTTTTTTTGTCCATAATATATCTTATTCATAAAATCAATTTAAGAGCTTTTCTAATTAAATACTATCTTAGTTCTAGCACATTCTTTATTTTATGATTCAGAGCAGATTTTAAGTATCTGGTGTTTGTTTTACAAAAATAAATGATGATTTAAATTCTCCAAGGAGTTCTGCTTTTAATTAATATAAACATTAAATGGCACAAAATTAAATAAGTGGGGAGTAACAGATGTAAAAAAAATATTTTTACCAAGATTACCTAATAAAAGAAAATTTTTAAATAATTTCATTCATTTGTGAACAAGTCCTGAAATTTTAATTAAAATCTGACAATTATTTGATTTTTTGCAAAAATTTTTAATTCAGTGTGTTTTTTACCACAAAAAGACGCTAAAATTTCCTATACTAATCTTTAGTTTCCCTGCAGATGCAAGAAAAACAAAATTTTTAACCAAAATTTCAGACGTTCTAAAAAGGATAAAAAATATGAAATTATAATAAAAAAATCCTTTGGTCTTTCCTCTTAATAATGACATAAAGGTTTTGACAATAAACTTTGTTTTCATTAAGTTTGGGGCACTTTTTCATGCTAATGTTTTAGCAAATCAATAGAGATACCTATATATGCTCTTTACATCTGTTTTTTTTTTTTTTTTTGCAGAGGTTTATCACTAATTCTAATTACCAAGTATATTGGAGTAATTTTTGCATAGGATTCTCATTTTAAACCTGGCCTTGTGCCATATTCTGTTCAGTGGGCATGCAGATAAATACATTCTCTAGCTAGCAAGTTATCTATCTATCTCTATGAGATTATGAAGAAACACTCTTGGTCCAACCCACTTCCTAAAATCAATAGTTAATGACAAAAATTAATGCAATATATATATTCTGTATATATTCTGTAATTGCCAAAGAAAATGGAAATGACTTTAGCAATTTGTCAGATAGTGAATCAGAATGTACAAGGTATACTTTGTAACCTAGAAATGAGGAATAACCAAAACAGAGGTTGGAAATGAAATGGTAATCTTTATAAAATCAACAAAATACAATACTCACCAGTGGCATGAAGTAGGTAAACCACTGCTAGTGGTGGACTACTTAGACAGCATATTACCCCCACTTATAATAGTGTCGAATGTATTTATGAGGATTGGGACGTACTCATTAGTATTCATAAGTATGGTATATAACATTATACCAGATAATTGAGAACAAATTATAAAGAAAAACAAAGAGATTCAATAGAAAAAAAATTCAATATATTTTCCAAAATAATTGTACACATTCAACTTAGAAAAACAGAAAACAGTTAGTCAATAAAACTGTCTGTAACATTGAGGAAAATTTTGATGTAACCTTGCAAATGGCTGCAAGTTTGGATCAGGTGGTTCTCATTCATGTTGACCACCACAACCACAATGGCAACCTTCAGTGGGTCCTTGGTATAGCCAAGCCACTGGTTGATCTCATCCTTGACAATATCCCAGATGTAACAATCCAAGGGATCCAAATCAAGAGAGCAAGATCACTTTTGGAAGAAAATGACACATAATCAGGAAAATGAAAATTCTCATCCAACCACCCATGGATCATGTGGGAGAGAATAGAGTGCTGCTGGAACATGTAATACAACACCTTCAATCCTGGTCTTGATGACTGTATTTAACATCTTAATGTTGATGCTGGCATTAACTCTGAGACAAAGAAAAAATGGAGTGGCATAACATGACCCTTATTTCTCACAACCACCAAAAAGCCACACATACACAAACATTGTATATTAATCATTTACAAATGCATCATGGACAATATGAATTTTATGTATATCACTGGATACCTCACTTGGTCACTTTTAATAAGTCGGCTATTTCTAAGTCATTGGTTGGCAGCTGCTACTACAAAAATGCTGTGCTTTTTGATTTCCTGTGTCAAATTAGAAGCTGTTAATGCTCATGATACATCTGAAAGAGAAATGACAATGTTAGCATTTACTGCATGTAACATAACATGTTATGTTTTTCATTTATGGCCTGATAAGTATCGGGGGTATTTTTTCCATATGAGTACCTTGCATGCTTGAAATACAAAGTAATGAATCCTTTAAGGGATTATTAATAAAATACTTTATCTTATAAATTCAGACAACAGGTAATTTGTGGCCTCCTAGCTCTCTTTGCACCCTGGACTAACTTAAATCTCTTTAGTCAACTGGATCAAGTATCAGGTAAACATTCTTTGCTATAATAAAATATATACATTGACATACAAAAATTTGGGGGAAACTACATAAAATGATTGTACACCTTTATTTTATTAAGAAGTTCAGATTGTTTCACAGTATGCTTTTATCAGTCGTGTCTGTGAACCTTTGGTATTGAAAAATAACTTGTTGCATTTTTGTAGGTGCTGTGTAATAGAAAATACACTGCTTTAAGCAGCATGAAGATGAAAAAATTAATGCAAAACTATTGGGCCAATGAAATATATGAGATGGTAAAATCATGATAATATGCAAATTTTTAAGTAAGAATTGTTCCATTTTATTAATATAAATGTAAAGTGCATTAGTAAGTCATTGTACTTTAATATTAGCTTGTTTTTTACACTAGAATCATGGCTAAAATTTCTGCTAAAATAAAGATGAATGTTATGACTTTGAAGGGGAAGATATCTCATTGTATAGTGCAATATAGTTTGGTTTGTTTGTTTGTTTTGTTTTATGGCATATCAACCTCGATGGGTCATTTAATGCCGACAATATTTTTTTTCCTCATAATATTGTCAAAAATCTCAAAAATGTATAGTGGGTAATAATTTATAATGCTTTTTACCTCAGTTTCAGGGTTAACTATTAGCTTGTAGCTGAGACCCTAACAAGTGCTACCACCCCCACTCCAGGTCAGGGTGGACTTGGGAACACCAGCAATTAAATGGTAGTTCCACGCTCCTCAAAACCTCCTGATCAGAGGCCTTGCTGTTGGACATAGTTTATCGTCTTACCCAGGACGCGGATGTAGTTTATAGTCATACCCAGGACAGAGTACAGTATAGATTGTTATTTTAAATCTTATGAACACAAGCAACATTTCTTCAAGTGTCCAGAGCCATCCACTAAAACAAATGACCACTATCAAAAAACCTTAGGTCACAAAATGTATTTATTCATCCAAAACATTCTGCTACAAACAAATTCACTGATCTGTACATCAGAATTATAATTGCCAAGTCCTAGATAAAGTCAGTGTATCATCTGCAATTAAACTAATGCATATTAACAAATCCAATGTGTGCTTAGATATTAGTGCTTGTTGGTAGCATTTCTGTATAAAATTGCTATTGTATATTAATCATTTACAAATGATCAATAGAACAAAGCCATGTTTGATGCACAGAAATTGAGGATTATCTCCCCTATGGGCTTTGAACTATGTTGTCTTGAGCTTTCTCTGATCTAAAATCAATGTGTCCATTTTGTATTGCTTGATTTATACTTTTATCACTTATGTAAAGCATTAATAAATTAGCTACACAATATAACAATTGGTTCAACAATAACATTGGCATTATTTCACTATGGATATCAATTAACTGAGAAATAATATCATGGACAGAGTACTGCCCTGGGGGATCCTGTGGTCAATCTTACAGTTAAGTAACCTTAACCAGAGTATCTAAAAAAATCCAAATTAAACTTGACAGTAAAAAGTAGGATAGTAACTGACAGAACAAAACTACAGCACCTTGAATATGCGTTTCAATTTACACAAGATTAAATGTCTAATTAATACAACTGGATTACAGTAAAAAATCACATATACAGATCCTTATATTCATAATTTCTAAAACTTAGACTCCATATTAATACACTGTATATCCTCCTTGTGGATTAATGCAGACCTGTACCCTTATTCATATAATTATACAAATGGCAAATGCCATTATTCCACACCTCTTACAAGAATTATTGATAGTGTGACAGAAGACAGGCATAATTCAATCATGTCCTATACATGAGCAAAGGGATAACAGAAGATTGTGGACTGAAATGGTAAATTTGTTGTTTGATATCATTAATATAAAAAATAAAAACAATTTCCTTATACATCACTGTAAAAGAGGTTGCTAAACATCTTGCAGGATGTGTTCAGTAGCACAGGCATCATATAGGTGGGATTTATCTTGCTGGAACAGCTCATCACCTTTTTGTTGTAGTGTAGTATTTGATTCACCACAGATGATACCCTGATAGCCTGTACACTTAATGCAACACCTGGCCATCATAAAAACTAGGTGCATCAGTTGATTGACCTGAGGGATGATAATCTAGCCACGGGTAAGGATTTACAATTCACCTGATGTCAGTGGCTGCCCTCAACATGTAAACATGTAGTCAACCTAGTTGCACCTAGGATGTTCAAGTGTACAAAGGACCATATTACAGGTAGATATATAAACACCAACCTGAGTGTGGAGGAATTTGATACATTCTTGTTAGAATGTAGTCTTCACATTTGGAGAAAGCCCAAAATCCACACACCCACTGGATGATAATGATTGATAAAGTCTAGAGTTGAATGAATTGTAATGTTATATATGAGAGTTTGAGTTTTGAGTTTTCATCAGTGATGTCCACAATTTTTTTTATGTTAAACAACAAATTTATCAAACAACAAATTTACTATTTCTGTCCACAATCTGTCATCTTTCAAACAATTTCATAATTCCATCCTTCCAAAACTTTTCTCAGCAAAGAACTGTTTTAAGTGCTCTTTAAGTCATTTAAGAAATTAAATTTCTTTTCATGAAGACAATTCTGTAAAGACTAAAGTAAATATTAACCTGAAGATGCAATATTTGATTAATTCAGTGGTTGAAGGAAAACCTAACAATGTTGTAACAATTTTTGCATGTTCACTAAAGAAATATTCAGTCTAGCAGAATAATCAAAGCTCTGGATCTTGATTTGACTTGACTTTCTCTTAAGTAATTCTTGGTACTTTTTTTTACATTCAGTTAGTCTAACAGTAAAGGAGTCCTTCCAAATCCAACCACATTGATATAGTTAGTGGTGTTTCATTTCACTTGTCCCACAAGTTGTGAAGTATCAAATTTTCATCATTTGCCATAATTTGTTTAAAAAATAGAAGATTTTCATTGATTTGATTATTACCAACCTCAATTAGTCTGTCCAACAGTGAAGCATTGTTCAGTAGAAAATCTCCAACATGAAACTTTATAAAATACTTTTGACATGTTTGATAATTCATAGTATCTTCTCCAATAATTTGACAAATCATTTTTGGTTTGAACTCAGGAACTCCTCAACAAAGTAGTAAAGGAAAGTGGGAAGAAATGACTATCAATTGTAAGAAAATAGGATGTATGGTCATTAGCAAGAGGAACATCCTAAGATGTGAGCTACAAATTGGAGATGTTAAAATCAAGCAAGTACAGAAATTTAACTCCCTGGGAAGTGTTTAAATAGACAATGGAAAATATGGTGCAGAATCTCATTGACACATTGGAAAGATGACTTCTAAAAGCTAAAAAAATTATTAAGAAACATGAAATTTTAATTACAAAGGAAAAAAGAATGCTAAACTACTGTGTAATCTCAATACTGGACAATTTCATCACAGATGAGGAGACCCTAGATAACAGAGATGTGATTCTACAGAAGGACACTAAGAATACCATGGATAAAACATGAGAGTAATGAGGAAGTTTTAAGAAAAATAGAAACAAAAAAGACACTTACCATCAGGAAGACAGTTGAAAATTCTGGGCACATGAGGAGAGGGCTTGGAGAATCTGATACACACAAGACATTGAAGGCAAGAAGTGCAGAGGGAAACAGTGAGTAACCACCTAACAAACTTGGATGGCAGAACAGGGTGTGGGAGTGATAATAAGCTGACAAACATTATTCCTTAGGGCTAAAAAGAATAGAAAATAGTGGTAGGACAGCGCACATAAAAGAAGAAATATTTATAATACCTAGACAATCAATTCAACTTTGTTTTAGTTCAGTATAATACAAGAAATTTTAAAACAAAAAAATGTAATGTACCCTGTGAAAACAAAAATGGTTGGTTAAGATGTCATGCTATTTTCCAATTCCAAAAACATGTCTATTTTTCTCTATATGTTCTCCTTTTGCACTCTACAACCACATTACTTCCTACCTCGCTATGCTTTTAATGCATATATTTCCCTGACACATCAGATTAAATTTATTTTCTTGCTATGACTGCTCAGAAACCAAGATGGCTACCCTGCCAGACAGATGACCAGTCTGCTTCATACACTGGGAGTTGTAAATGGTGGTTTACTTGTTATTCATGCATCTAGCTGATTGACTGCAATGTTAGTCATCTAAAAAACCTCTTACCATCAAATCTTCCTTCATTTACATCTGCCTCATGCAGTGATGGTGATAGGCATAAGAGAACATAAGCAACAGGGACAGTTCTCAACTTTGTCCTAAGCTTGCAGATGACTTGAACAATTATTCAAAAGCAGCAGCAGCAGCAGATGATGACTCAGACATGATTTCATGCAAACCAAATGTCTGCCAGTGTTCATTCTAATCAGATGTCTACAAAAAATGGAATCATCAAATTTTCAGCTCTAATAAACAGCAATAAATTCAATCAGATCCAGCTCAATTCAGTTCCTATTTGACTGTTCCTCCACCCGCTAACCCCAACTTCATGAAATAAACAAATTTTGTAAGTTTATTTGGAATTTACTTAATCACCTCTTCTCACATCACAATGCCAGCTTACTTGAAATTTGTAATATTCTTTCATTATAAATTGTTTGCAGTAAGGAATTTTCTTTAAAATGCTTTGACAAAATTTTAATTAATTTTATTTCATGGAATTCTCAAATTGTTTGTGCAAATTGTTACATTTAAAATTAATGAAGAACTTTGTAAGAATTCTGATTTGAGGGAGAAAAATTCTAAGAACTGATGACAGCTTTTGTTTGATAAGGATTTCATAAAGATTTTAAGAGCTTTAAACTCATGGGTATTGCTCTGCCATCATCCTTTCTTTTCTTTCCAATCTGTCTTTTATCTATTTATGCACTAACTCCAACACACACACAAACCTACACATTATAGTAATACAATGTATTCACATCAACAATTGTTGTAATCGTAAATTATTTTTCCCCATTTCAAACTTTTCCTTATAAATATACTTACCTAACTACCTACCCATCCTTAGTGACACACATAAGGAGACACATAAGATATCTACATTTATAGAAATGGCTAAAGGTGGTAGCATCAGTAATATGCTTCCACACCAGAGGAAGTGAGCAATTCAATATTCATATGAGGCAAATTCTTTGCTTCAAAGTCCCACCAATCAATGTACAGCAATTTTTCATTTCATACTTGATACATATTTATGTTTGTTGTGTGTGTGTGTGTATATATATATATATATATATATATATATATATATATATATATATATATATAGTCTTGTCATTTCAATAGTACTTGAGTATCAATTCATTATAAATATAAGTATACCACCAATATTCTGGTTTAGTACTTTTTTTCTCAATAAAATTACAGGAAAGTACTTAAGATTTTTACAAACATCAGACTAATTTATATGCAGACCTACATGTATTGCTCTCAGTCATGTAGCATTTTTAGCTTATTTTACTCATATCCAATATCCTAGAAATAGCTTACAAGCATGGAGTGTTGGTGGTGTTGTCAAATGACTAAAACTCAATCAATACTGATCTAGGAAAGGTTAAGCTGTTGAAAGATTTTGCTGTCTCCATATGTAAGTTTGGAAACAAGCAGACTTCATGGTAGTGCATTGGTTAATATGATTGTGTTGAAAGCCATTGAAAGTGACCTCAAGTGACCTTTGTAAATTGCTTTAGAAATACAGTCTTGTACTGATGCTAATCATATCTAGCAAATACCTATTGATTAGCAATTGTTTTTTTTTTAAATGAAAGAAAGAAGCAAAGAGATAAAGTATTAATATTCTATAAAGACAGGAATTTCCAGAAGCAAATAAGAATCAGATAATAAATGTTAGAGAAGAGTCTTGAACATAATTGAATAATGTTAAAACAAAAAGAGTAGGCTGCTGATGCATTATAGATATTAATTGGTCTGACAAAATCATTAACCTGGAAAGATTTTCAAGCCACAAGTATTGGAAATTTACTTGATAAATTTTTTGGGAGATTGTGTGATATTATTACCTGGATGTAAATTAATATGTGACAATCAAAATATTTTGCAATTAAAGCATATTTCTTGCTTTAATGTGAACGAAGACACACAGATATCGTGTTTAGTTCTTTATTTAGTACTGCTTGCCCCATTTCTACAGAGTCCAAATACACATGTGGACAAAAGCTTAGTGGATTACAGCATTGATTTGTGAGTTTTGTGTTCAATACCTGGGCTGGACTGTGTGTACTCAGTAGAAGTGGGATAAGCAATAACTTAGCAGTACTAAAAAATAAGGTTATTAATAAAAGAGTTCAGTTTGGTCAGTATGTTAGAGTTGTTTCAGTTTGTTCTCCCAGCAGTATATTTGTGTGTAAGAAAAAAAAAAAAATATTTGTATGCCTGAAGAAGTCCTTTCAAAGATCCTGTTTTTTATCTTGTTGGATGATATGCCACCCTCCCCGTCGACAGAGAAGCTAGTGAGAGAACTGGTTTAGATGCCAATCACCCATCTATGCAGCAGGTTGTACTGGGTTACATGTTACCAGTAGCAGGCCTAACCTGACTTGAAAATTGATATTATTCATTTATATTTATAATAAAGATGTCTATCACAGTGTTTTATTAAGACAGTAGAAATACTGAATTCAAATGAATGTTACAGCTACAAGACATCTAGAAAATGTTAAACTTTTCACTAACATATGAAAAACTTACAAAAGGAAAACTTACCACATTTAAAGAACTACATTGTTTACATCTATTCATCATAGCCTATTTATAGCCACATTTTTAGTTAATGATTACTTGTCTATGTTTTTAACCTATCAACATAGCAATTGTTCATCACTTTGTAAAAATAATTAGGTCTATATTTATATATGAATATATTTTTGTAGTGTTTGAAGATGATTAGAAAACCTGTTTAACATGGCAAAAACAGAAAAATGATGAGATTAGTATATCTTTCTTAAAAATGACTTCTTAACATTTTAGTCATAATAGATTCTGTAGTTTTTTTGACTAGTGCCTTCATTCAAATTGGATGCCATATGTGCAAAGAGTCGGTCAAATCAACACACTTCACTTAAGTATATAATCAAAACATGTTTTATCAGTACTAAGTGATTTCCCTTCCAGGCCCGAAACAACACGTTTTCAAAGTGACATTCAAATTCTTTGGTTTACTTATTTATCTTTTTGCTTACTAGCAATTCAATCATTCAGAGATTTATTTGAATATTTTCTTGATTTTGTATTTGACTTATATCTTAACACAACTAATAATTTTATGAAAAGTTGAAAAAATTGCTTGAAATCCAGCTTTGATTGACTGGCATTAGAGAAAATGGGTGATTTTTAAGTATTTTTGAGTCCATATTCAAAGAGAATTAACTTGTGTAATTAAGCAAGAAACTTCTGCACATGAAGTATTGGTTCTCTGCTTTCCAATGAGTTTCATTTCTCTTAACTCATTGGGTTTACTTCCAAACAGGGATTTAAAGAGTGAGAAATCTGTTTAGTATAATTTGGCCTGTTGTGCATTTGTAATATTATCAACACTCACACTAATGATAATGATGAAACTGATTCTCTCATTTATAACATTATATTTTATTCAACTCTAGACTTGACAGTTATTGTTGGTCAGTGTGTGTGTGTGTGTGAGGCCAGGGCCCTCATCTGAACATAGACCCTACACTCTCTCATGTGGGATGTCAAAGAAACAAAGAGAGACTTTCTCTTGTGTAGATGTTTATATATCTGCCTGTCATATGGTTTTTCCCATGTAAACATCCCAGATGATGCTGGGCCCATAATGTGTTCACATGTTGGAGCAACCACTGACATTGGATGAATTGTGGATCTTCACCCCTGGCTAAGAAATCAGCTCTCAGGTCAACCCTGCAGCTGGCTTCTCTAAAGAACACTGAGTGCAAAGTCTATTCTGACATGATCTAGGGTGAGTCTAATACATACAACATTAAAAAACCTTTCCCAACGTTTTCTATTTATAAGGTAAATTTAAAAATGTCTTTTTAGATAAAAACAGAATGTAAATTTTTGTTTGGACAGAATGAAGAAATATATGCAAAAATTGTTAATGATCAAAGTTAAGCAAAACATTCCTTAAAATATAAATAATAGCAAAAAGAACCTTTAAGCTCAGTTTGATGTACTTAACAAAAAGTCACAATAAGAAAGGAGTTTCAGCTGTGATTTAAACACACTATTTATTCATACGCACACGCATGGATAAGCACAAATTTTTCTAACATTTGTAGATTAAATTAATTCAATAATTAGAATTTTCATTCTATAATTCTTGTCTAGGCAATAATCATTAATGTTTATTTTATTGCTTTGGCGAGAAAGGTTAACAATGAAATCTATTCAGATCATCATTTGCTACTTAGTTTCACTTTGTTTCATTTACTTTCAACATATTAAAAACTCAGTGCAAATACACATGCTAACATTCATGCCATTAATAACATAACATTATACATGTATTGTCTAAAAGTCCACCAGAATTAACAGACATATATTCATAGTAGCCATTGTATATCTGCTTTTATGAAGCAAATTAGATGTATTTTGGTAGCAGTTTTTAATTTATGCAAGTTTAGTTGAAGACCAACAAAGTTGTTTAAAATTTTTTTTATTTAATTTTTCTATGATTCAGTTCATTATTGTTTTGTTTCTGGAGAAAATTTGAAAATATATGTATTAATTATTATCTATATTGAGAATATCTGTTTGTCTCCAAGATAAAGCCATCTATATTACTTCCTATGAGTGGAAAAACTTAGCTTTAGTCAGTTTCCAACTTAGAATATATATTTACTTATCTTCTTGCATTATATAATTTCTAAGATAATTCTAAGAGATAAGATATAAATAAATGTTTTAACTTTTAATAAAATTTCCTTGCAGAATGACACATGTCTTGAATTAAATTACCAGATGTTTATATAAATTTGTTTAAACAAGCTGCTAGGAACCATTAGTAATCTGTTTCATCACACTTCCACAACTGTACATTAGTCTTATCATTATTCATTTGTTGTTTTCCAGAAAAAAACCTGTTAATTAGACATTCAGATAAAATATATGTACAATGATTGTGCTTTTGATATAGAAGGCAATTAAGTGTGTGGAAAATTTCCCAGTTGACTTTTTTGAAAGCTAGAAAGTGAAAACAGTTGAAAAGTGATTTTTTTTCTTGGAAATTTTTGAACACCCCTGTAATAGTTTAGGTGATGATATATGTATATCCTGTAAAGGAATTTAGATGTGGAAAAATGTTAATGTGTTTTCAATATTACTATTTGATTTTTTCATTTTGTTGAATAAATTCTATTTTGATATGAAAGGAATCAAAATCTATTCAGCATCAATATTTTTTTGTTTGCACAAAAATTGAAAAATAAAATCTTTATATTGATTACCATAAACAACAACCTTGAGTTGTGTGCAAGGTGGAGATACAAATTACCCAACTCCCAAAAGATTATGTATCATATTTTCTTTGGATAAATAAAAACTCCATGAATTATCATATTGCTTTTGATTGAATACAAATTGTGGGTAACATTCTGGTGAAACAGTTAATAAAGAATTAACATTTTCATGGCTATATAAAGGTGCATATTTATGTCTAAAGTTTTGTACAATTTTAGGCAGGGAAATTTGGTTTTTCTTGTATACGGCTCTTTCATAAGATGATTTCATTCCTTCCAACCAAGTTTTTATCAAATAAAAATGTAACAAAAGGAGTTCTCATCAGTATGAAACAGACAAATATAACTGAGAGAAAATAAAAATATAAAACTTAAAATGAATTGATCATTTAGTGATTTGAACTTTCAGAGAAGACAGCAGTTAGGTATTTGTATAAAATAGGCATTCAAATATAATTTGAGGATTTTGGTTTTATTTTACAAAAAAAATGTCCTTTTGTGGAGTAAAGAATATTTTGTAATAGTTGTTTATTTATGACTGAATACTTACAATATATGACACTTTGCACTTAGTAGACAATGTCATAGAAGCTTCATTAATCTCACAGATTACAACAGAAATATTGCTTTTCATATTTTACAAAAGATTAAAGATATTTTATTTATGGATTTAAAAAATAAATAAATAGAAACCAATTTAATATATTGGGTCAATAGTTTAATATTTGTTCAAAAGTTTATAGCATTTTTACATGGATTCCAAAGGCTCCTGATATGTCCCGAAAAGGGATATATTTGTTCAAAGTAGGAAAGTGGTTTTGGACTACTGCAACTGAGTAGGACAAACTAGCAGATAACCGTAATGGACTGGTCCTCGTCGTAGTGATAGGGAATAGGCGTAGACAATAAGCATAGTCAATAGGCGTCATCCCTGTACCTCCACATCAGTCAGTATATATGGCTGACACCAGCCAATCATATTACTGTGAGGGGGAACCCAGGTGTATGCATATTCATTACATCACCTCCCCCTGAGCTAAATTTTCCTGTGAAATTTAGCTTCAATATTTTCTCTTTTTAGGATCTGGACTTAATCGATTGATTTTTTTCTTAAGTGTTTTTCACCTCAATTCTCCTTGCAGTGGTGTTGTTTGACACACTGGTACCTCAGGCCTTGCGGTTGGGGATACCTCCATTGGTGAATGTTGACATACTGGAATGGGAATTTCAAATGCATCATACAGGACTTCCATTGGAATCTCTTTGGTATTTTCCGTGACCTTTGTAGTGTGTCTCAATTGATTCCAATGTCTTTTGCACCAAACTTTTTCCCCTTTTATGTCATATATGACATGTCCAATTCTTTTGGTTATCATTCCTTCTTCCCAATACATTTTTCCAGCCCTAAAGTTCTTGAAAAAAACTTTGTCACCTGGCTAATACGCTTTAGTCATCTGGTTTTCTTTTTTTGCAGTTTTCTTCGCCGGACTAGGCAACAGCCTTTCTAACACAGAGCATATTCTTCTCACAAACATTAACTCTGCTGGCAATAACCCTGACATCATATTCAGGTTTGGCGTGATTCTATATACTGCTAAAAATTTCTGAATACTTCTTTCATTCATGTCCACGCCTTGGTTTTTCTTCAACGCTTGTTTAAAGGTGTCCACAAATTTTTCCGCCTGTCCATTCGATCTTGGATGATATACTGGCGTTGTCACGTGATTAATGGACAATGATCTACAGAATTCCTTGAATTCTCCTCCCGTAAATTGCGTTCCATTGTCGCTGACTAAAGTTTTAGGGAGTCCAAAGCAACTAAAAATTTCATTAAGTGCATTTATTGTATTTGTTGCAGTCGGATTTCAATTTCTGGCCACTTAGTGAAACTGTCCACAATGATCAGGTAATAAGATCCATTTATGGGCCCTGCATAGTTGATATGCAATCGAGTCCATGGGACATCTGTCTTTGGCCATGGTTGAATCTTTACCGGTGGATCCCTTGTTGCCAATTGACATCCTCTGCACTGTTTCACCAAATTTTCTATGTCTTGGTCCATCCTCGGCCAATAAGTATAGCCTCTCATTAGAGATTTCATTCTCGAAATCCCTGGATGGCCAGTGTGAAATTCTTTCAGAATTTTCTTTTGCAGAGTAACCGGCATTACAACTCTATCTGCGTATAGTAATACCTGTTCGCAGATTGAAAAAGGTGACACATTAATTCCTTTTTTAGTTGTCTCATTCAACCAGATTTGCTTTTTCATTTTTTTTTAATGAAATCATCATTCACTGCTGCTTTTTTCACATCTAGCATAACCGGTAGTTCTCTAATAGTGTTGCATAAAAGACCCGACAATTCACTTTCGTCTCTTAGCGCCACTATTACTTTTTCTTCCAGTGGTTCCCAATATCGAGGTATCAATCTTGATAACTCATCGGCGTGACCTAGCTTCTTTGAAGACACATATTCTATTTTGAAATTATAATTCAATAGAATTACACCCCAACGCTGTAGTCGATTTGCCGTGTGAGTTGGTATACCTTTTTTTGAACGAAATATTGTTAACAGCGGTTTGTGGTCTGTTTGCAGAATAAATTCTCTTCCATATAGAAACCTGTGAAATTTTTTTACAGCATAGATTATTGCTAAACTCTCTTTTTCGATTTGACTGTAACTTCGTTCCACGGGCAGGAACATTCTCAAGGAATGTGCTATTGCCTTCGTAGATCCGTCCTCGAATTTATGAAGCAATACTGCACCTACTCCCTCATTACTGGGATCTGATGCTACAATGATTTTCCTCTTCGGGTTGAAATGCACTAACAATAGGTCTGCTAATAGACAGCTTTTTATTTTTTTAAAAGCCTGTTCACATTCTTTCGACCATATCCACTTTGCGCCCTTTTTCACCAAATTATTTAAAGGAGCTCTTATATCATACATTTTTGGGATATAAATGCTATAGTAACTTACTAATCCCAAGATGGCCTGGAGTTTAGCCACATTATCAGGTGCTGGCATATTTTTTATAGCCTCAGTCCTTTCTGGATCTGGTTTTCTTCTTTTACTGTCAATGATCTACCCTAAATATTTTATCTTCTTTAAGAAGAACTCACATTTTTCAGCACTCAGCTTGAACCTGTATTCCTCAATTCTCTGAAATACTGCTCTAATAAGTGTTTTGTGTTGGGCACAATCCGAGTAATCGACTTTTGAAATTACGCCAACTTTCTCCAACCTTTCTAATTCCTCATTTATTGTGTCTAGTGCTGAAAATGGTACTTTTCTCTTTGGTTTAAAGATTGGTTTAACATTTTCTTTCAATTCAAAGTTGACTTCTGTTTTTGTGCACAGACCTAGTCCTTCTGAAAAGATGCAAGGGAATTCACTTTTCAAATCTGTAATAAATCTTTCTGTTTGCTTCATCTTATAGTTCTCTATGACGTTAACTTTGTTACAGAAAGCATTTACCGGTAATTCCCATAAATTAAACAATACGATCCAGTCTAAACTAAAGAGGTTTACTGAACCAGAGAGCACATACACTTTCAATTTGTTAATTTTTTCCATGAACGCAATGTTACATTTTAATTCACCTCTAAACTTAAGTCTTTTTCCTGACACTCCCCTGGCAATTTTGTCTATGTTAGTTAACGGCGGGTAACCGATTTTTTTTCCATGTTTGCTCGTTTATTACCGAGATATCACTTCCTGAATCAAGTAATAATTTTATGGTCTGCCCATTTATTTTTACATTAAGGTATTTTCTTCTTTGACCCTCCTCAATTTCGTTTTTAGACAAAACTATGTTCACCTTTGTTTGAGACTTTGCTTTTACTTTTCTCTGTTTTGCCCAACAATGGGAACTTCTATGGCCTACACGCCCACAATTAAAACATATTTTATCCCTAAAGAAACAATCCTTCTTTATATGCTGTCCTCCACACAAACTGCATATAATTTTTCTTTCTTTATTTTGCATCCACTTCTGTTGTCTTACAGTTTGTACTTGCGAAATGCTCTTCTCCTCAATCCGAGTATTATCTTTTTTTATGTTTATAAGTCGCTGACATTCTTCCGTTATTTTTTGTAGTGTAATCTTCGGATCCTGTTCCATGATAGTGAGGATTCTTGATGTAATTTCTTTGTCCTTCGGTGTCATTAGACCCTGCACAAAAATTTGACACTTCACTTGAACATGTTGCTTGACAATTCCTTTAATTTAAATGCCTCACACTGTGCATTAACCATACCTGCATATGTGACAAAACTATCATCATCTTGTTTTACGATATTTAGACACTTGTATCATGTATGAAACAGAAATTTTTCTTTTATCAAAAGTTTTCGACAAAATTTCTACTGTTTCGCTGAATGTAATTTCTTCTGGCTTCTTTGGGAGGATTAAATTTGCGTATTTTGTATTTTCTTATTGTTCGCATCTTTTCGTAAATATTGTTTCAAACTTACAAAAATAAGCCAGAACCGTTGAACCACTGTCAGGGTCATATTCAGAGAGTGAATTTGCAATTCCTTCAGCAGAAAAAAATCTAGAACCCGTTTCTTTTGTTGTCCTAAATAATACGTCTTCCCAAAGTGGCTTTATTGTCTTTTGCCTGTTGTTTGGATAACTTTTCAAACCTTTCTTGTTGCTGAATAAATTGTTGTTGTTGTTGGAATTATTTCTGTAAAGTGACTTGTAGCACCTTAGTTAATTCTGCGATTTGTTCCATTTTGCCAACGTATCCACAAGAAAAAATTTTGCCCAATTTATGTAGACAATAAAATTTTCTATGTCCAAACAAGGGGGGAGGGCATGTTTTCTAACGTTCCTTGTTAATAAGTGTTAAAACAAAAATGAGGGAAAAATTACTTACTTTCTGTAAGCGTGGAACAAGTCTTTTAAACGTTCTTCATTAGTAAGTGTTGTCAACTGTATTTTTTTTTCTTTTGCTTTAACTTGTAAAATCGTTTCAAATCTTGTTTCCAACTGATATGTTTTGGAAAGGGATATATTTGTTCGAAGTAGCAAAGTGGTTTTGGACTACTGTAACTGAGTAGGACAAACTAGCAGGTAACCGTAATGGACTGGTCCTCATCGTAGTGGTAGGCAATTGGCGTAGACAATAGGTGTAGTCAATAGGCATCGTCCCTGTACCTCCACATTAGTCTGTATTTATGGCTGACACCAGCCAATCATATTACTGTGAGGGGGAATCCAGGTGTATGCATAATCATTACATCAGCTTCTTAGATATTTGTACATAGATTTATTCAACCACATAAGTGTCATTTTGTTTTACCATCTTTGAGACAACTTCATGATTCTATTCTCCCAGAATTTGGCATCTTCCTGAGTGATGAACTGCTCCAAGTGATTTTTACAGGCTTCCAGATAACTGAAGTACTACCCATTAAGAGAATTTTGTAAGGATCAAAAAAAGTGGTAATTCAAGGGTACAAAACAAGTGAGTAAGGTAGATGTAGCAGGACACTCCAGCCAAGCTGTACCAATTTCTGTTGGATTTGTAAAGAGATGTAAGATCTATTATTGCTCAGATGTAAGATGATTTGGCCAATTCTAGACACTTTTCATCAATTGCTGCATTTAAACAGTCCAACTGGGAACAGTACCTGTCTGAATTCAATAGCTGATTTTGCAGAAGGTGCTCATAAAACATGATGCTGTTCCACTCTTACTAGATACACAGCATCTTTGAACACAGACTGATTTTGGAATGGATAACCATGACTCATTTTGTTTTTCACTCTAAACAATCAATTTTTCATTTCCTGTTATTGTTTTTTAAAAATGGGTTGGGTTTTGTTGTATTTGAGCAGAGAATCACTGATGAAAATGTGTTTCCCATTAAATCATGAGACACCAAAACATTATAGCTATTCATATATCAAGGTGTTTTCAAATGCCTTACATCACTCATATGATATATATGTAGTATTTTGGCAATGTTCCACATTGAGTGACCTAGATTATTTTTAATCAGCATTTTTATTTGGTCATCAATGACTGCCAGTCTACTGAAACATACTCAGTCTTTCAGATCTAAATTTCCACTTCTGATCTTAGTGGAACACTTACAAACAATACTCTATGGCACCAGTCTTTTTAAATGGCACATATCTTTTTTCTGTTTATACAACATTTTTTTCTTTTCTAGAAATAAGTGAGTATGAAATGAGAAACATTTATCTCATGTTCCTTTATTTCCACTTTTAACATAAAAACATTTATCAATAGCAGAAAGATGTGTTGATATGTCACTTTTCAAAACATGTCATAAATGTGAAACAAAATCATGCCACCTATTGAAAAATGCTACAAACTTTTATTCCAATCTATTATTTTAGTATTGATTTAAATTATAAATAAATAGAAACCAATTTCATTATTATCATAATATAAAATATTGGCTGTATCTGATTTGAGTAACACTGTTGATTAATTTCTTCTGTTTGCCAAAAGCTTTTTCTTGTATGTAAATTATACTTAATTAGGTTTACCGTAATGTCCAAGCCTCAAGCTGTGACAGTTTTCAGTTTTTATTATAATTTTTGGTTCTTTTTATAATAAAGTGTTTTCATGACCTCAAACTCCATAAGCTTCAAGGCTGACATACAAAAAAATGAATGAACTGGCACAGACTTCTCAAACCAGAGACAGTCCTGACCAAACCAAGACATGTTAAGTCTATACTTGATTAAAAATAATGACATTTGTCTACTGATATAAAGTCAGTAAATGCAGCCTGTCAAATGTCAGATTCCTTAGAAGGTTCCAATTAACATTTGCCAATATAAAAGAATGTGCACAGAAAATACCTTCTCACTTCCTCTTCTCTCCCATCCTTTCTTCTATCCTTCATTCATGTTTAATTCTTGTTGGCACATGTTTTTTTCCTCTTTTTCTTTTTTGTGTCAACCTTGGACATAATATACTCTGATATTAGAAGGCAATTCACACTCAGTTTGGACCAAGTTCAGATCTTTGGCTTTCACATGGTTAATTAGTAAGACACATTTTAGTGAAAATAATCATGGCCAACTGACAATATTAATCTATTAGTGCTTTTAATAGGTCAATGTCTTGTGTTTCAATGGAGCCGAGGTCATAGGCCTTGTTGCAGGAGAAAATCTGAAGATTTATTTCATTATTTGGTGAGAAAATTTTTGATATATGAATATCATAAACCAGGATTTAAATTGTAGATGTGCGCACACACACACACACACACACACACACACACACACACACACACACACATATGTTTACATGTATATAAAAGAATTCAGAGAATTGAAAGGTATTACTTTGAACAATTTGGACTTCTTCCATGGGTTGACAGCAATCTAATCTCATAGACCATTGCTATTATTGTGAATCCACTGCTTCCTGGATACTCCTCTATTGTGGCCTTATGTCAGACTAAGTATGTGCATGCATATGTGCAATGGAATTTTGTTATCTTTTAATACTACTCTGCATTCTTGCCTTGATTTTCTATTGGAGGTGAAGAATTCAGCTGATCCCCACCAGTGTGACTGGGGTATGAAGTCATTAAAATACTTGCCTTGATCTTATTACCACACACATATGCAAATCAATGTGCAACCTGACACCTGAAAGAAACTTGTTCCTTATAAATACAGGAACTCACTATGAGCTGAGTCTGTCAGTTTTCCACAGATATAGCAGAGAGACAGGATTTAGTTATGACCTGTCATTTGCTCAGCTGGACAGTTTTATTTTGCATATCTAGGAAGAACTATGGTGTTATCTCTATCCAATTAGTACCTAGCAATGTTATAATAATAGTCAAGTGATAAGAAGTCTGTGCTTTGAAAAGTACTTGTGTAGAAACTGAAGGAAAGAGATAAGTCAAGTGGCAATTTCAGACCATTAATACCCTGTTAAGAAAGCTTTTCATCTGTCAGTATCTGTAATAGGGAAGTTAAACAAAGTTTAACAATAGAGTAGACACATGAGCTTGCATGTCTTAGCTATTATTTAATATGTAAACAGCTTGACATCCAGGAGGCTTAGAATCAACTTTATCCAATGCCAGCATGGATGAGGTAGAAAAATAAATTGCTGGGCTTTTTAGTAACATGTATGGACGAGGCGGAGAGATGATTTGGTTAGGATCAAGGTCTGTTCCAATCAATAATCACAACACTGTTGAGTAGATCTCTGGCCCATTTCCACATACACCACCAACTGGTTTTCACTACCCTTCAGAATTTTGTCAGCACCTAAAATATTTCAGTGAAGAATGTTAGAGGTATGGGGAGATTTGAAGAGGGTAGAAACTATTATAGATGATATTTTAGTCTATGAGAAATCCTAGCTGGAACATGACACATGATTACATAAAAAAAATGAATAAATCAAGCAGGTGTAGAACCCAACCATGTCAAGTGTCAATTTAGAAAGAAATACACAGAGTAGTTCAGATATGTTATATTAAGGGATGGGGCACAATCAAGAGTGAGTAAAGGTGAGACAGGAATTAATTGACCCTACTGGTGTGCCTGGACTCAGATGTATCTTTGGAATAATTCAATACTTTGGAAGATTTCTACCAAACTTAACAAATATATTCAAACTATGCCAGAACTGCTAAAATGATATGGCATGGATGTGGGGCAAACATCAGAAAAAATTTTCAGTAAAATTCAAGCAGTTGTAACTTATTATCACCCTTCCCTATTTGTTACAGACAATGTTGATGCTATCAGTCTTGGACCGGGAGCAACACTCTATCAAGAGGTGAAAGAAATCTTGTAGCATTTGCATTGTACAATTTATCACTTGTTGTAATGAATTATGTCCAATTTGGCTCCCAGTCTTTATTCTGTTATCCATTTATACACGCTTATTATATAGTTTACTTACTGTTTCTCTCTGCCCCCACTTACCTTCAATATTTTCTGTAACTTAAATTCTCCAAAAACAGAATTTGAACAACTTTGTTTTTTTTTTACAAACCACAAATCATCAGTATCTTTAATATAACACACAAGACTTTAATAGTTCTTGGAATCACCAATGACTAATAATGAAACTCAGGATATATAATGCAAATATGTATCTGGGAAATTGCTTATAGTCATATAAAGGAAATATTTATAGATTGTATAGCAATGACTAAAATAACATCAGTACTTTTACTTTCAGTGAAACATCCAACTTAACAGTAAGGACATACCAGTATCCAATGAAAATTGAAATACTGATCAAGTGATTACTGACACTAACTGCCTTAAGCAATCTGATTGGTCAAGTGTATTCCACATTTGAAATCCATACCACTGTTAGAAATAAGACATTCAAATGAACTAAACTATATATGCCTATTTAAATATATTTACGTATGGTGCATATATAATATACTAGCAGTAGAGCCCGGCGTTGCCCGGGGATGTAACAGTAAGAGATAGATCAAGTATCGACCATCATAAAGACTGAAAAATAAAATTGACAAAGATTATTGTTTAAGGTTGACGGACACACATGTCTTAACTAGTTTTTTTTGTTTGTTTTTTTACGAATTGGTCAAACCCAAATTCAAACAAAAACATTGTTTTCAATCGTTATGAGTCTACCGATTGAATAGAATTTTATTATAAACAATTGTCTTGTAAATGGAATTTTTAAAGCATTCTGAATGTAAAAATAAAGAAAAAAGTGTGCAAGACAATAAGAAACACTACCTGCCAAAAAAAAAGTGAAGTTTTGTTGAAATCGGTTGAAAAATGTAGGAAATGTGATCCCATATATAAATGAACACACACACACACACAAACAACCTGGGTTTTATAATAAGTATAACTCAATATGAGTTGTTTCCCTTTCATTCTCGCGATGCCTCTTAATCGTGTTTTCAAATTGATTTTGTGCAAAAACAATTGTGTTTTTCCATTTTTGGCACTGTCAGAACCACCGCAAGGTAATTTTACGTAGTCCGGTGAAGTTTTGTTGAAATCGGTTGAAAAATGTAGGAAATCCGATCCAATATATAAACATACACACACACACACACACACACACACACACACAACCTGGGTTTTATAATAAGTATGATACTGGAGCACTCCCACAAGATGGACTGATCTAAAAAGATAAATAGCATGCTCTCTTACTGAGAAAGGTGTAAGTTGAACAGAAAGAGGTGAAGTTCACAATTAACTGTTATTACAGTAGACTGTATTCTCAACTGTTAGTACCATATTATTCTTTGGAATAAATTACTACTACTTTTTATATGTGTATTGACTTATCCATTTCACAATACAACATTTGGTGATGAGGGATTCAAAATTTACAGCAGATACCAACATTTGACAACAAAAAATTTTAATGTTAATACCAACATGGACTGAGGATTAAAGTGTAAAAATTTATAGTCATATACCAAAAAATTATTGGCAACTATTCAACTTCGGATTAATTCCAAGTCAGACATGTAAAAACAAGTAAGAATTTTGTCTGGTTGATCAGTTAAATTTTATCTCTATAAAGAAACATGAAGGATGTTAAAGAAGCAATGTTGGAATTCATGAGAATTCAGCAGAGACAAAACAAACGGTTGGTGGAACAATGACGTTTAGACCAGGAACAATGACATGTGGATCAGGAAGTCTCTGAGAAACAAAATGAATGGTTCAAAAAATGTTCTAATTGTTAGGGTTAAAAAAGGGAAAAGAGCAAGGCATTGCAAATTCTTTTTTCCAGGATTCAGTAATAAATTCAGTTGGTGAATTTAAGTATAGTCCTGAGGAGGAGGAAACCTTTGCAGCATATTTTTGCCATCATGAAGAAGTCTTTCAAAAAGATTGTGCTACATAGTCAGACAAAAAGAAAATATGTCTGTTGCTCGGAAAATTTGGTCCAATGAACATGAAAAGTACGGGAATTACATGCTTCTGAGAAAGCCTGGGGAAGTATCATTTGAGGAAACTGTCTTAGATGGTAATGTTTATACCTTAGAAAGAAAAGTGGGGAAGATTACTCAACTTTTGTTGATAGAGAGTGTGAGAAGTTTAAACAGAATGAATTTACTCCGGATATATATAAGTGCTTGATTTTTGTACAAGGACTGATGGCTCTAGAGGATGCCGAGATTAGAATGAGAATTTTGTCTAAATTAGAACAAAATCCAAAAATATGTCTGCAATAGTTGCAGAAGAATGCGAATGAATAGAAAATCTTTGACAGGACATGGTAAAAATAGAAGAACACAACGTGTCAAATATTCAGATAGTTAAGCAATGAAAACATAAAGAAAAGGTTGCCTGGAAAGTAAATCCTTGTTATGGCTGTGGACAGATTCATTATTACAAGCAATGTCCATTTAGAAAAAAAGAAAGTTTTAATTGTGGCAAAAAAGGACACAAGCATACGCATTGGAGAAAACCCAAAAGTAAAAAGGGGTAAGAAATGGAAAAACTCAACTCCAATGGAAAACAAAGGAATAAAAATGATAAGAAAGTTTATGAATGTACAGATGAACAAGAAAAAGGTTAAATTCCAATTGGATACTGGTTCAGATCTGACACTGATAAATGAACAAACTTAGAAAAAAATTGACAGACCAACTTTATTAATCACGAAAAAATTGCTCAGGGCATTACAGGAAATAAACTAAATTTTAAAGGAGAATTTTACACATACGGGACATTTATGGGCAAAACTATAAAATTAAAAGGATTCATTATAAAACAAACACAGAACCTGTTTGGTATGGATTGGATTGAGTCATTTGACATTTTCAACCAACCAATTAATTCATTCTGCTTTAGTATCAGTGTTAATTCAAACAGAGTGGAAAAATTTTAAAAATTAACGGTAAAATTTAATCAAATTTTTTCTGAGGTTTTTGGCAGGTGCACCAGAGCTAATGCAACATTCAAACTGAAAGATAATGTGATGCCTATATTTAGACCAAAAAGTAAAAATACCTTTTGCAGTGGAAGCTTCCATTAGTAAGGAGTTGGTCTATTTAGAAAAAAACTGATCTCTTAAGCAAAATGAACTATAGTGAATGGTCAAGCCCTGCCATCTACATGAAAAAAATAATTATAATAAAATTAGAGTCTGCACAGATGTTTCTACAGGATTGTATGATTGTTTGGAAACATACAATTACCCTCTGCTAAGTCTGGAAGACATATTCACAAAATTGAATGGTGGCAGAATGGACTCAAAACTGGATTTGTCTGAGGCTTATCTTTAGATTCCTGTTGACAAAGAATGTGTGAAATAATTAACTATAAATATGCATAAGAGTCTGTATAGATTCAGCAGATTGCCAAAGAAGTTTCTGAAAAAATAAAACAATATGGCTTAAAACTTAGATAAATGTGAACTTTTTTATTTAACATTAATTATTTGGGGCAGGTTATAGATGTGATCAAGTGCGATAAGAAATTGCCCCCACCCCTACAAATGTGTTGGCACTACAAGCATTCTTGGGTCAAGCAAATTACTACAGTAATTTTAGTCAATAAGATACAGGTTTGATTCCTGCCTAAGAATGCATATTTTCTATGAAATTTCTCAAACATTCAGGCTGGTAAATGTAATTAATACTGTTTAATTAAAGGACAGAGCATTTACTTAAATAAGTGTATCCATAAAAAATAATGTATAAACAGAAAATATATTAAATATTTGGCAGATTTAATTCATCTGATATATATATATATATATATATATATATATATATATATATATATATATATATATACACACACACACACACACACACACACACACACAGAGGGTGCGATGGGTAAATTGTCGCCATTTTATATTTTTAATTTCATGCTTGCATGTTGTTTGTTTTTGATTTTGTCAACTGCACAATATAGTAGGTTCAGTTGGGCACTGTCTGTGAGAAAAAGAAATGGCATGTTGTACTGCTTGACATTCACACTGGAAGCTCGAATACAAACATTTCAGAGAGTTTGGGTGTTAAACTGAGGATGGTGAAGAGGATTCAGAAAGAGTTGGATGAGTAATGGTGATTATGAAAATACATCAGCTCAGAAAACTCACACTAATCATTCTGTTAAGAAAAAAACTTCGAATTTGTTGGTGAGGGCCTCAGACACAACATGGAGGACTATATCATGTGCCTTGAGGAGGTAGTGCTGCTCTAGGCCAAGAGGGTGCTGCTGGAAGACTCTATGTCTGGTAATAGGACTCTGCACCATGCCACACAAGCAGGAGAATCCAGTCATGGCTGTCAGACAATTTCTGCAACCACATCACTCCTTACATCTGGCCATCTAACTTGATTATTATGTGTGGGGCAGAGTTGAGAAAGAGACTAACAAAACTCCTTGTATCAGATGAACTGAAGGCAAAGATTATGACAGCATTCAGCAACAAACAAGGAGACTGTCCAAAAGAGTTTCAGGAGATTCTGAAATTTTCTGGAGGCCATGGTTGAAGCCAATGGTGATTTTATTATTAAATTTACTCTTTAGTATTTCAAAATATTTTTGTGTAATTTTGGTAATTATATATTAAAATGAGATGTCAGTGTTATTTTAATTTTTGTGTAACTTAGATGACAATTTATCCATCGCACCCTCTGTGTGTGTGTGTGTGTGTGTGTGTAGGATTAATACAAATATAAAATTTGTCACTTCTGATGATTGATGTTATATTCAGCACCTCTATTACAGAGTTTGATTATTATAATTGTTTGTAGTATTCTTCCTTCCTTCACCATTAAATGTATTTAATTGAATTTGATATCTAAGGAAATCATTTCTTTTGGTGAGTGATGTATATTTAAATTCAACTAAGGGTATGACTGTAACTTTTGGCTATGAAGATTAGCTTTGAATTTGCCCAGTAGATTTAAAAAATTGATGTTTGATCAGATTTTAGGAAGTAAGTTAGGCTTTTCAGCACACTCTTGTACTAAACAACATTCTATTTAGCACTGAATAATTATAGAATATTATTTACCAAGTTTAACAAAAAAAAACCTCTATGGCATTGTCTTTCCAATGGAATACAAATATTACAGATCAAAATTTATGATTAATGATTACAGATAACGTAACTATCACTTGATTTTCACTGCTAAATTAAACAGAATGTTTGAAATGTATGCATTCTTATTTGTGGTCAGACATTATCAACCCAGTAAGGAGAAATCTTACAAAATTCATAAAATTGAAAATAATTTTTCTTGGAAGATGTGTTGTCCTGTGTTTATTGCTGAGGTAACTAAGTACATGTGTTTTTTCGATTTTTGGGCAGACAACACATTGATGACCTCGCTGATATACCAAACACTGACCACTTCTATTGACTTGGCCCAAGTGCACATGGGCCAGTTATTTGTAGCTGCTGATTCTACTTGACATCCACTTGTCAAAATCTACAACAGAAATACATACATTGCTGTTGATACTTAGACTCAGATACATACATGCATGTGTGAGGGAGTGTGTCCCTCAAAAGAACAATTAACTGTGTTGTTATAAGGGCATACAGGTATGCATGCATTTAGATATCTATACAAGCAAGTAAGACATGTAATAATTAACAAACTTATGAATATGAATGATTTTTGCATTTTCAATCATATAGACACTATTTACAGGCCTCTAAGTTTCAATTCCTATCATCCTTATTCATTCCTAACAAATATTGTTGAGGGTGGGTCACTAGAGCCCCCAAAGTAACTAGATAACTTAAGAAAACTACCTTCCTTCAGCCATCAATCCATTTTTGTAATTAAAATCTTGCTGACACACCATGATATAAAATCTTACAAACAAATCAGTTATATTTGTCAGAAAAAAAAGGACACAAATTATGAGTGATGAACTTTTGATTTTATGCAGGTTCTCAAAGATATGCAAGGCTAGGGTCTGAATTTACTTTTTGAATTTTTTTGTTCAAGTAAATATTCAGGTTGCCATAGTTTTACCTAAACTTATTGTTTCTAAATAATCTGTGGGGAGTACAAAATTTTATCATGGCTTTAAAAACAGATATTTTTAAAAGTAAATATTCACATAATATATACAACATGAAACAACACAAATTCTAACTAGTTAGTGCTCCTTACCCTTTAGAACTCAATTGAGTACAAAACATATAAATATGTGCACAACAATTAAAAAAAGAGGGGAAAAAATACTATTTTTCTTTTTTTTAAGGATTTAGCATATATTTATATGTTTTTGTCCTCAATTGAGTTCTGAAGAGTGAGGATCAATATCTTTTTGTTTCTTTTTTGTTATATTTTTCAATTCACCACTTTACAGTGAGTAATATTTTTTTCTTATCTTTGCTCTTCCCCAGCTTTGTTTTAATATATTTGTATATATTATGTGAATACTGTTGTGGTCCTGCTCTTAATTAGTCTAAAATCACTGGCAAACAAAATTTTCACATGTAAATGATGGATCATCATTGTTAGTAAA
The DNA here is from genome assembly GCA_903632075.3 of Acanthosepion pharaonis. Taxonomy (NCBI): domain Eukaryota; kingdom Metazoa; phylum Mollusca; class Cephalopoda; order Sepiida; family Sepiidae; genus Acanthosepion; species Acanthosepion pharaonis. The sequence goes on along the minus strand of CAHIKZ030002124.1, from coordinate 1,545,313 downwards.
GAAAATGGAATAAATTTGAACAAGCCAATATTATCATATGTTTTTATATAATAACTGATTAACAAATGAGAGAAAATACACTAGTATGCATATAAATATAGCTGAAAATAAAGAAAACATTAAAAGTTATCAATTAGGCATTGCCTGTATGTGTATGTGTGTGTGTGTGTGTGTGTAAGAGTTCAGTCACTCACGGCAAAGATACCCCCATGCTGGGAACAAGTCCCATGCTAGTGTTACTTCTATTGCATGTTAGAAGGAAAAGAGAGAGAAGATGGGAATTATCCTGTTTTTATAGCTGTTTAATAATGCCACCTAACAGCATCTTGTTGAAACTGATAAAACCAAGTGGAAGTAATCCACTATATATAGAAATGGAAATTGGATAAATCAGTTCAATTGTTTCAATCTTACACCTGGTCACTTGACTGCTGTACACCAATGGGAAATAAAATTGTAGCACCCTAAAGGATGATGCTGATTTTGATAGTAAACTACAGTATGTGGATGTGTGCATAGCAGATAGTTACTGGTGCAGAAAATGGAATCAGCATGATAAATTCAAATTCTGGCCAAGTTCATAACATTCACTTTCACACAAATACCCTTTGGAAAGGTATGACTCCATTTCTTATTCCTTCAGCTATGGGTTAAATAGCAAGGCAAACTGAGCTCTCTAACTTTGATTGGCAACCATTCTTGGAAAAAGACAGGTCTAAATTCAATACTGGTTGGACATGGGATTGACAATTCCACTCTGTAAAACCTAAATGTTATAGAAACTATACCAGCAACACCCAGCATGGTGAGGCTGTGACACTATACTTTACAGGGAAGTCTAATGGTATTGCAGAGGGAAGGGAAGGAGGAGGGCAGTTTGTAGATGTGAAGGTAATGTAACAGTATTGATATGGAAAATAGAGATCACATTCTGACTGAGTCTGTTACATTCATTTCACACTAATGCCTTTGGAAAAGACATGAATCTATTTCTTCCCCTTCAACTATGGGTTAAACTGCAAAGTAGACTGGCCACTCTAGACCTGCATAACATCCAGTCTAGGAGAAGATTAAAAAAAAACTGAAACCACAGAGAAAGTATCCTGAAGGGACATGGCATTTAAAAAGAAGACAGTATGTACATGATCGGTGATAATGGTTATTCTGATAATGTTTGAAGATTTTCACTATCATGACATTAATACTTATATCAGGCACTGTATCTGTGCTTAAGGAGGGGATGCATGCTGTGATAAGGTTGTGGTGAATGCTACAGAAAGGTACACATGTTCCTTACACTCAATAAGACCAGTTTGAGAAGGGTTGGATTATGGCCCTTTGGGAGACAGGATGATAATTTTAAAGAAATACTGTGCCTGTTGGACATGACACATTAGTAATGCTTCAATATTGGCAACAGTTTTCAAGTGAATATTCCTACAACTCCTAGACTAGATTTTGAATGGCTCAACAAGGTCAATGCATTGTAAGAGCAATAATGACAGACTGCACAATGTCCACATCACAAATCAGAAGAAATTTGGCTCAAAGAGTGTCAACTGATACTGTTGAGACCAAATCATTTACTTGAAGCAAGATTACATTTATATATGCCCCAAACCAAACTTCTGTTTACATCATTGTGCATGTCTCCTGTTATGAGAGGGTTACTCAGTGGATTGAATGGCATTTTGTATTGTTTAGTTATGAGAGCAGGTTTTGTTTTCATACAAATGCTGATTTGTTGTGCATGTGTGAGAGAGACAAAGATTGGGGAAGTGACATCTTCTAAAGTATAATTACCCATAATTTATAGGAACAACTTCTGGCATCAAGATGTGGGTTGCCATAAGTTACAAGTTTCACTGCCTTCAGTGTTTGTGTGAGGAATATTAAACAGTGCCATGTATATTCAGAACATTGCTTAACCAATTCTGAAATCATTCCTGAAAAAGGAAGGTGATTTACTGTAGCCACCTACATGATGCATATGCTGCAAGATGTTTGTCAAGTTCCCAAGGTGACACAATTGCCAGATCTATCTTCCACTATGATCATGTATAGAACATTATGGGATAAAAGAAAATTCATTGTTGGCCAATCTACAAATTTTACAATATTTCATCAAAGGGTACAACAGGTGTGGAATAATGTATTACAGAACTGGATTCACCATCTACACAATTGTATGGCCAAAGGAAGGTATGCAGTGTATATTGGATCTGTTGATACATCCCTAATTTTAGAATCTACATACATATTGTTTTGTATATGTGATTATTTACTGTAATTAGCTGTATTATTTATATGCTTAATCCTGAGTAAACTGAAACCCATATTCAGGAGATTACAATTTTATTTTCTGTCAATGTATTTCTCTACAGATTCTGCGTATGTATGGATATATGTATGCATATTTACTGTGTATACAAAGGTATTTGACCTCTGAGATTATTTTCCATATTTTTTCAGATTAATCATTCCAAATTCCATTTGATAGCATTTATCTACTGTAGTGATACTAGAAAATTAGTATGCATAATTTGCATAAGCATAAGTGAACACTCATATAAGTGGTCACTGGGAATAACGAGGTAGATGTACGAGCTTAGCGGCTGATTAGTGCTAACTTCAACTTCACAACATCTACTTTAGTAGAAAAAAAGAGAAAAGTTTAATACATGAATCAATGATAAATAAGAGGAAATGAATAATTATTAATTAATTTTAATAATTTATTAATATTATTATTAAATAATTATTAATATTTTAATGACTTTTGCATAAGTATTCAACCTCCTCAGGTAATCTTTAATTGAGGATCATTTGGCACTGATACATGATAATAGTAATTTTGTGTAGCTTTTGATGAAGCTTCTGTATCACTTGAATGTTATTTTCAAGCATTCTTCCATGAAGAAACATTTGAAATCATTCATATCTGATGACTTCAGTTTATAAACAATAGTTTTCAATTCATGCCACAAATATTCAATAAGGTTTAGGTCAGGCTGTTGAGAAGGCCATTCCAATACCCTAAACTTATTCATCTTAAATCACTCTCTGAGGTGGTTTTCAAACTATGTTTTAGGTTGTTGTCTAATTGGAAGATGAATCACTTACCAAATCTAAGCTGAATAGCAGACAATAAAAGATTTCTTAAAAGTATGGACTGATATTTTACCAAATCCATTTTCCCTTTAATTCAGATGAGTTTCCCCAGTAATTGTTGTGCTAAAGCAACCCCATAATATGATGTATCCACTATCTTGCTTTACTATTGGGATATTTTTTACACTGTTGTGTTCTTTTTCTCTCCAAACATAATGTTGTTTATGTTCTAAAAGTTAAGTTTTTCTTTCTTCTGACCCAATAACTGTATTCCAATAAACATTCAACTGATTCAATTTCTTTTAATGAATGCTAAATGAAACTTTTTATGTGTTTTCTTCAATAGCGTTTCTTTCATACAAACCTGAAATCCTTGATACAATTCTATTTGTTCAACATTCTTCCAATCTATTTGAATATCCTTTACACTTGATTTTGGTGAAACTTTATTTGTGATTTTAGTCACTCCTAATGTTGAACTCATCCTGGGATGACTTGATCTTACAAACATTGATGGAGTATAAATCTATTTTCATTTATGAATGATGAATAAGACAAATAGGACAGGAATTATAAAGTTGCTTGGAAATTTACCTTAGAGCTTTCTCAGGATTGATAAAACTTGATCAATTTCTTTTTTAGGTCCTTGAAATCTTCTTTACTTTTCATCATGATATCAAAATGAATGTTTAATTTGTAATATACACTTACATATAGGTCTTCTAAAATAATGTTGAGCAGTACATCATGCATTATGACTCAACTTTAGCTGTTATTATGACTTAATTTACTACTGAATTTGTTTTTTTTTTCTGCTGGGGTTGAATACATATATAAAAGCTATTATTGCTAATTATGGAAACAAAAATAACTTTAATTCAGTATTATTTATTATCAATTAACATACTAAACAGTTTAATTTATGTTAATTGAGCAGGTAAATGTTATCAAATTCTGAATGATTAATCAGAAAAAAAATAAGTAAAGTAATCCAGGTGTTGAATACTTTTGCATAGAACTGTCTCACTGAACCTACCAAGGTGTTATGGAATAATTTTATCTATTAAAATCTGAATTGAATATAATTACTTAATAATTTTTCATTCTGAACAATCCTATATTTTGTATGGAATCCTAAAGTTTTATTGTCAGTATGTTTTGATTATTTTTACTAAACATATTGAACTTTCTAATTTCCTGAAGGTGTTCAAAAGACTGAAAGAAACACTGTAAAATCAACATGAAAGAAATTATAATTTGTCTAAACATTCAACAGTAATTGAAAACTCTTTCTTTCATCAAATAATCAACATTAAAACATTTGACATTTAAACAACCAATCAGTGAAGCATAAATAAAAAGTCCAAAATGAAGATATTAAAACATGAGCGTACACATTACAGACATATAACAACAAAGGAAAAACACTGGTATGTTGATATAGACATGTAGAGAATCTGCTAAATCCTTCATAAATAGGATCTGTCAAAGATCTTTCATACCCTTTCAGTTGACTTTCACTCCTTTCATCACTCTCAGTCAGGTAAAGAATAAAAAAATAGCAATCGACCATCTATCTTGTAAAATAAAATAAGATAAATTCTTACCTACCATTTCTGAATGTTCTTGATCAAACAAGTGGCAACTGAAAACTTTCAAATCTGTTTAAAATCTTAATATTAAACTTGTTTTTTTTCTCTTTCTTCCTCTATATGTGACCTGCTTGCAACCAGATTACACAACCAGCTGAAAAGTGCTTATTAGCTTATAATGATAATCATAATAATAATAATAATAATAATGGTGTGTACAACTGCTGGATTCTCACGCCTGCTTTTTGTTCAATGATTTAATACCAGTTGTTTACATTTTCTGTGCTTGCTTACTTGGATAGTCTGCACTTTAGTGGGACAGCATCAGCATTACATTTGTCTTCTGATTAGTTTCATTATGACATTGTAAATCTGTGAAGAAATTATTAATTTACAGCTTATTGAGACAAAAATATTCAAGTTTATATTATATGTAAATAGCTAAAGCTGAATGCAGAATTATAAGTCACCAGGTTCAAAGTTTAATCTCTTATGACAGCAGGATGACATAATTTCTCCCAAATTAACTTAAGAAAGGAAATTTCCAAGCCAAGATAAAACACTTTTTTATTTTTTTAAATATCATTCTTGTATTTGCAAAATGTATGCTGGATATGGATTTAACTGTTTGCCAAACAGATTGTTAAGATTGTTAGACTTTGACATTTTTTGCGATAATTTAAACACTGTAAAATATTCCAGTGGCAATGGAATTGTCTTTTGAGTCCATGGGAGATTCTTTTATATGCTTTAAACTTTCACTATATAATCTGATAGCTATCACATCATACTTAGCTCCTCTTTCTCTCTGGACTGTAGAATGGTAGACAAAATATCTGACTGTATAGAAATGGCTCTCTCTATATAAATTCATCTGTGAATATCTTTGTATTTGGTGTCTTTAATGTTCATCCTGTTAAGTAGTTTCCTCATTCTGATAACACTGATGTTGCTGGTATTCAAACTTTCAATTTTTCAGTTGCCTAATCTCTCAGTCAAGTAATAGATTTCCTTATTAATTCTGATCAACATGCTTCCTCACTATATTCCTTACATCTCCAGACTTTTGTTGGGCATCACAAATCTTTCTTCTTGGCAATTTGAATCATGACGTAGTGTCTGTAGATATTTTTTTTTGACTAATGTATTAGGCATGAACCTCCCATTCACAAAACTTCATTCTGTTACCAGCATACCGACTGGGATTCAATTGGTGATTTTCTACGGAATGCCCCTTGGAGTAAAATCTTAAATCTTCCTATTAAAAATGTGCCACTGAGTTTTTTCTTAGGTGAAAGCTGGTGTTGATGCTTTTGCGCCATCTCTGAAATACCAGGTGAAACCGCAATCTTCTTCTTGGTTCACACCTATCTGTTCAATTGATATAAACCGTAGGAACAACTTCTTATGGCTATATCAACATGATAGCTTTAATCACGACAAATGCTGCTTTGTTTCTGCTCATAATAATTGCGAGCGTGTCATCAATATGGCTTAGTCACTGTTCACTGATAGAGTGAGACACCATATAACCTCTTACCAATTTGGTTCTCATGACTACTGGCAGCTCTTTAAGAGAGTGTTAAATAAAACCAGGTCCTTGATCCCTCCTTTCTTCAATCAACTGTGTTGTCCTCTCCTGCTGATAAAGCAGCATGCTTTGCTCATACATTCTCTTTCATTTCTACATGTGACTTATCAGGAGTATCTTTGCCTGATTTTCAACCTCAAACTGACTCTCTTCTGTATGGTATGAATATAACTCTGTTCATGGGTTTTGCTTTCAACTCCAAACTTGATCCTTATAAAGCATGCAAACTCGATGACATCCTTTCAATTGTTCTAAAGAAATGTACTCCTGAACTGGTTCCTGTTCTCTCTAAACTATACAACAAATGCCTGCTGCTTCTTGCTTGCCAGCTTGTTGGAAATCATCCTCTGTAGTTTCTATTTTTAAGAACTTTGGTTGAATGTTTGATCCATTGAACTATCAACCTATCAGTCTGTGATACATTCTATTCCAATCTCATCAGTTCTTTGATATGGTTGGTAAGTGAATTTGATATTCACCATCTTGTTAACAAAAACAAAATTACTGTTCTGAATAGATTTTTCAGTTTATAGTAATTTGGCATTTCTTATTCTTTCCAGATCCCAAAAATTGTTATTTGTTTAGTGGGATGATTACCCACTAGTTTTAACTGAGATGACGGTTTTTAGTGGAAGAAATCCACTGAGTTTTGCATGCTTGATGTATACTAGCTAAATATGAGAAATGGGCCTTATTTAGTTGAAACTTTCTAATACTTGTAGTCGGATGGCAAAATAAAAAATAAGTTACATTGACAAATAACAAATTTATTTATCTACAGACATTATTTATGTTTTAGAGTTTAAACAGTTTGATCAAGGGAAATGTGTTAAAAATAATTTGGTGTTGTTTCTTTTGTGTGTAAAGGAGAAAATATAATTTTGTACAAATTTGGCATGGGAGGATTAAAGTGATTGAAATTATATACTTTCAAAGTAGGTTAAACTTTTGAATTTAGTTGGAAGTAGTAAAGCAAATGAAAATTGAATTGAAAAACTTTCTTACTATCATCAACTATCATTTAAGTTAGTTTCTTTTGATGTTAAGTAGTATCAGGTTTCTTGTTGCCATTATGTTAAGAGGAGAACAAAATTGTTAAACATAGATATGTTTGCCAGCAGTATAATGTGTGTCAGAGGTCTTAGCCAGTCTGTACACAGTTTTATCCAGCCTTTACACAACCATCCTGGGCAAATGGCTCCAGGTAAATTTTAAAATGGCAAAGGAAGAATTGTGTCAGATGTAGGAATCACTTGTCTCTTCAATAGTATTTGGGTTTCTTCATTGTACATGATTCCTAGAAGTAGTAGGCATGTCCCAGTGGAGCCCAAATATATCCCTAAGATAATTCATAACAACATGTTTGAATTTTTGCATGTTCCTTTAAGTTTACAGAAAACAACTCAGGCCTTTCAGAGATTCATTGATCCTCTTCTGTATGGCTTAGATTTTACTTGTGCCTACATGGATGATGTATTCATAATGCGTTCATTTATTGAGGAGCATGGGCAGCAAGTTTGACTTATGTTTGAACATTTTCAAAAATTCTGGGTAGGTAAATCCTGTGACATTTGAGTTTGGGAAATCAAAACTTATGCTTTGGGGTCAATGAATTAGTACTACCAGCATTTCTTCCTCTCCTGACAAAATTTCCAACTATTTCTCAGTTTCCTGCATCCAACATGATGAAAAAAATTAAGACAATTTGGAGGCATGGTTAATTTTTTAGATGATTTCTTCCCATCTGAATATCTATCTTAGAGCTCTTTACATATATGTTCACTAACATTGAAAACAATGCTATTCTTTCAGATATGACTTTGACAGCATTTCACAACATCAAAACTCTTTTGTCAAATGTGGTTGAATTGTTACACATTGAACACACAATGATGTCTGGTGGTTGATGCATTCTCAGTTGGAATGGATTATGTTCTACAGCAAAATATCACTGGTTTTTGGAAACCAACACCCTTCTTTTCCAAGAATCTTTTATCCACATATTCCAAGTACAGAACTTTAGATGGGAACTCTTGTTAGTTTATTCAGCAGTTCATTACTCTTTGACCAATCACAAGCACTTTGAATAAGTATTCCTCAAGAGAAATCCAAAAGCTTCTTGAAAATTCAACTCCTAAGAGGAAATGACAGTACTCCTGCAGAGTATCTGTGCTTTCCTGTTGAACCCTTGCATTGATTTACAAATCTTTCAAAGAACAACAGAAAGATGCCTAACTTCAGAAGTTGCTTAGTGACCATTCCACATTTCTGAAATTTATGAGAATTTATGTACCTGCTATTTGTAACAATAATAATATCCCAACAATAGTTTCTTTTATCTGCTGACATGTAGGGATCATTTCTTGCCTTATATTGAGACACTTCCTGTTTTCATCATTATAGTGTGAATCATAGCAAAATATTTTGTCCAGTTGAATTTCATGTTTGGTATTCCTGCTGCCATTACCATGGAGAGAGGGTGCCAGTTGGAATTTGACCTGTTTCTCCAATTCTTGAAGTTATTAAGTAGCAAAAATATTTGTACTACTTCGTATCATCCTGAGACAAACAGCATGGTGGAGAGGTTCCACCACAGCTAGAGACTGCCTCTGAAAGCTAAAATAAACCTGCATGACTGGTTTCATAACCTCCTACTTTACTTGGTGCACAGGTGGTAATAAAAACTGGCCTGAACTGTTTGTCTGCAGAAATGGTATATGGAACCACTCTCAGATTACCAGGTCAGTATTTTACTGTACCATCACAAAGAATACTAGAAATCACTTTCCTTCCTGGATTAACAGAGAGTAAAATGACCAATTTCCTCCTGCCCAAGAGACAAACTATAAAAGACTTACAAAATTGCACTCACTTTTTTTTTGTTCTGTGGAATTTAGTGAGGTCAAATTTTCTGCAACTGTCATACTGTAGACATTTCAAGGCTCAGAAAAGCCAGTGTAAGGTTTTACTATCCACATTAAAAGCAGATCTCAGTGTTTTCTGGGACAGCCTTAAATTTGCTTTTTGTGATATTTCATTGCTTGACTCCACCACTCCAAAGGAATATTCATCTCCTACATTGTCAGATGAACAACTGTAACAATATCTGGATGATAGGTGAAATTGCACAAATATCATCTTACATTGTTTTCAAACAGGTATGTTCCAGATTATGTCCTTGTGCATCATCAACTGTGTACTTTTATTTCATTTTTAGCCCCTATATTTATAGAATTATTTATATTTAAACTGTCCATAAATTTTCATGTATTAGAAAGTTCAAAAACCCTTTTTATTATGTGAAAATATTTTTCTTTCAGCAACAAAATTGGTAATTTATTACAATCATATTTTCAAACCAGAAAATATGTTTGCAATAAATTACTGACATTGAATTTGTGTATCTAAAATAAATTAATGTCTAAATTTTTTTTATCAACCCAATAAACATAATTATCCTCATTTAAAAAAAATAAAAACCTAATATATTTATAGAATACCAAACATGTAATAAAATATAATATAAAAGAAACAAATTCAGATAATTCCATATTAATTCTAATTATAACTTGCATTTATAGCAATAAAGTAGTATGACTTTTTATTGTGAATTTAATTTTTTATCAAGTGATATTAATAAATTTGGAAATAGAATTTACAACAATCTGGTTATTTCCATTTATTGGTTTAGATATCTCTCCTAAAGCTATAAGGTAATACTCTTAATGAAATTGTGAATCAAAATTACTTATTAATAAATTTGGCTTGATGCATGTATATGATGATAGTTTTTCCTTTTTGTGTGTTGGAGGGTATATTTTATTCATCATGGCTTTTTCTGGGACATTTTTCCAGCTAGCTATTCTCTCTAGCCATTAGCCATTCAAGGTTGACAATTCAATATTATAATCCACATGTATATCTAAAAGAGGCAAATTAACTCTACACCTTGGTAGACCTAATATTATAAATATCATCATATTTTAATTTTAAATATTGAAATTAGGCACTAACCTCAGAACCTGTTTTCTCTTCAATTGATTCAATTATATCTGATAATTTTACTAAATGTTTGAAAAATACAATTACATCCTCTAGGTCTTTTTCGGTCCTAATTGTAAATTATTTCCAAAATGTTAACCCTAGATCTGAAGGGGTCAAGATTGCAGTGATTGTGAAAATATCCTGTGGAGAGTCTGTTCTACAAAGTAGCAATTCTTGGGAAGAAATTGTCCAAATGGAACTTACTAATGGAATATGAAGGGAATGAGAAGGATTCATTCTTTTGTATGTGGCATAGTGGGTCCCAGGTGCAAAAATCATGACTGGTGGGTCCAAGGAATGTAGCTTGTCAGAACACATGCCACAGAAATAGCAATAGAGTAGTGAGAGGCTTTCAACATTTTGTCTGTCGGAATGGGATGGGAATAGGGTGGGAAATAATTAATCACCCACAAGGCTGTGTATACACTTTTGAACTCTGTCAAGACAAGAAAGTAAGGACTGGGTTGCTAAGGTTTGATTTGATCTCACTCTTGTAAAGATAGAGTATAGCAGTGAGAGTCAGATACTTACTGGAGCAATAGAATGAACTGACCATTTTTACACCATCTTTAGCAATAGATCATATATATGTTCCACTTGAGGTCTGCAGTGGTCTTGAGTACCAATAGACATTCAAGGCAAGAAACCCTCTTGAGAGAACACCTATCCATCAGGATAGGTTAAAGGTCAGGGTTTGCTTGGTGGTGGAATGTTACTAGTTTAGTTTTGCATGTAATTGAGTCACCAAGGCTAGGTCAGAGATGCTGGGTTCTGATCATCCATATATTTTGGAGATGAACCTATAAACTGTTGCATGACCCACAGAGATATTCATTAAGGATCAGAGTATGTTCTTAGGCTTCTTAAAAAATCCAGCATTCAAATTTCTAGTTTTTACCTTAATTCAAATATTAATTTCTGACACTAATAAAAAAGACATAAGGATCTTAAAGGTAAACTTGAAAATTAGTTAAGTGCACCTTAGTTTGGCACAAGACTACAAGTACTTAGTGAGGATTGAATTCACTACACTACAAATGGTAATGATCTCTGAGACTGACTTTGATCAATGAATATTATCCATTTTACATGTTGCTTATATTTAAACCCACAGTTCATTTACCAGTGATATTTGGATCTATAACAACCAGTGTCTATTCATCAGCCTTGAACTATGCTAACAACAATCTTATATTCCTAGCTTTTGAGGCCTGTTTTCACTTGCATGACAAACAAAATATTAATGAAAAATTGATTTTATTCTTTTAGCAAATGACAAAAGAATGGGAAACTTGAGTAATTATGTCAGATTACAGTTTCTACTAACAACATGGATAGTGTTTGCCACCATCACAAGAACTGCATTTATTCGAACAGGTATTGTGGTTGGATTTAATTTCAGTATGGGGGCCAGGCACTTTTACCTAGTGAAACCTTTTTTCTGTTCTTTGTACTTGTAAAATCCATAATAAGCCAGAGTAAATCTATTGTGCATACATGTACAGTTTGAGGGACAAAATTCATGCCAATGTACTGAGTTGGTGACACTTGTTGCTAAAAACTATCTCAGAGAATGATTCAATTTCAAACCACTTCAAGATGACCATCCACTTAACAATTGGTTTAGCATTTGCCTCCCCATTGCCATAAAAAATTCTTCTTTGTATAGCTGTCTATTACTGTCACAGATACTTGTAATATCACTACTACTACTTCTAATAATGATAATAATAATAATGATCTGCATGATAATAAGTTTGTAGTGAGGCATAATAAAACTCAGATCACATGAAGTACATAAATAATTGTCAATGACCCAACAAATAAACTATATTAATGTGAATTTACAATAATTCTTAATGAATATAGCATAAATTATATAAACATAGCTGGAAATTTATTTTGAAAAGAAAAATCAAGTGAAAGAAATTTCATAGGTTTATATTTACATTCTGACAAATTAGGCTTCAGATCATGAGTATTAAGGTGTCCAAACTTTTTTCAGAAGGCCAGATTTGATGAGGTGAATATGTGTGAGAACTAACCATTCTGCTTGGCATTCTTTGAACCTTTAAAATTAAATGCAAATGAACTATCTTATGAAAATTTTATTGCAAATGGTATATTTTCATTTCTTCACATGGATGACAAATAAATTTAAACAGGTGTTACAAAAATACCCAGCCTGTCATATCTGAAACCCATATAAGATGAAGTAAAATATGTCTGAGAAAAAAGACCTACCAGGAGGCTATAATATATCTCAGTTTAATCTTAAACATTACATATTGTTGGTAAGTAATGTTGTCTATTAAAAACATATGAATAGGAACATAACACCAACATTCATCTTATTAAAGAGTAGAAAACATTAAGTGACACATGTCTAAGTGTCCAAATATATTTATAACTGTTTTTGACCAACACAAAACAAATTTAATTCATTAAGATTTTATTCATCTCAGATGACCAAAATAAATAAAATAACTTGCCTGCACTAATGTGAAGGGTGATACTGAGATCTGAACTGCAGTATATAAGCCTGGTCTAGTTCAAAGAAATTGACTGGAAAAGGTCAAGGTCAGGGTCACACTGCCAGAGTACAGCCACAACAGTGCTGCTGCCATCTTTTGGTAAAACATGAAATTGCATTTCTTAGATATGTACTTTACATACTCTGATTGACAATACTGGCAGGCCATAAGTGCTACATTCTATGACAGAGAATGGGGGGGGGGTCATATGAAATTTGACTGCAGACTGTAATTGGCCCCTGGGACGGACTTTGGACATGTCTGCCTTAACCTATCCAAAACGTGAAAACAAAATGACTATTCAGTCATTCAGTGATAACTATTAAGTTCTCTTAAATCTCCTATGATTCTTTAAGTTCAATGTAAAAGTCCATAAAGTATGTTTTGGAAACAATATCATTGTAGTGGACAAGATGCTACTTTGTAACAGATGCAGTTGTCTTAGAGTTGAAACAGAGGTTGAAAACTTAACAGAATAAATGGATTCAACATTTTTAAGAGAAATGAATTTTTAGACATAGAACAACATGGCTCACAAAAGAAGAGAAAGTGAAGATTATATTTCTCTGTATACAGATAACTCAAACAAAGTAAAAGATAATTTCTTTTATAAAAAATTATTTTAGTGCAAAATATAAGAATTTATTTTTGATGGGATGGAATAGTGAGAAAAGTGAAAAGGTGCAAACAAATAAGTCTCAAACCACAGCATGAAATTTAAAAGAAGAAACATTTATTACAATTATTATATTATATTAAAACAGAAAAACAAATACAATATTTTACAAGATGGGCTTGCACAAAAATGTCATTTTGTGTGCCTTATTTTAAAAAAAGTAAAACAAGAAATATACATGTGATTTAAAAAAGGATTTCAAAACAATCTTTGGAAAATGAAAAAACTTTGAAAAGTTAATGTAAATTTTGGATAAGGCAGAAAATACTTTTTGAAAAAAAAGTTACATCCACCTAATCATAAGGTGAAAAAAATCATAGCATGAAAATAGTTTAGGTACTTTCAAACTACTGATGTCACTGGGACTTTTTATAGTTTTTCTTTTATAGAAAAAATCTATTAACAGGTTTCTGTTTCTTTTTGCAAATTCTTTTCAGGAAGCATCCAGAAATTGATCTCCATTCTGAGTCCTTATTCTGCCTCCTGGAAAAAAATTTGTGTCAGTTTGTCTTTGTTGAAATATTTGGTTCTTGTTTGAAAATTTGACCTCCTTTGAAATTTGAAGCCTTGTTCCACAGCCAGCTGGCTCCATCCCTTTGTGTAACTTATCAATTGCTACTGCTGTCAAACCTCTTTCCTCCTTGAAATTTGATTACATTCTACTCTTATCTGCTGGCCAGTCTCTTTATATAAGAAATGAAGAGACTCAAAATTCACGAGGACAGAAGCCCATGCTTGTGATTAGACAATAAATAAAACAGTACATATCTGCAACAATCCATCTAAACAGAAATAATTTTGGTGTTTCTTTAACTGTCAATTCTAACAATAAGAATTTCTACAAACACAATGTGGACAATTTTTTATAAACCATTTGAATTTCTTTAAAATACACTACAAAAGTATGTGTAATAGACAAACCCAGATGACTATAACATTAGTTTACACTTTTAAATTATTTATTAATTGCAATTATTTTACACAACTAGTTAATAAATAATTTTATAAAAGGAAAGAAAAAACATCTATGAAATTAGCATAGTGTGTGTGTTTGGTAGGGTTGAAATTAAACTAGTTGGTCTACCCAGGGAAAGAAATCTCCCTCAGCAGAAAAAAAAATTTGTTATCTCTACTACATCCCAAAGCAAAAACAGAAAGGGAAGATGAGTCTTTTACTTTTACACCAATGATTGCCTTGCTCTCTAGTGAGTGTTGTGCAAAGTCCATTAGCAGACAAGGTAGAGGTAATCTTCAGTGGATCATATGGACTGTTCTTTTGCTCCTGACTTTAAAATGCAATCTTCTACACTAATTAAACATAGATACAGTGGTTTATACTTATGCTTTTGTTAATGTTTAGACTGATGCCATATTTAGAAAATACAGAAACCATTTTGCAAGCCTATTGTCAAATACGTGAGTGTATACATGTTGATTTGTGCCTTTGAAGGTCACTAGATTAGTTAACATAATTTTCTAGAATAGATCTCATTAATAGCCTTTGAATCAAGCCATATTATGATTTAAAACAAACTCAGAATTTAGTTATCATTGTTGCTAAACCTTAAAATTTTATTTGGAAAATTGTATGTGTGTGTATGTTTTTATATCTCTCTGCCTTCCTCTTTTGTATCCTTCATTCTACTTCTTTTATGCAAAAAGCCATCATATCAAAATTTATATCCCTACACTTATAGCGTTTTGATTTTCTTTCAGTTGTTATTTTTTGCTTGCATTTGTTGAAATTATTTCCTTTCAGAAACTGACATGATGTTAATTTATACAGTTTTGTCTAAGGTAAATTTTAACATTTTTAAAATCCTTATATTGAAAAAGTTGAACTTGTGCACATTCTTTTCATGGGGGGAAAATTTAGGTTAGTAACAAATACTGACTGTAGTTGTTTCATTTTATTGATTATTAAGATTGTAAGAGAATTAGTTGAATAACTATTCTTTTTTGATAGAAAGTATTTATACGGTTCCAAGAGGCCAAGTGCTTCTGTTATTTCAAAATCAATACTAAACCTTTCAGTTGAGCAGATTGACAGGTTAACCTTAAATAGGTTACATCTGCCTCTTAATGTACCCACTCTCAAGTGGGTGTTATTTAAATTGAGCATTAATGCAAAACTGCTTAATCAGTGAAAGACAAATTATCTATTTATCTTTTTCTGCCACAAAAGCATCATCGTCTTTTAGTACAGATTTCCAAGAAAATGTAAAAATTTTCCTTTGTCATGATTTCTGTATGTGTAAATTTTGTGTATTTATCTATTGATCTTCATCTCCTTTGTTATTAATTTTATTTTAGTAACAAGACGAATATATTTCCAGTTTGTTACAATTTAAGAAATTGTGTACGTATGTATGTATGTATGTATGATTGAATTCAGATTCACTTTTCTGCAGAGTTTATTTTACAAACAGAAGAGCCTCTTTGCAAACAACCTAGAAATCAGTGTTACAAGTTAAAAAAGAAGGGTAACAAAAGTGACAATTTGCTGCAAACATGAAACTGAGGGGAGCTGAGATATTTATGTGTTGCATTGTAGGCATATCTACACATACCTAAATGCAGATTTTATCTAGGTGTGTTTCTCTCTGTTTTACTGGATATTTGTCCACCTATCAATTTAACTAAGATCACATGTAGAATATAAAGACCCTTAGCCCTGTCAGTAGCAACCATTTCTGTAAGAGCAGATATAAGGTATTTTTCAGCATGCCCACATCACTACTGAATGTGGCACAAGATCGACATTTAAAGTTGGTTTAACGGCAATATTGTGGAAAAATTGCACAAGGTCCTTTGGCACTTTCCCTTTTAGGGATGCCTCAGCTACTGGGCAATGAACCCAGATCCCTCCTGAAGGAGAGATACTACTTGTGGGGAAGGCCCCCTAGGGCTTGGTCAGAGCAGATATAATTGACTAAATCATTCTAAGTACTATAAATAACAATAATTTGTATTTAGTGTCAACTTTTTATCACATAATATCATATATATATATATATATATATATATATATATATATATATATATATATATATAATGTACTCTCCCATTGGTATCGATGTATGAGGATTTGACAACTTAACCAATTGATTCAGTTATGAATTTTGTGCGATAATTATGAATTATGTTAAGACCCACAAGTGATTTGCAAAGGAGGCTGTATATGGACCAAGAGTAAGGATTGTGGGATGAGATCACTGTTAGATTGGCTGACCTTTTAGATCTTGCTCCTGCTTCTTGAAGATGATTTAGACTAGCAGATTGAAAACTGCTGAGTTCACTAAAACACGTTGATCTCCACTGTACCTGCTCCAAAGCTAAGTGTTCGAGGGTGTTATGAGGTATATTGACAGTTGACAAGTTGCTCTTCAGCTTGTCTTTGTATCTAAGCCATGGGTGTTCTACATTCCTATAGCCCTGATCTAACTGGCTGTACATTGGATATCCTTTCCTCAGACATTCTCAAGACATGACCAGTCCACTGCAACTGAGACTGTATGAGGAAAGTTTTGATTCCTCCAATATTACACCTGTTAAACAGGTTTACATTGGATGTCCTGTCTTGAAGGCTAAGTTCACAGATTCCTCCAGTATTACACCTGTTAAACAACCCTATATTGGATGTCCTGTCTTGAAGGCTAAGTCCACAGATGGCACAGAGACAGCTATTATGGAAAACATCCAGCTGGTGTATATGGTACCTGTATGGAGTCCACGACTCTGAGCTATAGAAAAAGATGGCAAGGACAACAGCTCTGTAAACCTGAATTTTCATATCCAGTTGGATACCCCGCTCATCCAACAAGTGAAGGTGAAGTTTGCTGAAAGCATTGGTAGCCTTAGCAATCTGATGCATGATTTCATCATCTAAAGATCCACTGTAGTTGACTTTGCTACCAAGATAAGTGAAAGACTTTATATAGTTCAAGATTTTGTCTTCTACTTTCAGTGGTCTCTCTGGAAATTTGTAGACTGGTGGTTTTTGTTTCACACAAACGAAATTGCTTCAGAGTAGGTCAAGGTTGGTGCACTACTTTGGTTTTCTTTATACTAAGTGTAAGACCAAAGGCTTTACATGCAGCAGAGAAACGATTTAGTAGATGTTGGGCCTCCTCAAAAGATGTCACAACAAGAGCAGCAACATCAGCAAATAACAAGTCACAGATAATTTGTGTATGAAGGTGGGTCTTGGCTAGTACTAGTAAAAAATCTGTTGGTATATAATCCAAGTGGGTCCTAATAATATAAAATATAAAAACTGATCAGCAAAAAGAGCTCAATGTATTTATTATAACTGAGCATATAAATTATACAACAGAGAAATCCAAAATTACCTCATGGACGTAGTCTATTTCAACTGTCCATCCGTCTGGTTTGAATAAAACTGATGAACTTGGTGTTGGTTGAAATATATTATACCCATGTGGTAATTTTGGCTTTCAATTTGAAAAGTGCTTCAGCATGAAACTCAGAGTTGTGCAATTAATGTAAGATATTATGCATATTTCTTAATATATATATTAAATAGCTCTGTTACTTAATATTGAGCACTGTTTTTTCTTAGAGTTTTTATATGTATTTGTATATGATTGCTTACTTGTATACCTACCTAAACTTACCCATTTGGTTATATATATGTATATATATAATTCTTTTAAACATGTCTCATATATTTAATTTTCAGATTAAGCAATGTATTGATAAAAACTAGTTAATTATTATTGTAAGAGTGCAGTTAATTTGACAACTGTTTTTATCTTCACCTGAAAAATATTTTCTTATAAATGGATTTGGATACAAATCATTTAAAAAAATATTATTGAATGAGAGAGGAGTATGCCAACAAAATGATACTGGGATGTAGATATACAAAGCCAAATGTACCTATCATGACATCCAGTCTAATAATGGTATACCAGATGCATGCACCACAGCCCAAACTGTGAACAATATGGTAACAGGTTTTGATAAAGATAGCACATAGCCTTGCAGGTGGGGCCCAGTCAGAAATAGCTTCAGGTTGAGTAACAAAAACAGCTGTTCCCAAAATTTGACTTCCAAGTTACCTTGGCTGTCCCTCCTATCTTTCATATTGAAACTAAATTTCTTCCCAATGGATTCTCTTACTAATCATCACTTATACTCTTTCTGTGTTGACTTCGGACATTCACTGAATATATGGTTAACTGTCTCTTCAGTTTGTCTACATACCCTGCATTTACCATATTCGTGTGATTTTTCAATTTGGGTTTTGATTGCATTTGTTCTGATAGCCTGCTCCTGTGCTGCAAATATAAGTGATTCTGTTTCTCTATTTATAGCTCTCAGGTTCAGTAATTTTTTTTGTTGAAAAACCTGACCATGAATCTTTTTTTCTTTCAACTTGTCATGCCACTACTTTTGTTGCATCTTTGCTGCACTTATTGGCTTAACATTTTGCTCTTCTAGATTCACATTCACTCTTCGTGCAGCTGTCAAAAGCAATTCATGAGAACTCTTCAAATAATTCTCAAGTCCTAGAACAGCCAATGGCACAACTTCTTCAACACTCATAAACCCTCTGTTTCCCTGCTTTCTTAGAATATACATCCTAACAACATCATTGTTTGGATTCAGAGCCGCCTTATGCATATTCATTAATTTTTGTGTTCTGTCTATCACTTCCATTTCTGTATAATTCTAATGCAAGAATAGTGGAGAGGAGAGATTGTATTATTATTATAGTATTATTGTTATTTATTTATTTATTGCTGATATAATTGCAAGAATAAATAAGTTTTAAAAAGAAATAATGCAGAAAAAAAGATATAATCATTTTACTTATATAAATCATCACATTGCAGTATTTGAACTAAAATGAATATATATATATATATATATATATATATATATATATATATATGTGTGTGTGTGTGTGTGTGTGTGTGTGTGTGTGTGTGTGTGTGTGTGTGTTTTAGTGTAGTGGTTAGCTTGAGGATTGTGTAGACCATTGATTTCATGAGTTCATATGCAGGGCCTGTGCAAGGATTTTGTGCATGTCCCCGAAGCTATGATACTGGACCCTACCACTCTACTACATTTCAATTTTCATAAGGTAGTATTCATATAAAGTACTAATTTTATTCTAGCCTAATTATGTACAATAATGGATCATATGCATTATTATTTCAACAAGAAAAATGGAAAATAATTACAATGTATCTAAATACAAATGTCATAATAGATCATTCCATTTTAAATAAATCAACATTGTTTTGTGGAAATTTTTAATATAAACTTAAGATTTTTCTTGTCAAAAAGTTGAATTCAACATTATGGATAAAAAAAATAGTGAATTTTATATAGTGTTTTTTTCAACACTTAACAAATTGACAGATTTGGATGAAAAAAGATGACCCCAGAATGACCTCAAAATTTACAAAAATATTTAATTCTTTAATAGTCAGTTGTTCTTAGTTTAATTTGTAATTTATATAAATGTAGGTAGCAAATGTTAATAAGATAGTGAAGATCACAAAGCACTGCCCAGGGTCTTCAATCAGGCTTGACCCCCACCCCCTGGGCTGAGAAGTTCAGAAGAAGTATATGCCGGCCCAGATTACGTAGAAAGGTAAAAGGGGAAATGGAGTAAACAGGAAGAAGATTGAAACTGGTTTTACAGTACAAACTATTTTTTTATGATATTCAAACATTAAAACTTCAATACATATGGTGAACAGATAATTACAACTGAACCATTGCTAATAGGAAATGTCATAGAATGTCTACATGTTTAAAAAAACAATTTCTGTCTAAATTACAATAAATAAATTTGTATGTGTTTATGTATATTATAGGTGTCTTAACTTTCCTTATGACACATTTTCCAATACAATAATCTTTTTGTTTTGTTTGTTAAAATTTAAATTTCTGGTAAGTGTTTGAACAGAGGACAGAAAGTGCAACACTGAAATCCAAAGGTGCATTGAGATAGCTAATGAAGCGTTCCAAAAAGCTAAGCAGAGTAATAAGAAATGGGAAAAATTCGTTAGAAACCAACAAAAGAGTTACTAAACAAACAGGTATATGATATCTGCCCTTCAGTATGGTAGTGAGTGCTGAACGATTTCTTCAAAGATGAAGAGGAAACTTGAAGCAACAGAAATATTGTTCTATAAAAGGATGAACGATGGAGTAATGGATAGTGGCTCGGATTGAGGAATCGGTGAGCCAAGTTTGAATTCCAGTCGAATCCATTACATTTATTTACGTGCTAATACCCTTGGGAAAGGTATGGATCCTCTTCTTCTCCCCCCAGCTATGGGTAAATAGTAGGACAGACTTGATGGCAACTGGTCTACCGCAGAAAAAAATGGCAACCTACTGCAGGAAAAAAAATCTGCCTCGTCAGTCATGTATTGAAAGATACATGATTGCCTAAGCTTAAATGATGGCACATAACTGACTGAATAGGATGCTGAGGATACCGTGGACTGAACATGTGAGCAACGATAAAGTTTTGGAGAAAATGGAAACAAAAAGGAAATTAATAGTTAACAATAACATCAGGAAAAGACAGTTGAGGTTTTTCTGAGACATATAATGAGGAATGAGGGATTTGAAAACCTGATATTCACAGGCAAAAAGGGACAAAGAAATGCATGGCGGAATAGGGTTTAGGAGAAATAATAGAAAGACAAAGTTTATTAGGAACTACAAGGGACAGAAAGTTGTAGAGGGCCATGATCGCCTACGTCCTGAGGGGAGACGGCACATAAAAGAAGAATTGCCGTGCGCATGTATTTTTTTTTAATCGCTTAAGTAAGGGAATTAATTCGTCTGTACCCTGTTTAGAGTTGTTTCCCTTTACATCAGATACATAATTGTTAGATATTTAAGTTTCCAAAATATTTAGTGACGGAACTATATTTTTTTAAAATCATTTACTTCTTTTTGTAAAGAAGTAGAAATAATTTATATTACAATTTAAATAATCGGAAATAATTTTCATCTTATTTTCTGAAATAAAATTTTGGATAAATTGCATTCTTTATTGAAGACCATTTCATTGTGCATATCTTGCCCAGAAATTGGAGGCCTATCTCATATCTCATCTGGGAGTAAAGAGTTTTAGTTTCGATTTGTGATAATTCGCTCCTGTAGCCAGCTTGAGAAATTCAAAAAGTAGATATTAAGAGCATAATTAATTTGGCTTAAAAAGTTCATCCGCTTTAACTTGGTATATTTTTGCTTTACTAAGTAAGGTCTTGTTACAGTTGATGGATCCACTTATTAACAAGTGTGTACAAAATATTATATGCATTTTAAGCTTTAAATTAATTATCCATGCTAAAATGGTTTTAAGGAAACAAAAATAATATTGGAACTATGAATTCTGAAAAAAAAATATGACATGAGACAAAATAAATATGAAAGTAACTTTTTAATTTTTATTGTTTAGAAATAAAGTAACTATTATTATACAGACTTATTTTGTCATAAATATACTTTTTTATGATTATAGAAGTACCTAGAAAAAATGATTCTTAAAAATTTTGCAGCAGGGTTAGGATTAACATTTTGTACACCTCATTTACAATATCTAAAAATATTGGATTAAATTTATTGAATTTAATTATGACATTAAATTCACATATCATTCTTAATAAGTGATTTTTCATTAATTTTGTAAGGCAGAAGGCTGGGGAGTAGCACTTTGATCCTAGGTAGAGCAGCATACACATATTTTGATCCTAGATCCAAGTGCTGATTCAGACATAAATATTCCTATTAGTTCTGTCAAGTACTATGTTAGGGATTATATAAGTCATATTTTTCTATATGCTGTGTCCCTTCAGGACATAAGTGATTATTGCTCTCCACAACTTCCTGTCTTTTGTAACTCTTAGTAGGTTTTGTATTTTTGCTATCTCTCTTAGTTCCTGTTTTGCCAACCATTTACATAAGCCTGTTAGGTAGGCTATTCACTGCTTTCCTCTGTTCAACTTACCTTCAATATGTCTTGTGATCATCAAATCCTCCAAACCCTCTTTTCTCATTATATGTTTGAGAAATTTCAACCATCTCTGTCTGATTCCATCCTTTTTGTTTTCATTTTCCTTAACACTTCTCCATTGCTTACATGTTCTCTTCATGGTATTCTCAGCATCCTTCTGTAGAACTACATTTCAATGAATTTTTTCTATTTTCATGGTAATAAATGTTCATTTTTCATTTTTTTGGTTCTGTTCATTAACATTCATTTTTTTGAGTATGATTTATAACAACAGACAATAGAACCAACTACTTATCGACTGATACTTATTTTTTCAGGACAGAGATGGAGCTGATGATCTGTTAAGTGCAGAAAATAAGCATCTTTGGAATTCTAAAAAAGTCCTTGAAGTTCAACTCCGAAATGTTCAAGATATACTGCAGGTAAAATTTCCCGAGATTTGATTTGGGATCTGAAATAATTTTTAGATAAAAAAATTATTAATTTTTTACTAGTTTTCCTTAATTTTACTTTTTTTACATTCTATTGCAATTCTTATGTTGTCTTCTGTTTGTGTTTTATATTCTATGATTTGTTAGCAGGGGACCAGAAAATGTTAACTTAGCTTTTGATGAGATTTGAACTTGTGTCCTATGTCCTTGGAAGTCTCTCTGATCTGGACCGTACCTTACTGATCAGATTAGAGAAATTAGAAATTACAGATGACATTTGAATAGTCATACAGCTACATTCTTCCTTATGGCAATGGTGAAATTAGTCATTTCCATACAGAAAACATTTAACTGAACAGTTTTACTTCCAGTAGAAAATTAAAACGTTTTTGTCTTAAAGCATTTTTTTCAGGAAATTAGGCTTCTTAAGTCTATTAATTGTTATTGCTCTTTCTAGTATTGATGGCAATACTTTGGAACCTTTTTTTTAAGATAGTGTGTAATGTTAACATCTTGATTTCACTTCACGTTACATGTGCTACCCATTTCACTTGTTGTTGCTGTTAGAAATGATCAAGTGATGTTGTTGTTATTTGGTAACACTCTTTGTTTGTGACTTTTTTTAGCACCAGTCTATACAGTATGATAAAGGATTGTCTTCTTTAAGACTTAAAGGATTCATTTGCCTGAAACTATTTTTAATCATTGATCCAAGAAAATGGTTGTATACACAAAGAACCCTTCCTGCCTCCCATTAGAATGTCTGATGCTCAACTCCATGAGAGCACTTCGCTGTGTCTGCTTGGTCTCACGCTGTCCACTGACCTAAGATGCAACAAATACATTGAATCAATAGCTTCATTTACCACAAGGAAAGTTGGTTCTCTGTGTCATTCCAGAAAGTTTTTCTCCCCTGAGTCCATCCTTCAAATCTATAACTCAACCATTCCCCCTTGCATGGAATACTGCTACTATATAAGGTCTGGAGCCCCCACTTTTCATCTCGAGGTCCTCAACAAAATCCAGAGACAGATATGCAATGTGGTTGGTCCTGATCTGGCATCTTGTCTACAGTCATTTTTTCACAGATGTGCCATCACTTCCCTCTGTCTTTTCTACAAATACTTTCATGGTAACTGCTCCAACAACCTATTTTTGCTGCTTCCCAAACTGCATGAATTTAAGCATGTTTCTAGGTTGGCATCTCAGTCCCATGTTTTCACTGTCAAAATGGTTAAATGTAGCTGAGATGGCTACATTTAACCGTTTCTACTCCAATAGCTTTCCATTTCTACTCCAATAGCTTCATGTCTCACACTTCTCACCTGTGGAATTCCCTTCCTCTTATTTGGTTCCCTGACAGTTATAGTCTTCAAATATTCAAATGTAATGTCAATCAACATCTTCTGATGCCTTGATCTAATTCCCCACCCTTCTCTTTATCCTTTCCTCAATCATGTCTCTTTACTCTTGCTCCCACTCTCTGTAACCCCTTGTGTGCTAGTGGCACTCTCGCCTTGCTTGGGGTGAAATGCTTAAAAAAAGATATTAAAATATATATATTTTCTATATATATTATATATGGGTAGTACTTATTGGAAAGTGCTCAATATCAGTGATAGAGATAACATATTCAGTCACAAACTCATATCTATACAACTGAACAAACACACACACACACACACACATGTATATATATATATATAGCTCATAGTTTAGACATTTCTGAATGGGTTAGATGCCATGCATGACATCATGAGAGTCTAAAGCTGACTGGGTTTAATTTTTTAGGTTAATATTTTGGTTTTGTAGCATCTTATGATATTGGACAAAAGTAAGCCTAGTGCATCCTATCCTGTATTTAATTTTTTTATCTCTTATTTTACATTTGTTATAACTACTCCATACACTTATGGATTTGAAGTGATTCCAATTATTATTGTTGCCTTTAATAGCATATAGACATCTATAATGTTTGTTTTTTTTACCTGTTAGGTTATTGCTTCCTTTTATTCTTATTATTACTGAGCAAGAGGGCAGCATGCTGATAAAATGACAGTGGAGTACAAATATACAAAGCCCAATATATCCATCATGACACCCAGGCTGACACCCAGGCACATGCATCACAACCAAATGTACTTGATATGGTGACAAGTTTTGATAAAAACAGTACATAATCTTGAAGATGGAGAAATACCTTCAGGTCAGATAACCCAATCCACTCAGAGGGTCTCTGATTGAGGGCATCTAGTTGTGTTTTTCAAGCCACTTTGACTGCCACACCCTTCAAACTTAAAAAACCTCAACCTTCTTGATATTCCATTTTCTACTCTTGCTCATAAACATAAATGTGCAGTGCATCTTGGCCTAAGAGTTAATCCCGACTGCTTATAGCCAGGTAACTAACAAGCAAATCTGTGCTATTGAATGATATATTTAGTGTAGCCCATCTTAATTCATTAAGGCGAAGCATGTACATGTTAAAACATCCAATCAAAGACATGAGATCTTTTCCTGATCAGGAGGATTCTTCTTCTTCTTATTATTATTATTTTCCTTAATACAAATGTATGTTAATTTGATAGTTTAGATTTTGAATTTAAAAAAAAAAATTTAAATACTACAATGAAAAATCATTATTTTCCCAAAATATGATATATCATAGCACAAAGAAAATGTTTCTATTTTTAGAAGTATAAATTTTATAAATATTGAACTATATTTTTCAGATTTTGGAAAAATGTCGTCAACTGCTACAAGCAAATCTCAATGAGCGTGCCCGTGTCTTGGAATTAACTAATGAGTCGGCAGCATTGGTTAAACAAAAACCACAAAAAGTTCGGCCAAGCACAGCAGACCCCAAGTTTGAAAATCTTCAATGCACAACAGTTTGCCCACCAATAGCTTATACACCTGAAGTTGATGTAGCTTTAAATGAAGCCCAAAATGTAAGTGTGGAAGCGAAAAAAATACGGGTAGAAGCTGAAAATATGATCACTAAGGTTAAAGAGCTTAATCATGCTGCTCATGATTCTGTCAACAAAGGGTTGGCAAAAAAACTGGCAGAATCAACACATCTTATGGTAAGAATTGATTTGCTTCATATTAAAAAAATTTATTTTATTAGTAGCTATTATTCATCTTATTATTGTTGCTTTTTATCACAGCATTCACGGTGAATATAAATTGATATAAAAAAATCATAATAAATAACCAACTTAATGAACTTATGTGATTGGATTAAGTATGGAAGTTAAAAGATTGTGTTTACATGTATTTTATAATAAATAATTAAAGAAGAAGCATACAAAAACTTGGTTTTCTACTACAGACCATTTTTTATTTATTTTTTTTATATAAACTGTAGTGAAACAAAGTTCATAAATTCTCTTGGTTATGTCCATTTTCCTTTTGGTCCAGGAGTAAGTTAGGTAAGTAAGTATAAGCAACATATTAATGGTTGAGCTCAAATCAGCATTGCACAGAGTTGGAAAAGCTAAAGCAAGGTTTGTACTTACTTTCTCACTGGAAAGTTTCAACATGGTTATGAGATATCTGCTTTCTTTTTCTTAGTCCAGAAGTTAGGATAAGTAATTAAAAGCATTTTATTAATGGTCAAGCTCAAGCCAGCCTTTGACTGAGTTAGAACAATCAAAGGAAAGTTTCTATTTTGCTGGAAGTTTTTGGAAGACAGGTGGGAATGTAAGGATCATGTGGTTCTACATCTTGGCACTAGGTGGAGAAAGAGAGTAAGTGAGAAAATTTTACCTTTTTATAAATTTCAACAGCACCACCTAGTGGCATTTGACAAAACCAAGTGGTTAATCATATTTCCAGTTCCTTTACTCTTAGCATCATTGAAAATGTATTTATTCTTTTATTATTCATTATTATTATTGTTGTAGAGTAGCTATCACCCCTTCAGTACTCTACCAGATGGCCTGGTTCATAGCCTTAGTCTACGGTTAAGGACTTCAACAGTTGATACTAAGCTGATTAATATTTGGACTGATCTTACTTCATTTGGCTATACAGAATTTGACCCTATTCCTTGTAAGTTGTCTTGGTAATTGTTTTGTAACTTATTTTTCTGTGTTTTTGTATGTATCCATTAACACTGGATACTGGTGCTGAATAAATATATTAAGCACTCATTCTTCTCTGTGTATCATTCACCTCAACAATACAACAATTATTTTATTTATTGATTTTATTTCATTTTCTGACAGAAGCCACATTTGAAAATCACCTATTGGGGATCAGACATTATCACTCTCACTGCTGTGGATGTACATATATGTCCTTTCAAGATATACTTATGTCTTTATGAAACTTTGATTGTTTGCTGTCAACATGTATATACATTTTCAAGACACTGTGAAATCTTGGTCCCTAATGTTTGTGTTATAAACTAACACTTTCCAACTATTTCCAAACAAGCATAGACATATAGTAGCATACAATACAACCTGTGTTTGTGACATGTTTTTATTATATTGTGTTTTGGGTAGCTTAGTCTGCACTTCAGAGTATTTGATGGAAACCAAAATGGTAGCACTCCATGTTAAATTACTGTGCATCAATGCTATAACAATGAAGCAGTCAAAGTATAAACAGCTTATCAATTACTCTCTTCAATTACTAGATTTCAAGTTGATCAAGAAAATACAAATGCTGCTTTTTTATTCTCAAATAGTTAAACACTACATACCTTAACCTTGTCAGAAGCAATATTATTAGCAGCTTGTATCATTTTGATTTTGTGAAATAAAAGAGAGCAGAGGCATTCTGTGATTCTTAGGTCAAAGTGACCAATTCAGGATGTCTAACCAGTTCACTTGCCATTAACTTGAAAGTGTTCTCTGTTGGGAGGCTGTGTGAAGTTGGCTAAAGATGACCAATTGCAAATTTGTGCAAAATTTATTGATTGCATTAATGGGTGTCTTTCTGACAAAATTCTTGTTATCTAGGGAAAGATTTATTGACATTAAATATTGTATCATTGGTTTCATATTTGTTGTTTTTATACTTTTCAGTAATCCAATCAAGTTAAACCATGATTCTAAATGTAATTTTATTCAGTAACTGTGTGATTTTAAATGTGACACTCAGCATAAATTCTTAATCTTATTTCATTTCATATTTTGTGTTCATGTATATCTCATTATTTACTGATTTAAAAAATTATTTTTACTAGGAAATGCACATTATAGATGCACTGGCATTTTGCATAAATGTCAGATTGAGAATAGTGGTAGTGTAAACAAGCAAAAACAAGATAGTTATAGCATCATCATCATCATCATCATAATCATGAAGAATTACCTCCCCCACCCTGCTGGATCTTACAATATTGAAGTATATTGAAAATATCAGAGAATATGATTAAATTTATATTCAATTCAATGACAAACTGGAAGGTAGAATTCAGTACAGGAGGAAATTCTCTGAGATTAAAATAAAAAGATCCTGTATTTTTCAAGGATGCTCACTATCCCCACTGTTTTTTGTGATTATACTCAGTTTCATTTTGCAGAAAGGGAAAGAAAGATAGGTGAATCCACCAACTAATATACATAGACAATCTAAAATGATTTGTCCATATTTTAATATGGACAAACTGGAAATATACATCCAAACAGTCAGAATGAATTTTAACAAAGACAATGGGATATACATATAATGTGATTGGAAATGAAAAATGTGCAATGTCGATGATACACAATGAAAAGAGGAATTCAACAAAAGTGGCAAACAATTAGAGACAGAATGGTTTTGTCTATCCCCCCACTTGTAGAAATGGACTCACACAGATGATTTATGTGTAATGTAATAGATAAAGAAATAGTGTCGCTATGACAGCCATGCAACATAGAGAGAAGATTTAATACCATTTCTGCATGGAATGATTGCTGGCAGAGAGGGAAAGACGGGGGTGGGTGTCAACTGTTTGTCTTTTCTCAGACAACATTAGCAAGAGTATACCTGGAATGTGTGAATTACAAACAGACATCAGTGGCATATGTAAATTGTGGGTATCCACAGATTATGTAAAAAAATGGGATAGCAATCAACTGGCAACATTACAAGAAAGGAGAACATTGCATCAATTCAATGCCTGGTGCCACTCAACCTATCAGTCATCATACTGTAGAGCATACATTGCATTCTATGGAGTTTTATAAATGTTGGACAACAAGGACACCATTATTAACACTATGACACTGGTTATTGCACCTCACATGGGCCAAGGAATATCATAATTGAGTTATCTACTCAGATATGATTTTGTATATGAAAGAGAATACCTGAGTCTATGGATGCATCCTGTCAGTACAATGTGTTGTGCATGCTGGTAGTAGCTTGCTAATAGTGTTGGGCTTATTCTGTTGAAGTTTGCAAGAACCATTAGTAAAAATCAAGTTTGTCTTGATATGTTTCCTTGTTATTCACAGGAAACATGACAATGGTTTCAGGAATGCTCAGCTGACTTACAGGTATTCCATTGATTCACCTAATAAACACAATGATGGACATATACCTGGATGGGTATGCTCATGCAACAGCTCCATCAGCTTACAGACTCTGTGCCATGTTGTGTTAGGACTGTTATTCAGGTGAAGGGAGGAGTTGCATGTTATTAAATTACTTTCTTTCTAACATTTTTCTTTCATATTCTTTCATATTTCCGTTTAAAAAAATGACAGTAAAATAATAAGGACATTGAATAGAAAAGGCCACAACAAATATCTTTGGATTCTAGGATTAGATTTCATGAAACAAGATGAAATGAAAGAATATCTCAGAACTGAGATCGGACTATGCAGTGGAAATCCTATAAAAGGCATAAACTCATGGGCATTAACCATAGTAAGATATTTTGAACATTTCCTAGACTGGACAAGTGATGAACTGAAATCTATAGACTAGAAAACGAAAATAATGACACTACACAAGGTCTTGCATGATTCCAGAGCATCAAATGATACTATATAACGAGAAAAGAGGGAGGAAGTTTTCTTCAGAGAGCACAAGAATCTATCCCAGAACAATTATACTGACAACAAAAAGTTACAAATTTTTGTAAATACAGGGTGCGATGGATAAATTGTCGTTTAAATTACACAGAAATGAAAATAACACTGACATCTCATTTTAACAGATATACTTACCAAAATTACAAAAAATATCTTGAGATACTAAAGAGTGAATTTATTTAATAAAATCACCATCGGCTTCAACCACAGCCTCCAAATGACTTTGGAATCTTCTGCAACTATACTGGACAATCTCCTTGTTTAAGTTGGTGAATGCTGCCATAATCCTTGCCTTCAGTTTATCTTTGGTGATACAAGGAGTTTTGTTGGTCTCTCGCTCAACTGCATTCCACATATAATAACCAAGGTGGGTTGCAGACTGGGGGTAGAAGTAACGGATGATGTGATTACAAAAATCATTTGACCACCACGACTGGGTTCTCCTGCTTGTGTGGCATGGTGCAGAGTCCTGTTGCCAGATATAGGATCTTCCAGCAGCCACCCTCTTGATCCAGGGCAGCACTACCTCTTTAAGGCACTTGATGTAGGCCTCTGTGTTGCATCTGAGGCCCTCACCAACAAATTTGGGAGATTTTTCTTATCAGAATGATCAGAGTGATTTCTTTGAGCTGCCGTACCTTTGTAATCACCATTACATTCATCTAACTCTTTCTGAATCCTCTGCACTGTCCTTTGATTGACACCCAGACACTGAAATGTTTATATTGGAGCTTCCAGCATGCCGTTTCCAAATTTCTGGTGGAGTGAATTGCATTATGGTGCTCTTTTTCTTACAGATGGTGCCCAATTTATCCTATAGTTGAAAAATCAAAAACAAACAATGTGTATGCATGAAATTAAAAATATAAAATGGTGACAATTTACCCATTGTGCCCTATATCTTATATGATGCTTAGTATCATATAGGACATTGATACATATGATACACATAATATTATGATTATGATGATTATTATCATAAGAGACATTTACACATATGAGACACATAATAATATAAGATGCTTACTATCATGAGACATTTATTCATTTGATACATATAATACTATCTTCTATGATGTTTACTATAAGACATTTATACATATAACACACAGAGTAATATCTTATATAATGTTTACTATCATATTAGACATTTATACATATTACACAAAAAATAATAGTAATATATATTATATAATAGATAATATCCATATTGTTGCTCAAATAAGAACCATAAAAATAATGTTTACTCACAAGAGAAATAGCATTACAAAACCTTGTAAGAGAAATGTAAGTTTTACTGGAAAATTGTTTACTACTGTAGAACCAAAGTATCAAATCCAATGAAATGTTTCCTTATATTTGCATGGTCATCTGATTAAATTAATCTTATTATTTGAGCACTGATTGAATTAATTGCATTTCTATCAATTTTGGCAATTATTTTTTCATAATATATAAAATTTTTATTGATTGAATTTCCTTAATCATCATTGTACAATTCTTGGAAATTTTCTAATGTGGAATGATTCTCTTCATTAAATGTATTTAGGCATATGAAAAGAAGAAAACACTTATTTATTATGGCTGCAAGTGGCCTTGTAGTTAGGAGTGTTATACTCTGATTTTTTAAAAATTAATGATGAAATGATGTTGATTAAACAGTTTTATTTTGGGCCTCATTATTTGGCTTGAATCTCTTTAAAAAAAACATTAGCCTAAAAACTATGCAAACATACAAAAAAATATCTGTAGAATTACAAAACTTAATGAAAAAGTACAAGGTAAATACCAGTGATGTTATTGTGTAATTATAATTATTGACATTTATTAGAAGATAATCTTTTAAAGTCAAATATCATTTTTTGTTTGAAGCAACATTTCAGCACCTGTCACTACATTGAGGTTCATAGGTTCATTAGCTTGGATAGAATCTGTATGTAATGAGAAGCATGCTGAGTAAATCTTACCTTCAAATATAAAATATATTTATTAGTTACTAACAATAAAAGATAAAGATCTAAAATATGTGGCAATTAGTAAAGAAAGACTGTACATGACTTTTACTAGATGAAATTTACCAATCGTCTTTCCCATGACTGGGTGTAGTCATAAGGTCGCTGAACACATGATCAGTTCCCTCCATATATTTATTCATGTATAACATATCTTGGGCAAAGTAAATTTGATGAACCCAATCCCTATCCAAATCAGACCACAACCATTGTCCTCTGACTTGTAGGCTTGCCTTGGTTATGGATGCATGACCATTGATTCCATTATGGAGAACCCTCCATCATGACCTTTGATTTACCAACTTATATTAAAACTGAACAATTTTTACTAACCAGCTCATTTATGCAGTCTTGTTGCAAGAGGAAGGGTAACTTATTTTCCACTCTACAGCATCTACAACTCTACAATATCTTTTCCTAGAGATGTAACATTGCAATTCTATCACTAATTTCAATGGCTGATTTTTTGAGGAGTCTCATTCTTTACTTCCACCAGTTCAGGCCTTTATAGCTTCGACATGTCATGTCACATCCAAGAAGTTTACCCTCAGCGTTCCAAATGTAAAAAGAAAGTTCCATTCAGACAGCTTTCTCTCAAGAACTGTTACACTTTGGAATCGATTCCCACAGGTAGATGCTTCCCTGAACACTTCAAAGAGATTGTTATGGGTCAGTCATTATCTATCCTTCTTATCCTCACATTCCTACCACCCTCTCTTCCATTTATATCACACACTTCACCCTCCATTATGATTTGGACTGTAAACCTCTACCTTGAGTGACTCTTGAGCATTGTATTGGGACAAATCTTATGAGAAAAAAACCTAATGTTTAAGTTATTCATTGTTTTGAATAGTTTTCTACTTACATATTGTTCTGTTAAAATGCTATTCATATTGTGCTTGATTGAATACATTCGAGTAAATGTAATGTTTTTGTTGAAATGACAAACCCATTTCAGTGGATGAAATCAAACCCAAAACAATTGACATTTACTTGTTTCCATTGTTCAAGTGATGCTAGTCTAAATACTTTTTAAAAATTAAAATATTAGAATACAAATCTATAACATTTTTGCTGAATGTTTTATTGCATTGAAATAAGTGATTTGTAAACATTTTTCCTTTTTATCTTCACTACTTCAGGATTTCAGGGAATTTGTAATAAGAGTTTCCAGAAAATATAGTTACTTTGTTACTTTTATGTCTTGCCACTTTACTATACACAAAGCATATTATAAATTAATGATTCCTTGGCCACAAATCAACAGTTGACCTATTTACAATATTGATTTATTCACACATACACACACAAACACACACACACATGTATATATTATATATGATTATAGCAAGTAATTATTTATAAGTGCAAGATGATAAATTGTAATTTGTTACAAATAAAAAGATATCTTTCATTAAAATATATTTGTGACTATACTTCCATATAAATGGAGAATAGTACATTTTACTTTTTCTTTTGCATTGAATATGTAAATCTGCGTAATTAGATATTTTAAGTAATATTCACTTATATACTTTGATGTTATAAAATTTTCTAGCTTTAAATTGCTTCTCTTTGAAATTTATTCTTTAATGCACTGAAAAGCATTTTTGTCTTTGAGTTATAGTTGAAGAGATAAATGAAGATGTTTGAACATTAAAGGAATGTTTGTGGTGTGCATTAGTGCAATACAATGGATTTGTACACAATTGGTTTAGAACACACACAAAGTCAAGAAGGCTTTTAATGATTTTATCTGGGCCTGAGGTTTTTATGTCTTCATAGACACAAATGAGATTTAAAACAACCACACAATGTCCACAAGTATGAAAAAAGAAAATTGAGTAAATAAATAAATGAAAAAGATTTTGGGATCAAGTGCCACTCCACCAGAAAGAAGGGAATTCTGGTCATGGGCCTATATAATCAGGGTGCACTCTAGAATGGGAATCATAAAGAATCCAGCAGCTGGAAGGCGATGAGGTATTGATTAGAGATGCAAAGACAAGAGTTATGGAGGCAGTGGGAAAAGGTTGCAGTTGAGATATAGATACAGTTGCAGTCAGGGTAGAAAGGCAGTTGGAGTTCTTGATGCCCAAAGAGAATATCTAGTCCATTATTCTGTTGTGAGAAAAGACAATAGCAGTGAAGATGTCCAAATGATGCTTACTACCCCCCCATCTCCCCCAGACCATGTCAGATGAATCTGTGAAAAAAGGACCCAGTATATTGATAGCAGTATTTTAATAATGATTTTAATAATCATAGCATTATTTCACTTTCCATTTCCTTGTGAGCATATACCAAGCTTTTTCTCATTTTTGTTTACATCAGCTCAAACAAGAATCTTGTGGGGGGAAACTTTCTAGCTGATGAAAGACTGTACGAGGGCTGTTGGGGTTATGTTTACATTGGGAGTATCTAAGAATTAACTATATTATTATGTTATAGAATATAATGAAATTTTCTAAGTAAAGCCTAATGCCAATTAAGGAATTTGAAATAGGATGTTAGCACAGTCACATCAGTTCAATATTTACTGTTGAAGGATAAATTGTTACAAGTGTAGTATATACTGGGCCCACTTTCAGTCATGCCAAAATAGACTTTGCACTTAGTATCATCCAGAGAAGCCAGGTGCTGTGTTCATTTGAGGGATAAGCTCCTAGCTGTGATGAAGATCTGCAATTTATTTGATGTCAGTGGCTGCTCTTACATGTGAACCCATGACTAACACAGATGTGCTTAAGTTGTGCACATGTGGGAAAAACTGATAACATGCAGATATATATAAACGCCCCCCCCCCTAGAGAATATAGATCCCACCTTTGGTGAAGGCTCCAGAACTACACATGCTCTGGCTAACAGTAATTTACTAAATCTTGAGTTGAATCAAATGTAATATTACATATGAGGTTTCTCATTAGTCAGTGCAATAATAATATTACACAAGTCTTTAATTAAAATTATTCCATCCATTTCAAAGTGCCAACCAAAAAATTAATGTTGATATAGTTTTACTTATAGAAATGGATCATTTATGATATCAGGTTTGGTTCCTTTTTTGATTTGGTGTCAATTAGTATTTACATTTTTTTGTCTTCATTATTCATATTCTCACAATGTTTTGATCAGTATTATTTCCAATCATTATTAGGTGACACAATGTAAGATTTACACTATTTACATTGTTTGGACTGTTATTCTCATCTTTATTGTCATATTCACAATGTTTTGGCCATTGTATACTTTAGCCTTCTTCAGATATGTACAACATCATGAACATAATAAAGATGAAGACAACAGTCCAAACAATGTAAATAGTGTAAATAGTTACAATACTTCATATCACAAATATAGACAATATAAGATATTTGACCGATCATTCACCTCTATAATGCAGTTTTATATCAACAGATTCTTTTATCAGATTTTGATAAGAGCCTTCACATCTTCCTTAATTGAAACTTTGCATCTGCATGACAAGCAGAAATGAAAGCAAAAATTTGCCAATTATTTTTTGTCTGAATGAAAACAGAATTTTCTATCATTTGGCAAAACAAGATTGGCTATAATTACTGTTGATTCCTGGTGACACCATTTTGTGACATATTAAACATCTATGATGAGAAAAAAAAAACATTTTGTATTTATCTGATGAATACTGAGTTGTTCTTGTTTTTATTTCCTAGCAACATTTGTCTCTGTGTCATGGCCAGAACCGGAAAGCACTGCAACGTTCTCAGACATTGTATGATAAGACAGAATGGAGCAGGAACCAATTGGTAAGAAATTTCATATGTTATTGTGCTGATGCTTAAAATCCATCTTCATTGCATTTGTTTAATAGAAACTGGAATTATCATTTTGGATATTTCTCATACAATGCTAACAGGTCTCTTACTCTGCAATCAGTTGTTAGTTCTGAATAATTTATTTAAATTTGAGGCAAATTAAGTTACCATTGAGAAAAAGAAATTAACATTTTTCATCATGCTTCGTGCCCACAAAAAAAACAGTGTCAAAAGGACAGTTTTTCCCTTGACACCACTATTATTTTAACTACCTTCACTCCTCAGCAATGTTTATTGTTTTAAAAAGAAATGATTAAAATTGTAATAAAACCTAAACATATGATGAAAGTGAATTTATTTGTTCTTGACAATTAATGACAAACATAATAAATGCTATTTATTTATTTATTACATTGTTTATTGGAATGGTTGGCAAAACATTGGCAAATTGCCAATCAATTTGAACTTTATAAAATAGTAACTAATAAGGATTTCCTTGTAGTTGGTTCACATATTTAATAATTTAGTAAATGTTTATAAATTTACTAATAAAAAAATAGTTTTCATATTTATTTCTTTATAAATTGGTAATGATTAATATTGCATTGTATTAGTTTTAATTGTATTTTTAGAATGTTGTAAATATAAAATTATTCTTGTAAATAAACAATCTAATAGTGCTTATTATTTTCATTGTCAATTCTCAGGAACAAAGAAAATGTATAAATTCACTTTCATCATATGTTTAGGTTTTATTACAATTCTAATCATCGCTTTTAAAACAATAACATTAGGTAGTTGAAATAATAACAATGTTGATGGAAAAACCATCTTTTGACACTTCGTTTTTTGCAAACACAAAGGTCTAAATTTGCCAATTAATTGATCTAAATTCTGTCTTATTTTCTCATAACAAATCATCATGTGAGAATGTATTACAAAGGAGGACTCTGTTGGATAAGTGGGATGTCGAAGGACTTGATATTACAGTTGTCTGAACATAAACTATGAAAAAGTTTATCTTGTGGAGGAAATACGAAAAAAAAATTTTCCCAAGAAGTTAAAATCAACTTCTCTTTAAACTAAAGAATTCCCTGAGATTTTTGTTATTTCATGTTAGATTCAATTTTTCCACGGAATCTCATCTTAACATTTTTACTTTCAGCTAAATACAAACCTGACATGTGCAGAACGTTATGCTCGTCCAATGATGACTGTTTTTCAGAGGCATGCTGGACACTATCTACCTGGCACTACTGAAATAAATGAAGTAATTATTTCTTTTCAGCATAATTTGCATATTTTCAAATTATTACTATCCACATTTGCCATAATAAGTGCTATGATTAAGCTTTTAAAATAATTTCTATGATATATGTATAAGCAAAAATCTTTATTTAAAAAGAGAATTATGTGAATTTTGATGAAATTGTTACCTTGGAATCTTAAAATCTAATGCTAACAATAATTCTTTTCTTTCTTTATAACACTGAGTCTATAAGTGGCATCTGCTCTTTGGGGATTTATGACAAAAATGAAATGATCAATAGATGAGAAAGACTGAATTTTAAGATATAAAGTTCAAACATTTCAATATTCTGAATATTTTTTAAATAAAATATCAATAAAATACAAGAAATTCTTCTGATTTTAAAAATTTTGTTTGTTTTGTTCAACTCAAGGTTTTATTCCAAATTGCCATACATTTCTATATAAGTTGTTATTTTGTATAAACAAAGTCATTGTATCAACATGATGGTTCATTGTCACTGATTTGAACCAAGTTAATTTAACACTGGCCTGTTTTGCTTCAATCTATGCATATACTCATCCAACTATTTTAGTGAACTGGAATACAAGTTTATAGAAAATGAATTCTGATTTAAGATGTATTTATATTGGAAAGCTTGATTTCATTTTCACCTTGTTGACAATTTTCCATTGCAGGCCAATCGTCATTTGCTGAGTTCCATGGCACAAAGCAGCCAGAATATTGATCTGCTCAACTTAGCTAAACTCAACATCCAAAGTGACCTTCGCAGCAAATCAGCTGCTGTCAAGATTGATGGAGACGTGTTTCGCCTACGTCGCAATCGAGCCAGCCACAGATGGCCTATTGGGGGACACTTTTGAAAACTTCTTCATAAAATTCTTCTTGTTTTAATATTTCATCCTTAAGGATAGAAATAATAAAAACGGTTGCCTTTTTAGTAAAACAAAAAACAACCAATTTTCCCATGTACATGTATATATATATCAATCTGTGTGTGTGTGTGTGTGTGTATGCGCATATGTGTGTGTGTGCATAGATGTGCATCTTTATGTGCTTACTATTTTAATGCACACACCTGTTTTGCAGATATTGGTTTTTCATTATTGAATTTTATTATATCAAACTTTATTACAAAAAACATTCACTAATTTGTTCATTATTAATAATATAATAAGGAATCTGTTAAATTTAAAGTTTTTTCCCTTTAATATTCTGCACTTCTGTAATTTTAGAGGGATTCACAGTTGTTCTTGAGTCAATTTACAGCTCTTTTATTTAAGTCTTACATTACAAGTTTTTCTCTGGTAATGTTAAAGATTTTGAATCAGCAACCTGAACATTCAAAGAGAACTGAAAATTTCAATGAAGTATTCTCCTTTGGTGTTAATTTAAAGTCCAATCTCTTTTCCATCAGATGACAGTTGCTATTTTACTAGCTACTGGTTCACAGTTTACTATTGTTTACTATGGTTCATGATAATAAAGATTCAAGAAAATCCATCCTTATAATTATTTTGAGAATACTTTTCAATTTTGATATTTAGCATTTTTGTATTCTCTCATTATTGTGCTGATCCCGGGAGATAAAATGACTTAATTTTTAATTATTTTTACAAATTTTTACAAAGCAAAAAGTGTTTGTATTTGCAAAAAAAAAAAAACATAACATTTACATGTCCCATATTATAAATCCAGTTTGTTTATAAAGTTGTTGTAAGAAAATGAATTGAAAAGTAGTGACTTGAATTTGAAGAAATTTTGAAAAACTAAATTGTTGGATTTTTTTAAAATGCTAGTCTGACATTTGTGTGAACAGATTGGCTGATTGGAATTTTTATGATCTTTCTTAAGAAACAATATATTTCTTTCTGCTGCAAACAGTTCATTTCACACCATGTCTAATAAGAAAATTTAAATGGATGCTGTCATAATTTTTTATAGTTTTAGACTATCAAGAATTATTAGTATACAGTATATGATATAAAAGGAAATTTTGTTTTTGACAAAAAATAAACAGTTTCTATTTATTGTATATTTTGATTATAATACAAAATTTATTTAATGTGTGAATATTTTGCTAACAAGAAGGAAAACCTGTTTGGAAAATGGAATTGTCAGTTTTGTTGATTATTATCATAAAAAAAGCCAAAATAAATTTGGTTTGTCTTAGCACAAGGAAAGTAACCATGCCAATTTTTATTCCATTTCCAGAAGCCAATTTTTATACAGTTTTAAGGTACCATTTTTTATACCATTTTCAAAATTAGGCCATTTTTAAAAGACCTAATTTTAAAATACAATATTTAAGAGATGAAGGAAATATTCAAATTTAAGGATTATCATTAAATTATCATTAATAATCATTAATTATCATTAAATTTTGATTGGTTGATTGTGTTTTTACAAATATAATTTTTAACCTATATTTAATGATATTTTCATTATGAGGATTAATGAAAACTCAAAACTGAATCTCTCATATATAGCATTACTTTCTATTTCCCTTTGGATTTCATCAGTTACCATTGAGCTGTGTATGTGTGCAGCCCTCACAAACTCAGATAGCACTCTGAAGCTCAACTTTCATTTTACCACATCCTGTAAAAGTTTGGTTCTATTTTATTTTGCCCTTTTTAGTTTTCATATTGAGCAACTTTCACTTCACTGTTAAAACTTTCACATGTTCAACTGGAAAACTATTCAGTCTATTTTAATTTTCAACTAATAAATTTGGGAAGTAAAATTGTCATATATTTTCTAGGTCTTAAAAAAAAAATAGAAAAGGTTATTTACAATTACGGTTTGCACTAAGAAACGAAAGAGGATGAAATGGGTGTCAAGATATACAAAGAGAATTAATAACTTAGTAATGAGATTTCAAATATCAATATTTATACAACTTTTATCTCACACTTGGCAAACTAATATAACACAGCAAGGACATGGTCATCATTAAAATAGGCACAAAGTGAACCGTAAAGGATTTTATCTGAGTCTGAAATGTCTGATGCTTTTATGACCAGCAGTAAAGTCTAAAAACCAAAAAGCAGTAAATAGATAAATAAATGATAATTTTCAGTAACAAATGCCATTTGGCTGGAAGATAAAAAGTTCCACTTGCCGACTTATATAAACATTCACTGTTCTAATTGAGAGTAGTTCTGATGTTGCCTGTTAGTGGAATACAGGATGTCCATCTAGAGAGTTCTGGACAACCCATTAGAGAGTAGTTTCAAGTCACCCATTGAGCATGTTGCCAAACATATGTTGTAATGTAGAGATGAGCAGTCATAGCAGGAGAGAATCTGCATTGGCTGAAGAAAAGAACTGATCTGTTAGTGTCTCATGCCAGAAGTAGTAGAAGCTGTCCCAAGTGTCAATCACATACCCACCCCCAAACTGTGCATGAAGTGCGTGAAGAAGTGGCAATATTTTTACCTTTCGTTTCAAGCAATGGGCCGCTCTCAGGTTTTGTGTACACCAATGAAGACTGGAATCAAAACTCAATGTGGTGTGTTTTGTCCAGTGAGTGAAAGATTGAGAGAGAGAGAGGTACCTATTGTATGTTTACACTAAATGTTGAACTTTCTTGACAAGCAAAATGAAAAATGATGATTAATAGACATTGTGTACAGTTTTTTTATCTTTAAAGTTTGCAATATTTTCATTGGTAATTTTCCAACACTTATGTGATGCAGCATTTTGTATTTATTTTGTATTAAAAAAAGTTCTCTTTATTGACTAAGATGAACAAATTTTGTTTTTCATTTTTAGTGAAATAAGATTTAATATCAGTTTTAACTGAGAGTGAAAGTACCTCTACAACATTTTATAAGTTCAGCATAATGCAGATGTCTTTGGTGTCAAAAAAATCATTAGCTTAAAATTCTATTTGAATTTCGTTCTTTTTTAAGGAACATTGTAAACAATAAGAATTCTTCTAAATTGTATGTATGAATTCTAACTTCAAACTTAGAAGAATTCATAGCAACCTTCAATAAACAAACTTTAAAATGAATCCTGTTCATTAATAAATTCAAAATATATCAATAATGTTTCCACTGAATAAGAGACAATGTAAAAAAATATACAGAATAAAATTAGGTGAAAATCTTAATTATTAATAGTCAATATTTGATTAACAAATAATGTATATTTCAGTTTATAATGTGCAAACATTGCAGATGTGAAATAAAGTTGTATTTGTTAAGAACAAAGTCAGATTGTGATGTGAAAATGCTAATAAGAATTCCAAAAAAGTCAAAATATGTATTATATCTAAAATCATTAAGCATGTTTTACTTACGATCAGCTGATGGAAAATGAAATAATTTTTAAGTCTACTACACTGTATCTCTCATTATTAACCACTAATAATTTTTCTCCTAACTTATAGAAAACTAATGAAGGATTTCACAGAAGTATTTGCCCTATTCCTCCTCATCCTTTGTGCCATTAGACTCCCCTGTGGAGAACATAGTCACATCCTCATGCCACAAGATGTTACTGCTGTGCTTCCTGTAGAAAATAAATTTTTATAAAGAAAATTGCAATTCCCATACTCAATTAGTTTTGAATTCAGAGCTGTTCTTAACCTAGACAGATTGCCAACCAAGGTAGCTAGATAATCCAGATTATCCTGTTACTTAATCAGGTGGAGAAGAGTATTTGTGTAAAAGTGAATGCCACAAACTCAGCCAGAATTTGAACTTTGCTTACTGATTCTACTTTCTGTGTTGATGAGCACTATGCTATGTGCATATCCACTAACTAATGTGCAGAATATTTCACATAGTGTGTATAAATTAAACTACATGTCATTCTTAGGATCTACTAACAGTTTTATAAATTTTACTGAATTTTCTAAGTTTCACATTATTAACCAAATTGTTGAAACTCCAATAAATGTTATTTTTGTAATTAAAAATTATAATTACAGAAATTATGTCAATTTTACAAAGAGGAATATTAAAAAGGGTAATTTAAAAAATTAAAGAAAAAATTGAAAACAATATCATAATAATGATGATAACTTTATAGGGATAACA
This sequence comes from Acanthosepion pharaonis, assembly GCA_903632075.3. Classification (NCBI taxonomy): domain Eukaryota; kingdom Metazoa; phylum Mollusca; class Cephalopoda; order Sepiida; family Sepiidae; genus Acanthosepion; species Acanthosepion pharaonis. The sequence goes on along the minus strand of CAHIKZ030002124.1, from coordinate 1,503,151 downwards.
TTAATATAAAATGTCTGCTCTCAGTTAGGAAACTTGTTCAGCCATTTTGTTAGTTGATGTATTTATATTCTGTCAAGGATTTTTGCTACCAGTAGCCTTTTATCCTTTGCTGTATCCTTCTAACACATTGAGGGTTGCATGACATTTGTTGGTAAAAATAATTATTGAATACTGAGTCTTTGTCAATGAATTTTCTTAATAGATATCTTTTAAAGGAAACTTAGTGTGCAGTCACACATATTTTGCCACTTGATTTAGGACTTGACCTGTTGTACTTTTTGACACTTCCTCACTGTTACAATGCCTAAAAATTTCATAGTTTGATAAAGATGGACTTTTCATAACTTTTCTTTTGATATCAGACATAGATTAGCAAGATTAAGTCCTCAACATACTCTCTTATCAGGCCTGAATCAAAGTCTGGGATATTCACTGAACAGTTCAGGGGTATTGGCCAATCATTTTCACAATATCCAGTGTTGTTTTATCTTTTGTTAGGCTTTGAAGATATGAAACATTTTTTTATCCATAAAATCAGTCTTACAATCCAATTAAAGGTTATATAGTGAGTCTCGATAAAAATAAAATATATAAACAAAAATAAAAAGAATTCAAATCAAAATAAGGCATTTGTACTTTCCTTTAAAATGCTCATCTCTTTCTTTCTCACTCTCTCTTTCTATACTTCTCTCAATTAACAAGGAGGCAACTCTGAAATAAAAAGAAGATGAAGAAGAAAAGATTGAACCCAGCTAAGAAACGCTGAAAGTTTATGGAATTAGAGCCTACTTATTTGTAATTGAAAAATACCAAAAATCAGGGAGGCTCCATGCATAACTTCCTTTTTAAAAAGAAAGAAATGCAGGAAAATGAAAAAATTTTGGACAATCAAAAAATTGACACTAAGAGACTTTTGATGTTAGCTCAAACCAAAGTTCCTGCCAGAACCTCAGAGCCTGGTCAAAAGGATATAAGCTGACACCTCTGAGCTAGAAGGGAAGGATGACAGGAGTAGATGGAACAAAAGAATCCTACCAGCCATATGTGAAGTGAAATAGTAAAGAGGTCATCTGCTAATGATATTTTTGCCTAGCTTAGGACTGAGAAAAACGCAGTAGATTGACACTGACCTATTTCTAATATTACTACTACTCCTATCATGGTTTGACTTCAAAACTACACTACCAGACATTTCTCCAGACTGCAATCAATATCCACCTTACAATCATTTTGTTACACCTTCACTCATCACTCTAAATAAAAATATATACTATATTTGCATATACCCTGTTGTTCCAGTTGTTTTATGTCCTATGTTTTTGGTAAACATCACAGATGTTGCCATCATACAGCAACCTAAAAATCTTTAGATTATTACAATGTATTTATTTTATATATCAATAAAACATCGAGTACATGTGGAATGCAGTGTATATTATTCTTAAAAATTAGTGGCTATTACTTGAAGAATTAATTTTTAACCTGTGGTGAGTTTAAAAAGAAAACTTGAATATTTGGGTGTTGCGAATAATGTTGATAATCTGATCACTGATTGCTTAAACACTAAAATAAAAGAAAGATTCTCTTAAAATTTTTCTTTTACAAATTTTGTTTTTAATGTTTAGAATTGACAGAAAATATTTGATTCATATTTGATGTTATGGTTATACAAATATTTTTGTTTCAGTTGATATATTTAAAAGCGATATATATATATATATATATATATATATTGTGAAGTGTTTGGTTTTGAAAAATTATTAACTTAAAATTCTATTTGAATTTCTTTTTTAAGGAACATTGTAAGCAATAAGAATTCTTCTAAATTGAATGTATAAATTCTAACTTCAAACTTAGAAGAATTGATAGCAACCGTCAATAAACAAACTTTAAAACAAATCCTATTCATTAATTCAAAATATATCAACAATGTTTCTACTGAATAAGGCACAATGTAAAAAATATATACAGAATAAAATAAGAAAAAACTCTTAATTGTTTATAGTCAATATTAATGCATATTTCATTTTATTTCTGATCTAATGAATATGCATACACCTGGTTCTCCCTCACAGTAATATGATTGGCTGATGTCAGCCATAAATACAGACTGATGTAGACGTATATGGACGACGCCTATTGGCTATGCCTATTGTCTTCGCCTATTGCCTACCACAACGACGAGGACCAGTTCATTGCGGTTACCTGCTAGTTTGTCCTACTAGGTTACAGTAGTCCAAAACCACTTTGCTACTTTGAACAAATATATCACTTTTTTGAGGTATTTTCTTCTTTGACCCTCCTCAATTTCGTTTTTAGACAAAACTACGTGCACCTTTGTTTGAGACTGCTTTTACTTTTCTATATTTTGATCGACAATGGGAACTTCTATGGCCTAAACGCCCACAATTAAAACATATTTTATCCCTAAAGAAACACCCCTTCTTTATATGCTGTCCTCCACATGAACTGCATATAATTTTTCTTTCTTTATTTTGTATCCACTTCTGTTGTCTTACAGTTTGTACTCGCGAAATGCTCTTCTCCTTAATCCGAGTATTATCTTTTTTTAATATATACTAAAAAAAATTTCACAGGTTTCTATATGGAAGAGAATTTATTCTGCAAACAGACCACAAACCGCTGTTAACAATATTTCGTTCAAAAAAAGGTATACCAACTCACACGGTAAATCGACTACAGCGTTGGGGTGTAATTCTATTGAATTATAATTTCAAAATAGAATATGTGTCTCCAAAGAAGCTAGGTCACGCCGATGGGTTATCAAGATTGATACCTAAATATATGGAACCATTGGAAGAAACAGTAATAGTGGCGCTAAGAGACGAAAGTGAATTGTCGGGTCTTTTATGCAACACTATTAGAGAACTACCAGTTACACTAGAAGATGTGAAAAAAGCAACGGTGAACGATGATTTCATTAAAAAAATGAAAAAGCAAGTCTGGTTGAATGAGACAATTAAAAAAGGAATTAGTGTGTCACCTGTTTCAATCTGCGAACAGGTATTACTATACGCAGATAGAGTTGTAATGCCGGTTACTCTGCAAAAGAAAATTCTGAAAGAATTTCACACTGGCCATCCAGGGATTTCGAGAATGAAATCTCTAATGAGAGGCTATACTTATTGGCCAAGGATGGATAAAGACATAGAAAATTTGGTGAAACAGTGCAGAGGATGTCAACTGGCAGCAAGGGATCCACTGGTAAAGATTCAACCATGGCCAAAGACAGATGTCCTATAGACTCGATTGCATATTGACTATGCAGGGCCCATAAATGGATCTTATTACCTGATCATTGTGGACAGTTTCACTAAGTGGCCAGAAATTGTTAAGTGCAGACATCCGACTGCAACAAATACAATAAATGCACTGAATGAAATTTTTAGTTGCTTTGGACTCCTTAAAACTTTAGTCAGCGACAACGAAACGCAGTTTACGGGAAGAGAATTCAAAGAATTCTGTAGATCATTGTCCATTGATAACATGACAACGCCAGTATATCATCCAAAATGGAATTGGACAGGCGGAAAAATTCGTGGACACCTTTAAGCGAGCGTTGAAGAAAAACCAAGGCGTGGACACGAATGAAAGAAGTATTCAGAAATTTTTGGCAGTATATAGAATCACGCCAAACCCGAATACGACGTCAGGGTTATCGCCAGCAGAGTTAATGTTTGCGAGAAGAATACGCTCTGTGTTCGACAGGCTGTTGTCTAGTCCGGTTAAGAAAACTGCAAAAAAAAAAAAGAAAACTAGATGACTAAAGCGTATAAAACAGGTGACAAAGCTTTTTTCAAGAACTTTAGGGCTGGAAAAATGTATTGGGAAGAAGGAATGATAACCAAAAGAATTGGACAGGTCATATATGACATAAAAGGGGAAAGATTTCGGCGCAAAAGACATTGGAATCAATTGAGACCCAGACACACTACAGAAGTCAAGGAAAATACCGAAGAGATTCCAATGGAAGTCCTGTATGATGCATTTGAAATTCCCGTTCCAGTAAGTCAACATTCGTCAATGGAGGTATCCTTCGACCTCAAGGCCAGAGGTACCAGTGTGTCAAAAGCCACCACTGCAAGGAGGATTGAGGTGAAAAAGACTTAGGAAAAAAACCAATCGATTAAGTCCAGACCCTAAAAAGAGAAAATATTAAAGCTAAATTTCACAGGAAAATTTAGCTCAGGGGGAGGTGATGTAATGAATATGCATACACCTGGGTTCCCCCTCACAGTAATATGATTGGCTGATGTCAGCCATAAATACAGACTGATGTGGACGTATATGGACGACGCCTATTGTCTGCGCCTATTGCCTACCACTACGACGAGTACCAGTCCATTACGGTCGGGTAACCTGCTAGTTTGTCCTACTCGGTTACAGTAGTTCGAAACCACTTTCCTACTTTGAACAAATATATCTCTTTTTGGAACATATCAATTTCATTGCACATTGCAGATGTGTGAAATAAAGAGTTGTATTTGTTAAGAACAAAAAGATTGTGATATAAAAATGTTAATATGTATCCAGAAAAAGTCAAAATACATTTTATATCTCTAAACTTAATAAACATTTTTTACTTCTGATCACCTTACTGAGAAAGAATTATTTATAAAGAATATTTAAAATAATTTTATATTAATAGTTTAACAAAGATTTTAATATTTTTAAAAAGTATTTTAATATTAATATATTTAAAAAAATATCGTTAGCATGACATGTTTTCTTGCAAATATGTTTTTAAAGTTTATTTTTATTTGTAATGTTTTCAAATTGTCTGAGGATAAGGTTTTGTATTTAAAATTGTTACTTTTGAGCAGTTAATTCTTTATTTACTTTCTTTTCATCTTTGGACTGTTGTCTTCATCTTTGCTGTCATGTTCACAATGTTTTGGCCATTGTATGCTCAGGCTTTCTTCAAGTGATGGGAATTTCGAACTGAACTCTTTATTTCATCCACCAGGGTAGAATGATCTAGTTCCACGTGTCAGTTTTATGAGTTTTTGTTTACTAATGCCGTAGCCAGGTATTGAACTCACAACTCTTTCACTGGATCCGACCAATGCTTTTGTCCACAGGGGCAAGGCAATAAAGATGAGGCCAACAGTCCGAATAATGTAAAGAATTACCGTAACTCATCTCAGAAATATAGACAGATATAGTTAATTCTTTGCTAGAAAAGTTTGACATTTTGAAATTATCAAATTTCATCATTTGTACCTAAATACCTTAAAAAAAATTCTTTAACATTTTATTACTTGGTTTATTTGAAGCAGTTTCAAATTGTTGTTTGCTGTTATTTTTGTTGATTTCTTTTGATTTGTTATTTACTACAACCATTTACCAAATCTTTCACTTACTATAAATGAAGGTTTTATGAATGAAGTTATTGAAAAGTTTTTCTAAGTTTTGTAATAGTGTGCTAAATTTAATAAATGGAATAAAAGAAAAATATTTCTGAAATCACCTGAAAAATATCACCTCCATAACCTCATTAACATTCCCACCAGCATTCAGTTAACATCATTTCTGAAACCAGATACTTGGATAAAAGATCAAAGACCCTGTACCAAAGCAAAGAACAAGCCTACTCACACTTACACTTACTGCACTCCTTGACCACTTACTGATTTCAATATAAACCCAAGAAAAAGAGGGCTTTGAGGTCAGTTCACTCTAGCTTTTTGCTAAAAAGCAGGACAGGCTGCCCCACTAACCAGCAAAGAACTAATCAGGATGACTGCCTATGACAAAGAAGGACATGTTTTGCTCTTTCCTTCTGTTCTAACATATTGTAAAAAAAGAAACTTTCCAAAATAATGATTGCTAAATATTCATTCATTTTGAATATAAAAACCAACATTCTGTGCCAACTTCCAAACTGGTGACCATAATGTGATCTGGAAATCTCTATGTCATAAAACATTTTTATTTTATCTATTTTATTAAACTTAACCTACTACCTCATACTCATATAACTTTCTTATAATCCTCTCTCATCCATCCACCATTTCATTTTTTTTTTTTTTTTATTATTAGTTGGTTGAAATGGGTCATCACTTGGAATCGTTTAATGACAGTTTCCATTCTTACTATTTGAAGAAACAATACCAATAACATATTTTCCAACCCCAGGCTGGTTTCTTACTTGACATTATGACTCTTGGTAAATGATAATTGATGTAGGATAAAGTTTTTCTTACTTCCATTAATAATTATAATATTTCCATTTTATTCCTTTTGGTAAGAGCTGTTCATAATACCACAGTTCTTTTAAAATAAACCTTTTCTTCTATATTATAAAATGATATATATATATATATATATATATATATATATATATATATATATATATATATATATATATATATATATATATTAAATTAAATTTGTTTTAGAAAATATTCAGCTATTGGCTTGAAAGTACTCTGAAGTCATTCTGAACATTCCTACTACTATGTTGCGTTTGAATGTCATATTCTTGTAATTTCTATTTCCAGATTTTATTGGGGAGTTGATCAGATGGCATGATCATGTCAATAAGGCAACCTTTATATTCTTTGAAATCTTTTAATGACTTTTATCTGGTCAGCATTTACAGTGAAGCCCTAAAGCAAATCAAAACCCTTGCTGAGAACTTGTCGTAACTTTGGCTCATCTCATTTTCTGTATAGAGTAGGTTATAATGTTGGCATGTATCATCACACTTACCTTATCATACCTTATCATTTTTCAATTTATTTGGTGCTAAGTGAGCAGAGCCAGATATTAGAGAATGAATAATCTCCTCAGTGGGTGGACAGAAACAACACTTTCGATCTATTCCATTTCTTAAAATATGTTCCTTCTAAGATCTCATTAATAGGCTTTGATCTTGAGCTGCTAGTGCTAAACTTTCCGTTTCTGGTTTCAACTTAGATTTCCAATAGTGCTGATGGTGGTTGTTATTCTTATTATTTAAATTTGTATCAATCTCAATAATTCATTATCTAAAAAAATTAAATTTCAAAAAGAAATTGCTGTGTTTACTTCCCTGCTCAGAGACATACGAATATAAGTAAAAAAATACTATCCCCACTTTCATCATAACATATCATAGGTTTTTTACACTCCCTTTTGCTCATGCATGCTTATAGTTAGTGCTATTGTGGTCACATGATCAAAGTTTGAGATTGATCCCGCTAGTTTTCTTGCTGCTGTTACAGTTATGAGCGATCTGCTAGCACTGTGCACTAAGAAGGATTAAAGAACAAAGAACATGCAACCTCATTAATTATAACTTGCTGGTTTGCCATTACCATCTCTTGAGCTAGCTGAATCTTCTCATAAGTGGTGGAAGTTGACAAGTGTCCTGCTTCTTCTTCATACATCATACTTCTCTGCCTACTTTAAAACTTCTCAATCCACTCACACACGCTTCTATGCAGTAGTGCACTGTGGCATTATTGTGTTAAAAGCCTCTGATGAATTTCAGCCTCTAACACACATTCTGACTAGAGAAATCAGATCACTGCTATTTACTCCTACTTGATGCACATTGCTAGCAAAGCGGCCATGTTTAAACTGTAACAGCAGCAATGAAACTGGCATGATTAATCTCAAACTTTGATCACATGACCACAATAGTACCATCTATAAGCATGCATTAGCAGAAGGAAATGTTACTAAAGATATGTTATAATATAAGTGTGGATAACTTATAGAAGCACGAGTTTTCATAACTTAAAGTGTTGTTAACAGAAAATGGTGGAAAATATTCATAATGTATTTAAAAATGGTGTTAGCAATAGTGCTGTTTTTTTAATTGAAGAGATATTTGTTGCTAACAAATTTCAATTAGCAATAAATCTCTCTGTACTTTAAATATTCCTTTAAAGAATCTTTTTCATTGATTATTGCTTCTTTTATGGAGACTTAAATGAAACTGTTTGACGACATTCATTGAGTACCCAGTGAGGAACTGTTCACTATGGCACTAGACATACATTGTTTGACTTTGGAATTGCTAATTCGAATCTTTTAAACTAAATGTTTACGGAAAACACATTATGAAACATTTTTATTTACCTCCTTTTATTTTTTTTTGATAGTGTTCACCCAATCCAAGGGCCACTCAAGGTAGAGGGTTACTGAGTGGTGTTGCATGAGCATAAGAAAGGCAAAAAGTGAAGTTCTTTTGGATATGCAGGAAAGATAATGGCTAACTCTAGACTTGAGACATTAGAAGTATAGAGGAACTGGGAACCCAATCCTAAACAAGGGATAAAAACCCCTATTGGTGTTCAAAAACTGGGGAGGAGTATGAACCAGATGAGAGGCAAACCTATCTATTTTAATTACAATTATGAATTTAAAATATCATTATTACAAACTGTTTATGCTATCACATGTGGTATTTATTAAAAAAAAACAGTTTCATTCACTCTAAGGATTAAACATATATCAAGACAGTAAATTCTGGTTGAAGAAATAAAAAGGAAACAATAATCCCACTTATGTTTTAGTGCTGATTACATTTGAAGTTGGCCTCATCAATGCCCATTGACTTTACTGTTACTCCATTTAAATTTAGTCATTTTCTACACTAACAATTTAAATATTTCGTATGAGGGAAAAAAATTCTTGGATTATTTTTATCTAAAGTTTTTTTGCAAGTTTCAACCTTCAAACAGTTGGAAAGGAATTAAGGTAAACGTTAAATGATAGAATGGGTCATTTACTTGTCTTGTTTCTTTGAATGCATTTAAAACATGTTCTTGAATGCATTTTAAAACATGTTGTTGGGTTGATCGCTTTTGAACTTTTTTGAAAAAAATATAAAAATGCTTTCATTTGTTGCACTTTCATCAAATCTCTCAGAAATCTACTGAATTTTGAACACATTCTAGTTGGAAGGAGAATTTCTAAGTAAACAGCATTTTGATTGAATTCTCATACCTTAAGTTATCAGAAAACACATCCAGTTGCAAGTTATATCTACATTCCATAATAAGTATCAGGTTTGTAAAGAAGAAACATTACAAATAGGCATGAAAGACAATAATAATTGCAGGAATGATGCTACTAGCAGTAATGAGAGTGAGAATCAAGATGATGATCATAATACTTTTACTGGAATTGTTTTAAGGATGAGAATAATGATGATGATGATGGTACAGGGGTGATAATAATAGCATTCGATTATTTGATTGATTATCGATCATTTGCTGTTATTCAATACCACAAAGTTTCTCATTTCTTGGCAGGTTCTACAATCTATAGGGTGACTGAAAAGTAACTCCCTATTTTATGTATAATGGATTTTACTGTTAAACTATAATTTTTACAAGATGGGAGAGTCCATCATACATAAAATAATGAGTTACTTTTCAATCATCCTGTATATAATACTAAAACTCTAATCATATATGTATGTATGCATGTTTGTTCCCAAAATACAGCTTAAATGATACATAATAATTTCATTAAAATTAGAGAAAGGGTTCTTGAGCTACACAAACTGTATTGACAACAGTGGCATAGCTAGGGAGGGGCGGACTGCCAGCACAGGAAGTGTGACACAATGTCACCCCCAACAAAATTTTTCAACCAGGCTAAGGTGCCAAAAATAGTCTGAAAACAGTGGTGGAGACACAGGGTTTATGACCCCCCAGTTTTGTCCCCCCGTCAGAAATTTTCTAATAAATTGTCGGGAAATTTGTGAGTAGGAAAAATAGCAATGTTTTCAGCTTTCATGTGTTTCAGTTGCTACAATCTTGGTTACTAACAAGAGACATTGTTGTAACATTTTATCGGATGATATGGTGTTTTAACTCTGCATCATTAATAACAACAAAGCGAAATACGAAGCCAAAAGTGCAACAACTTCAGTCTTGCCTGTGTACCAATTCGCTGAGATACAATTTTCTATTGAGTAAGCGATATACTTTTGAATATATCTACTAGTGTTGGGACGATTAATTGGAATCGGAATCGAAAATCGGAAAAATCAGAACTTTTTGGGGGGGTATCGGAAACGGAAAAATTTGTGACTATTTTCCGATTCCAAAAACGATTCTTTTAAATTTTTAACTTAATTTTCCATTATTGGTACTAATGGTAAATATTTTATCGTTTTTAAATTATCACTAAAACTAAAATCATAGTAACATCAAAATACGATGTAAATTTATTTTACTTGTAATAATAAAAAAAAAAACAACTTTGCATAAATTTACCTTTAAAAGAATGCAGTTGATTCACAATGTTCCGAAAAATGCTTAAAAATTAAATAGAACATTTTTGTCAAGAAAAATACTTTCAAACATCATTGATAATTAAATGGTACCCAGAAAATGATGCAACGGAAAATTGGACACCAGAAAATTAGCAACAGAAAATTACGTCAACCATGAGCCAGTCGAGACTGTTGGATCTGGCTGTGCTGTCCATTGAAAACGAGCTTACAAGACAAACAGATTTTGACGATGTCATTGACCAGTTTGCCACAATGAAAACAAGAAAACATTCATTCTAAGACTATAGTATCGAATGTCATTCTTTTGAGTATTGCCGTGTTTTGAATTTAGTTGTTCTGAAAGTGAAGAGTTGCATTTTAAAAATCTTTTGATTTGAACTGATTATTTTGTGGTATTGGATTTTGTCTTGGATCATACATGTAAACAGTAACGTACCGGTCAGTAGAGTAAAGTAGAGGTAGAGCATGTATGAAAATTTAGCTACAGCTAACCATTCAGTATAGGGTGAATCGAGGTCATTGGGGTGACATTTGAGCCGACCTCTCCGGGTGACGTTTACTCTAGCTACGCCACTAATTGACAACATCTTTAATAATAAACATTCATAATGCAACATATTCATACAATTCACTACAATACATTTGAACTTTTTTATAAGAATATTTGACAAGTATTTGATAGGTGAAGAGGCTATGTGGGTGTGATGTAAAATGTAATCTGTAAATGATAAATAGATGCATGCTGGTTTGCCACTGTTACGTATTTTGAAATAAATGCCAGGAAGAAACAAGTATGTAGTATAAAAATATAATTATTATTTTGTAGAAATTACCTAAGAAAGAAATGAAAGTAAACGTACAAAAAGCGTCCATACTTTGTTATTTCAATAAATATGAATCTCTCCAAGCAAATGGTTGCCGTTTGTTTTTTTGGTGGGGTGGGGGATTAACTTTCACCTTTGAAAATTATAATATGGCAAATACTAAAATTGGTATAAATTGTCATCCCGGATCTACTATTTGTAGAATCAGATTCCTACATTTTTTTTAAATCTTAAATTTTGTGCAAGTTAAACACATAGAGGCTCCCAGCCAAATATAACAACTGATGTATTTTGATTGGTTGTAAAATATTAATTAGGTGTCGTCAACTACGTCCGAAGGTACCGACCCAAATTTTGACCTCTAGTTGACGCCATAAAATGTAAACACGTGACCAAGAGAACTAATAAAAACGAAACTTCGACGCGACTTGGTCAGTGGGCACTTAAAATATTGAAACCAATTCACTTGACTTCATTGGAAATCAACACAGCAAAGGAGACGAACTTTATCTTCAATACAACAACAAACCTTGTCAACCATTTCCAGGCTTAACGCACACTCCCACAAAATATTCCATTCCACAAGAATCTCTGGTTAATGAGCGATAACAATCAGTGAGTCAAGAACAATACTTTTTTTCTATTTAATACACAAAAAACATCTGTTTAATTTTCCTATAAAAACAAATATAGCTAACTAAACCTTGTCATTTTCACACATACAGTACAGTAGCTCAAATTCTTTCAGTAACACACACACCAAAGAACTCTATTGTGTTTATCAACTTTTGCACTATATATTATGTATTTGTTGTGTTTATAAAAAATATTTATTGTTGAACAAATTCACATTTTCTTCTACTTGATTATTTCTCTTGTTGTTGTCTTTGTTACATTTGATATTGTAAAAATTGTAGAGGGTCAGTTTTTATTTCTATTTATAACCAATACAAATTGGCTGACCCACTATAAATTGGTGACCCTGAAGTTCAAATGTGCAAAGCAATATTTTAAAAACAGCATTTTATAAGAGAAATACTTTAGTTGTCACGTTTTAAACGAAAACAATGGAAATTCTACCAGCGAACATATTGAAGCTGCAATTTCCATCAGTCTACCGACGTACAACCACACCAATGTTCAAGTGTGGTTTGCGCAGTTAAACGCAATTTTTAATGCAAGAAAGGTCACGTCTCAACATGCCCGTTACGCTTTTGTAGTTGAGAAACTTCCCTCAGATGTAGCATTAGAGGTAGCAGACCTCCTCAGTGAAGTGCCGGCGGAGAAACCGTATGATACTTTGAAAGATGCTATACTATACCGCACGGGCGAATCAGAGGAACGTCGGTTGCACGATTTGTTTAACAACCTTCATTTGGGACACTATAAACCTTCCCAATTGCTTAGAAAGATGAAAGCTTTACTAGGTGACAATACCATGTCTGACACAGTCCTCCGTAAACTATGGATGGATAAACTGAGCCCACAAACATCACAAATATTAGTGTCACTTCCGGACGATTTGGACCTACAGCGATTGGCAGAAATCGCGGACAAAATATATGAGAATAAACCTCCGGGAACTGCTTCTGCGACACCACTACAACCTATTGTCTCTTCAGTCCGTGACTCACAAGAGTTATCGAAAATTAAAGATTGTATAGCAGAGTTACAAGCTCTACAAACCGCTATGCATCAGCAAAATCGCACGCCCAACAATTTCAATAGTCGACCACGTCCATGACATCATACTAGGCGAAGATCACGTTCCACATCCAGAAGCAGGCCTATATTTAATACCTGTTGGTATCATTTTAAATATGGACAACAAGCGCGGCATTGTACGAAACCGTGTAACTTCGACATAAACGCAGCTAAGGATAACAACACACAGCAGTCGGGAAACGACTATCCCGGCAACAAGTAGAGACGTTTGCTGCCGGAGGGATGCCAAAAAGTCGTCTCTTACATCCGAGATGAGAACTCCGGATACTTGTTTTTAGTGGACACTGGGGCACAAATTAGTGTAATACCAGCCAAGCCTAATATGTTGACTAGAAAGACAAATTATACGTTACAAGCGGCGAATGGATCTTCAATCCAGACATATGGTGAAACCTCTTTAACCCTAAATTTAGGCGATCTTTTCCGTGGGTATTCACGATAGCCCAAGTTCGAACCCCAATCCTAGGAGCGGATTTCCTCGCCCACTTTAACTTGTCCGTTAATATGTCTTCCCTTTCTTTGGAGGATAAAACGACCAACATTACAAGGTAAGGAATTACATCTATTTATACGAGCACATGTATCAGCGCAACTCTACCTGAAGCCAACGGAATGCAGGATCTGTTACAAAAATATTCTCAAATTACAACACTATTCCGGTATACAGAAACCGTTCGTCTGATGCTGAGCACCACATTGATACTACGGGCCCACCCACGCATTCATCTCCACGGCGATTGAGGCCTGATAAATATAAACTGGCGAAAGACGAGTTTCAGCACATGCTGGACCTCGGTATAATTAGACCTTCTTCGAGTCCTTACTCATCTCCTCTTCATATGGTTCCAAAACCGGACTCAGGAGCTTGGAGACCTTGTGGCGACTTCTGGAAGCTGAATGCTACTACAATTCCGGATAAATACCCCATCCCGCACTTGCACGATTTCGCAGTGGGTCTGCAGGGCGCCAGTGTCTTCACCAAACTTGATCTGGTGAAAGCATTCCACCAGATACCAGTGGCCAAGGAAGACATCCATAAAACAGCAATAACTACTCCTTTTGGCTTATACGAATTTGTGAGAATGCCATTTGGTTTAAGGAACGCCGCACAATCTTTCCAATCTTTCCTTATAGACGAAGTGCTGAGAGGTTTACCGTTCACCTTTGCCTATATTGATGACGTCCTGATCGCCAGTAGAAACAAGACTGAACATCGTCACCACGTTGAACAAGTTTTCCAGCGTCTACAGCATTTTGGCCTTAAGATTAATGCAGAGAAATGTATTTTTGCTGTGCCCTCGCTTAAATTTTTGGGACACGTCATTGACGAAAGGGAATAACGCCCTTACCTGAGAAAATAGAATCTATTTCAAATTTCTCACAACCAACTTCACTCCGGCAGTTACGCCGATTCTTAGGCCTCATTAATTACTACCGGAGGTTCATTCCTGGTTGTTCCCAGATTCTGATTCCCCTCACAGATTTACTGCAACAACAGCTTCAGAAGAACTCAAAGATTACCTTGGAAGGCGAATCACTGACTGCTTTTCACAGAGCCAAAGACGCCCTTGCCAACTTTACGAAGTTATCATATATAACCGATGATGACTCAATGATCACACTGACAACAGACGCATCAGGCGACTCCACAGGGCTGTGCTTCACCAGGAACAGGGAGATGCTAAAACCTATTTCGTTCTTTTCAGTCAAGCTAAACTCATCTCAGAAAAAGTACAGCGCATTTTCAGGGGAATTACTGGCAATATACTTAGCAATCCGTCATTTCCGTCATCTTTTGGAAGGACGGAATTTTAGGTCTATACAGATCATAAACCATTAATTTATGCTCTGCACGCCAAGTCAGACAAATATACCCCAAGGGATATCCGACAATTGGATTATATTTCCCAATATACGTCGGATATCCGCTATGTAAAAGGAGCTGACAATATAGTAGCTGATACCCTATCGCGATCAACGATACAGTCATTGAATTTCGCACAGACCTTGAATTTCGACTCCTTAGCGGAAGAACAAAAGACTGACACTACTTTGGAATCAGTAAAAGAAAAAACGTCACTACAGTTAAAGCAACACCCTGTGCCATTTGGTAACACTACTGTCTATTGTGATGTAAGCACAAGATACTCTAGGCTCTATGTATCACCTTCTTTGCGAAAAAAAGTATTCGAACATTTCCATTCTCTGTCGCACCCTGGTCGAAGAGCGACTACTAAGATGATTAGTGATCGTTTCGTTTGGCCAAAAATGTCCAGTGATATAAAATACTGGACACAGACTTGTTTAAAATGCCAGCAAACTAAAATACAACGGCATACCAAGTCTCCGCCTGGTACATTCTCTAAGCCTGATGGTAGGTTCACTCACATTCACGTTGACTTAGTGGGCCCTTTGCCCGACTTGGATGGGTACCAATACTTATTAACAATAATCGATCGTTTCACTCGTTGGCCTGTAGCCGTTCCTTTAAAAGGTATTTCAGCGGAAACGATTTCCAGGTGCATTCTTAGAGAGTGGATCTCTATCTTTGGTTGTCCTTCAATAATAACCACTGATAGAGGTTCCCAGTTCCAGTCAGTCCTTTTCAATGAATTTATAACCTTATTAGGCGTAAAGCACATTTCTACAACCGCCTACCATCCATGTGCAAACGGCCTTGTGGAACGATTTCATAGGCAACTTAAGGCAGCAATAGCAGCAAGTGATGACTCCAGGACTTGGCTGGAAAACCTACCACTGATTTTACTGTCATTAAGAAATGTAGTCAAAGAGGACTTAGGATGCACTACAGCAGAACTAGTTTTTGGGAGTACGCTAACACTCCCTGGACAGTTCGTGGAAAAGCATACTCCTTCCAGACCGACTACCTATTTCGTCCAGGATTTTAAACAAAAAATGGAAACCTAGCTTTTACTCCAACGCGTGCCCAAACAAGGGAGTTCTTTATGCCGAAAAAATTTGACAGTTGTGATTACGTCTTCCTGCGAAAAGATGCAGTTAGAAGACCCTTAACCCCACGTATTGGTCCACATAAAGTAATTAATAGAACGTCTAAGCATTTTACTTTACTTTTGCACGGAAAGCCTAACACAGTGTCAGTCGACCGATTGAAACCGGCTTACATCGATTTATCTCATAAATCGCTTCCTGACCCTGAGCTAACATCTTCGACCCAGCCAGCGAAGCTTGCACCTTCAGCACGCGGAAGTTACTACTAAGTCTGGCAGACATGTTTATTGGCCTAGTAGATTTAAAACGTATATTACATATTGAGAAAATTTTCCTCAAAAAAAACTTTCACAATCTGCGGGGGGTTATTGTAGAATCAGATTCCTACATTTTTTAAATCTTAAATTTTGTGCAAGTTAAACACATAGAGGCTCCCAGCCAAATATAACAACTGATGTATTTTGATTGGTTGTAAAATATTAATTAGGTGTCGTCAACTACGTCCGAAGGTACCGACCCAAATTTTGACCTCTAGTTGACGCCATAAAATGTAAACATGTTTACGAGCCTCCCACGTGACCAAGAGAACTAATAAAAACGAAACTTCGACGCGACTTGGTCAGTGGGCACTTAAAATATTGAAACCAATTCACTTGACTTCATTGGAAATCAACACAGCAAAGGAGACGAACTTTATCTTCAATACAACAACAAACCTTGTCAACCATTTCCAGGCTTAACGCTCACTCCCACAAAATATTCCATTCCACAAGAATCTCTGGTTAATGAGCGATAACAATCAGTGAGTCAAGAACAATACTTTTTTTCTATTTAATACACAAAAAACATCTGTTTAATTTTCCTATAAAAACAAATATAGCTAACTAAACCTTGTCATTTTCACATACAGTACAGTAGCTCAAATTCTTTCAGTAACACACACACCAAAGAACTCTATTGTGTTTATCAACTTTTGCACTATATATTATGTATTTGTTGTGTTTATAAAAAAATATTTATTGTTGAACAAATTCACATTTTCTTCTACTTGATTATTTCTCTTGTTGTTGTCTTTGTTACATTTGATATTGTAAAAATTGTAGAGGGTCAGTTTTTATTTCTATTTATAACCAATACAAATTGGCTGACCCACTATATATTACACAAATAGAAAGGCCTTTAGTGGGATATCAGTTTGCCATTCCATTTTAAAAAAGTAAACTTTTTCCTTCAGGGAAATACAGGGTGTTTCAAAAAGAATACGCCAAAATCATTACACTGTTTTTTCAGGTCTTTAGCATTCTAGCGGACTGAATCAGTGGCTATTTGATAGAGTAGTTATCAAAGTTTGATTGGATGTCAGTTTCACCGCTGTCGTTATTATAACTTCCGGTGCAGCTACAAACAGGACAAACCTATCTCGAAATGCTCCAAAAATGTCTATTCACTTTACTACAAGAAGATTCGAATGACCTCATTTTTCAGCAAGATGGAGCACCACCCCATTGGCATCTCAGGGTTAGAGCTTATCTGAATGAAAACATGCCTCAGCGATCGATTGGGAGGAGAGGTGCTAAAGACCTTGCTCTCTGTGCTTGGCCTGCCAGATCCCCGGATCTCACTGTGTGTGACCATTTTCTTTTGGGGATATGTTAAAGACCAAGATTATGTTCCAGCACTTCCAGCAAGTATCGATGACTTGAAAGATCGAATAACAGCTGCAATCAACACGGTGGACCGTGACATGCTGAGGCGCGTTTGGGAGGAATTCTCATATCGGCTTGATGTTGTCCACGCTGCCGGTGGTGGCCACATTGAACACTTATAAAACATGAAATGAAACTTGAATGTATATATAACACATGTGTTCATGCTAGAGGTTTGTAATTTTGTTCGTTTTTGACATATCACGTTATGATTTTGGCGGCATTCTTTTTGAAACACCCTGTATTTGCATTAAAGGAATGTTTCAAATGAAAGCTAGGTTATTGTCCTGGAACAATACGAAATCTCCTATGTTATTCTTGTATTGTTAATTTATTGTTCATTCTGAAAAGTCTCTTGTTCGACAATTTAACGCCTTCTTGCTGTCTTTATAACAACGGATCTTTTTAAAGACGATATAGTGCAATGAATTATCTGGATTCTAACACCAGCCATTTTGGCAAACATACAAGCAATGCCCACAGAAGCATACTTATTGGTAGTAATAGACCTGGTATCTATGCAATTGATGATAACATATATAAAACACACACACACACACACATATATATATATATATATATATAATTATTGTTTGTGTGGGTGAAACATTTCAGAGTGTACAGATATTACATTTTGATCTTAGTATTCATTGTAATAAATTTACAACAATTCAGCACAAGGACAAAAAAAAAAGAGTGGGTGGGGGAGAAGACTGGCCCTGCAAAGTCTCATAATAAAATAACTCTTTCATACATTTGTTAATATCCCTTCCATCTGCCTCATTCATTTGTTGTCTGTATTCTACATGCAGTTTATCATGTATACTGTCAATACTACTATGGAAGGAGATGGTGGGAAATTATTTTTTTTTGGGGGCGGTGGGGGGGGACAAATCACCCAACTTTTTTCATTTTGCAAAGTCCTTCAAATCCTGAGGGGAAAGTTCTCTTCCAACCCAATAGTGCATAGCTGCTTAAAGAAGCCACTCTAGATTGGTGCTGTAAATATAAAATTAGTCTGATGAATTCCTAAAGGACAAAATGCATGACACAAAAACTTTTTTCCACTTTGTCAGACTTCTTACCCCATAAATTATTTTTACGTATATATAATTTAAATAAGGTATATTTTGGCAGCAAGAATTCTTTCAAACATGTTTAGTTGAACATTAACATGTTTTGTCTACCCAATTTTTTATTAACTTTTTAAAATTTCCAAATTAGTTGTTTTATATAATCAGTAAATTTATTTATTTTATTTTTTTTCTGACTACTTGCTACATTTATTAACAAGGATTTAATTATTTTGTGTGTGTTTATGTACTGTTTTGGATTCTGTCATGCCCTTGTTTACTGAAACCAATTTCAATATATATATAGTTGTATAGTTATTGAATAATAATGAATAAAAAGTTTACTTATATCGAATGAGTTTTGTAGATTCTGAAATTAAAGTATTTTTTGGCCCTTGATAAGTTAATTTCAGAATCTGTGAAACTGAGATAAGTAAACATTATTATTAATATTGCATTCCTAAAATAAGTTATCTTCCAGAAATACCCTGGTTGATCATTACTTATTGATATATAAATATTGCCATGGGTTGTGAGAAATCTATAACCTATGAAGAGAAAGATATTAAGTTATTGCATGATGGTAGTACTTTTCACAATTTCCAAAGAGATTGAAAATATTGGAAAGCAAGTAAAGATTGACTAGCTAGAAAATATTTCAAGAAATTTAAACAAAGAGAAAAGATACAAAATATAAAAAGACATGACAACAACCAAAGAAAGATGTGTAAGTTGGGTAAAGAAGTACAAAAACTGATTTCTAATAGTTATTTTTACAGTTGAATGTAGAGCTACATTGGATGGACTTGTGGGCTGGGCTAGTGGGTTGAATTCTTTATGGAAATAGTCAAACTACATGACTTAGAAGAGAATAGTGGGAAGGTGGAGTAATGTTTGCGACTAGAATTGTAGGCAATAAAATTATACGCTTTCAAAGTTAATGAAAGTATCTAGATAAATGCAGAGAATTATTGTAAACTAGCAGTAGAGCCCGGCGTTGCCCGGGGATGTAATATAGAGATAGATCAAGTATTGACCATCATAAAGACTGAAAAATAAAATTGACAAAGGTTATTGTTTAAGGTTGACGGACACGCATGTCTTAGTTTTTTTTTTGTTTGTTTTTGTTTGAGTTTGACCAATTTGTAAAAAAAATTGTTTCAATCGTTATGAGTCTATCGATTGAATAGAATTTTATTATAAACAATTGTCTTGTAAATGGAATTTTTAAAGCATTCTGAATGTAAATATAAAGAAAAAGTGTGCAAGACAATAAGAAACACTACCTGCCAAAAAAAAGTGAAGTTTTGTTGAAATCGGTTGAAAAATGTAGGAAATCCGATCCCATATATAAATGAACACACACACACAAACAACCTGGGTTTTATAATAAGTATAACTCGATATGAGTTGTCCTCCTTTCATTCTGGCGACAAAATCGTGTTTTCAAATTGATTTTGCGCAAAAACAATTGTGTTTTTCCAATTTTTGGCACTGTCAGAACCACCATAAGGTAATTTTACGCAGTCCTGTGAAATTTTGTTGAAATCGGTTGAAAAATGTAGGAAATCCGATCCAATATATAAACGTACAGACACACACACACACACACAATCTGCGTTTTATAATAAGTAAGATTCTTGGACAATGTTTTTGGAATGAAGAGGTAGAAAAATTTTATTAGAAACAGAGAAAAGAGTATTGAACTGTTATGTGATATCTGTCGTGAATAATCACCTTGATGATGAAGTGAAGCAACAGAAATGTGGTTCTACGGAAAGATGCTGAGGATACTATGGACCGAACATGTGAGCAATAACAAGGTTTTAGAGAAAATAGAAACAAAAAGGAAATTTATACTTAACATTGGGGAGAGGCAGTTGAAATTTCTGGGATGTGTAATGAAGAAGGAGGGCCTGGAAAATCTGATACACACAGGGCGGATAAAGGGAGGAGAGGAAAGCAATGCATGATCTACTTGATGAGCTGGAGTAAATCGATGGTAGAACAGAGTTTGGAAGAAATAACAAAAAGCACAAAACTTATTAAGAGTTACAAGGGACAGGAAGATGTGGAGGGCCAGATCGCCTACGTCCTGAAGTGACATCGCACATAAAAGAATATAGGTCAAACCTAAGGAACTTTAAGCTAATGAGTATATTCACGCAAGACAATACTCCTTCATATTCTACAAAGCTGACTACCTTGCCAAAAAAAATTTCAAAGACACCAACTTAACAGAATGACTTCCAGCTTTATCTGATATTAATCCAGTCTTGTGGTCCATCATTAAAAGAGATGTATATGAAAATGGAAAACAATATTCAAGCAAAGCCCTCTGAGAAGCAATGGAAACTTTGGCAAGATAATGTTAAATTCAAAACAGTAGAAAGGTTAACAATTTCAATGCCTGAAATACCGACAAGTGTTATAGGATGTCATGGGGGCCATATTAACCTATAAATTCATTTATCCTAGCGTACAGAATATTATGAAATGTATTAAGTTTGACAATTATTTAATACATTTTCCATTTATACTTTATTTTTATAGATATAATTCAGGCCGGTAAATGTAATGAATAGTTTAATTAAAAAGAGAACATTTACTTAAGGTATATCTACATGTAAAAATAATGTATAAATGTAAAATATATTAAATACAGAAGATCTTTAACCAAATGTTTCTGTGACTTGTGTTTTGTACTTATTTATAAATAAAAATTTAAACTCCTTTGATTGTATACCAAAGTAGGAGGACCTATAGGGCCTAGTACTGAAAATTGTGAGAAGGGAAGACATTTTATATATGTAAGCAGATGAAATATGAAATACAATGTCCTGTCAATATGGATGCCCAGGGATGTTGCATTTTCTGTCCCTTTGCACACTAATGTATATACCTACCTTCCTATGCAAGATGTGCTTCATGCTCTAACAGGAAAAAAAAAAAAAAAAATTTGAAAGAAAGTTTCACACACTTGAAAAAATCAAAAGAGACAAGAAACTCCATGTTGCTGTCCTCCTCATTTTTTTTATTCTCTAGCATTTTTTGGTTTTATTTTCTACTTTCCTAAAAAAAAATGAAGGAAATTATTTACATATGGATTGGCACTTTGATGATATTTGAAAGATTTGTGCAGCAGTATCTGTGCAATATGAAAACATATTACAAAAAGCTATATAATTTATTTCTAGAAACTTTATATTTAGCCAGTATTCACATTTGAGTAGACATCTCATTTTCTTTTTTAAACAGTAGAATTAATGTCTACCAGCCTAGACATCAAGTCTTATTTTATATATATATATATGACAAAGTGGAAAAAGTTTGTGCGATGTGTTTCATCCTTGAGGAATTCATTGGACTAGGTTCGTTTACTTTGATGAACATGAACAAGAGATGCCAAGAATTTTAATTTAAGAAAAAAAAAGAAATTTTTTTTCCATGTGTTTTGGGTATATAATCTAGCCAATTAAAAGAGGAAATACTTCACTGAGATGAAAATGTTTAGCAAATGCTTTAATCATTAGTTCATCCAAAGTAAATTTGTGTTCAGGTTCTTACAAGGTTTCATCATTTTTGGCTGATCTTGTGTTATCACAATGTGGGATATTTAATAATAAAGATGATGGAAACAAAAAGAAAAACAATCTGAATGAAATTGACTAGATTGTATAGACACAACATCAAAAAAAAAAAAAAAAATTTTTTTTTATATTTAAAATTCCTAGTATCTCATTTGTATGCATGCTTAGTACATCAATGCAAATGAACCTAGTCTGATGAAGTCCTAAGCGATGAAACGTCACACAAACACCTTCTACAAACCCTGTTCTTGAGATTATATATATATACACACACACATATCATTTTGTTACAAAGAGGATACCAGTTTTAATAAATTAAAGAGACAGGCAGGTTAAGCATTTGAGTTGTCTATCTCATTATATATATATATATATATATATATATATATATATATATATGTGTGCTTTAGAGCAATGTATAGTTTATCATAATTATAAAAAAATCATGTAATATGAATTTAGCTTATGCATGTGAGAAACTTCCCAGCATCCTTAAAAAAAACCAAAAAAAAACCCTAGAAACTGTGTATATAGTAAAAATCTGGAAATTTGTGTGCACACCAAATATTCCTTTGATTACTGTACATTTTCTTTGTTTTTAAACCTTTTCAAGTAATTTGAAGACAACAAAGTAAATCAATGCAAAATAATGATTCCTCATCTGAAAACTAAAGGCAAAAATGTTTGATAGAAGATCCATCCAGTCTTATAAACAATTTTCTGTGTATACAATATGCAAGTACACATGAAAAACACACAATTCCTGTACAAATACATCTACATACGTTGAGCTGTAATTAATTCTGCTTTGAAATCAATTCATTCTAAAAGCTTTTTTTTTTTTTTTTTTTTTTACACCTGCCTTTGCTAATCAACTACTGTCTAGAGGATTTTTTTTATTTCAAGTTCTGGACTTGGATGGGTAAGTTTCAGTTGTTAAAACTATAATTTTAAATAACATGCCTGACTTGCCTACTACCCATGATTAAAACATAAGCTTTATCCAAAGCCATTGTGTTATCAACATGGGATGGATTGTGACATGTGTTTGTCATTAAGTACATTCAATCAGATGTTACAGCATTTTCTTTACTGGTAGAAGATATAGTAGAATTATGTGCAAAATTACATTTTTAACAACATATTTGGGCCAACCAACATAAATTTTATAATCTAGTAGAGTTCATGACTTTAAAAAGAAAATTAATGATAATTTCAGTCTTTTTTCTTCTGCTCTTTATCACTGAGATGATAAAGGAAGCAAAGTTTCCAGCTTTGAAATAAAAATGGAATCAATATTTTTATTGGAAGATAAAATGGTTTAATTGGGTTTGTTTTTTTTTTATCTTTGTAGAGTAATCCAGAATTTTACTCCCCCTGGAGAAAAAAATCATTAAAGTTTACTTGATACAATGCTCAAGAACTACTCACTGTAGAGGTTTACTGAATGGGGTGTGTGATAGCAATGAAAGAGGAGATAGTGGTTGGTTCACAACTTGAAGGTTGTACTGTTTAGGGAAGCATCCATGCGGGAGCCTGTTTCACAAAGTAGCAGCTCTTGGGGAAAAAGCTGTGAGTGAAACTCCAGCCTTACAATTGAAATATGGAGAAAATGAGGGTGATTCAATGCTGGATGTAGCATGGTGAGTCATAGGTGTAAAGGTCTGAAATGGTGAAACTAAAGATAGATAAGAGCCTTCGAACTCCCAGAAACATTTGCTCATTTTGGCAGTCTGTTTCCATGCCACCTGATCATGTGTCAAACATCATATACCAATTTTCCAAGAAGAGAGAATATGCATACTTGAGAACTAGCATTCAAAATCCTAGCTTTTACCTGGGCTTGAACACTGATAACTTGTGGTGGTGGGGCAGTGAACAACTATTACCTCACAACCTGCTGGCCCATTCTAACATATTCAAAGTATATGAAAGTTAATATAGGAAGTGGGGGGATGAAGGAAAATAAAACGTATATAGAAAGACTTACAGAAATGACATTTTATTCTGTAAAGATTTGATCCATTTTTGATAAAGAAAAAATATTTAAAGCAATTTTTATATCAGGTTTGACAATTTTCAGTTCATTTTGTGCTGAATAAAACTAGTTACTGATAAGAATAACCTTTGTGTATAGTGATTATGGTATTTTTGAAGGAGAAAACCAAAGCTGTTCTGTGGGTAGAAATGACACTTATGCATACAGAAGTATAAACTGATGCATATTTTGACTTGCAGGGAGACATTCATATATGGGGGCAAAAATAAATCATAATTTAAACAACAGTAAATGTTTTTTTTTTTTTTTAAATTAGTCAATATCAGCAAGTGATTCTTTTTAAAATTATTAAATTAAAATAAATCAACTGTATTTTATTTGCAAATAAAACTGATGGAAATAATTTTTTATGGGTTTCAGTTTCGAGAAGTGACATATCCTTAAATTCCTATCATGTAAAGAAGCTGAGAAATGGAGATTTTTGATTGTAAACAAAATGTGTAAACAAAATTGGCTCTTCATCCAATCCTGAATATTGTGGGGAAAACCCTTTGGGTTGGGGGATTGATTGATTCTTGTAGAATTTTTTTTAATATTGTATTTTTATATAGTGTGTATGATGTTATTGCATTAAGAAAAATATGAAGGTTTGTGGTAATCTTGCATCAAGCAAATCATTTGTTATTATTTTGCCAAACACATTTGCTCACTTAGTAGTCTGTCACATTTTGATAGCAATAAAGTACTTTTTAAATTTAAAAAAAAAAAAAAAAAGATACATATAATTTAATATTACACACTTAATAGACTACAGTTGAGTGTAAACAGCCAGGATTTGCTTTATTTCAATGGCCTGGAGCTAAACCCACAATGTCTCTGCATATGCTTGTACACAGTATTGCTATTATGCCATAGCTAATGATTTTGTAAAATAATTCATTGAAAACATTAATACAAAGCCATGAAATAAAACTGGAGCCCAACAGATCTGTTCATGCTAATGTTTTTCATGTTAACCCATTAACTGAATTCATTTCTTGGGATATTTATTTTTGATTAATTGAACTTGAATCAAGTAAATAAGGATTCATTATTTCTGACCATTTTTTACATGAAATCCTTTTCCCTCAAGACTCTCAGATATTGTTTCTTAGATTCATTTGCTATTGAAAAAGCGTTTTTACAAATTTTAATATTATACCTTTTTAAATTTAAAAAATAATTGCTAAAACAGACCAATACATAATGTTGGCTGCCTAGCAAATATTATAAAACTATATTTTTTTTAAAGAATTTAGCAAAAATCAAGATCATTTTAATAGCCTTCCTGATAGCCACTGCATAAACCATCATGACAGCAAACCAAGACTGCTTTTGTTTTATAATGAATGGAGAGGACACCACTCTCAGATAAGTATTGAAGTTTATGCAATTGACAATTATAAGTTATTTTTAAGAGTGTACATAAACAAAAAAAGTAGCTATATGGAGAGAAGAGAGGAAAAAAAGAAAAAGAAAAGGCATGGAGTTGCGTGGGGGGGGGGGGGAACCATTATTTGCCAGAACGTTGGTGGTGGTAATAATTCTTTAGAATTCCCTTTTAATCTCTTAATATAAATAAATTTGCCCAAAAAATTAGATATAATTTGTTCAGTATTAATTTTTTTTTAAAGAAATATTCAGCACAATATTTTAGCTAAACAATAATAGTGAGGAAAAAAAATTAAATAAAAATATTTTTATTTACACATAATTACAAAAAATTATGAAAAGCAAGAAATTAACAAGCCTTGTTGATTAAAGCAAGATAAGCGGAAACATAGATTCTTGAGCTTTTAGTCAAGAATCTAAGAAAATAATGTAGAACAGACATTTGGGCTTCCTTCCAAATTAGAAATACAACGAAGGCTGCAACATTAGGCCAAATGTATTTATATGATCAACACCTGTTACCAAAAAGGAAATAGAATCTGCTATCGCCACTTCAAATTGTGTTTGCAATATTAAGATGTGGTGACTGATGATATCTGGACTTGTTAACTTTTAAAGGATCTTTAGTATTTTTTTCTTTTTGGTTTAAATCTCATTTACATTTAACATTCACTTATAAGCATCACATGGGTTAAATCAGCTCTCAAGATCATTCTTAATCCTTGTGAAATAACCCTAAACAGAAATGTGGTGGTAGGGCAAGAATAGATAATGATAGCAAATAGTGGAAGAGAATTTGAAAGACCACCACAAATTTTTTTAGTCTTATCATTGGCTAAACTCAACTTGCAGTGTTTTGTTCCATATAAAGAAAGGCAGGTTTATTTGGCTGTTTTATCCATTTAAAAAAGAAAAAAAAAGAAAGGAAATTCCTCAATTTCAATTTGTACCAGTTAAAAGCAATGATGTATATGCACACTGTAAATGGATAGAAAATTCTATTTACAAATTAAAGAGGGCAAGTTATACAAATGATGTCGCTCAAGATAATTTCCTTAATCTTTGATTTTTATTCAAGTTCACTGCAAAGAAAAAAAAGAAATGAAAATTCAAGATTTTGCGGAGAGAAATCAAATAAATGATGCGATAATCAATAGAATTAAGTTTTTTTTTTTTTTGTAATAAAACAATCAGCTGAAAACTAGTGGCTGAATTGGAGGAAAGAATTTCTCACATTTTTCATTCTTTTGATATTGTTGATCAAATGAAGAAACATTAATTTATAGTAATATTTATAAAAAAACTAACTTTGCACAGTAAACATGCTGATCATGCTAACCATTGATAGTAGGTTTACTCTTTGCAAAGAGAGGTTACAGTTTGTACCACTGTAGGCATTATTTTTCTATTTGTGTGTGTGTGTGTATGTATATATATATATGTATATATATATATGTGTGGGTGGTGTGTAATGCAATGTGATTTTATGTTTTTGCTGTACCAGACTTATCTCCCTTGCACCACACATATATCACAAAGTGCACAAAATTCAGATCATAGGCATAAGTGCTTTTGTCACTTCAACATGGTGTAATGTATGGCAGGGTTGTCTCACTAGATCAATGACTGAGGAGTTTGATCCTCACTGGGGGCTCTTTACTTTTGGCTTTGTGCCACATCTAAGCTATGCTGAGTAAATCATCATAGGCATAAGTGCTAATCCATACATAAATCATTGTCATTTTTTTTTTAAAGATGCAATGAAAGAAAACATTGAGTTCTTGTTTAAGAGCCTCGATATCTGTAGACATCGTTGCTTCCAAATGTTAACACCTCAACAGATTTTTTTTTTCCTATAATGGAATTAATATAGAGAAGAGTTTTTTTTTTTTTTTTTTAACTGGGTAAAAATATTTAAAATCATTCTCTAAATAAAAATGTAATTTTTCTGCTGTTACACATTTTTATTTGTCTTATGTTGATTGTTAAAGAAAAGCATTAAACCTTAAGGAAAAGAGCAAGAGTAAGGGAGGGGGGGAATAAAAAAAAAAAAAAAAATCAAATCTCCCCAGATGAATTTTTCACAAGTATCCTATTTAGAATTTTTAACACCTCATAAAACTAGACTTTAACAATCATAAAAATATAGAAAGCTTAAAAAAAAAAAAAAAAAAAAAAATTATTAAATTGATGGAGGTTTTTTTCAATAATGTAGAAATTAGGAATGTGACTTAAAATTAATCCTCCAACCGTATAATTAAACCTTATCCACTGATAAATGCTATATAAATGCCAGGAGCAGTGCCCTCTGTTTAGAGCTTTCCTGATGTGATGGGAAGGTAAGTTATCCGCTGTTTTGAAAGCAGATTGTTTGGACTGCAAACTCACACAAGAATTGAGTAGATATGAATAACATTTCAGTTGGTAAAAAGTCCTATTAATCTTTGAGGAGAGTTAGAATGAGAAAATAACTACTTTGACATTGAGCATTACATTCACTTTAAATATGTGGTAATAACAAAAAAAAAAAAAAAAAAAAAAAAAAAAAAAGGGATGCTCAAAAGAAAAATGAGAGTACAGTCCAAACAATCTTCTTAAAGGAAAAACATGCTAATCACAACAATTCAATTGACAAAACCAACAATTTTAAACTTTTTAATTAATTTTATCTCTTTAATCACTTTGTTCTTGTCTTTCTTGTTCATTAGCTGCAAGCTGACTGAGGCTGGCATGTGTATGGGGATGTATGTGCTTATATGTGTGGAAGTATGAATGGCATTGGGGTTTTTTTTTTTTTTTTTTTATTAGAAAATTATCACTTAGTTTAAAATGCCAAGATCAAACAAGTCCTTGCAGAAAAGTGCCTAAAAAAGAAAAGAAAAAAAAAAAAAGACACTTGTTCCCTCCCCCTTTCACCCAAGAATAACAGAACAGTAGAAAAGTAAACAGAATGAAGATAACATCAGCAACCTTAGAATTGGGATATAATGGCTCACAGGGAGGGAGCGGTGGGGAGGAGGAGGAAAGAGAAGAATGGTGAGCATTCAGCTGAAGAAAAAAATATTTATTGGTCATTCAGATTGTGTAAACTTAATAGAGTGTAAGTATTTATTCTTATAACTTTTGTTGTTCTTAATCCCAGGCAGATTTTACTTGGATTTTCAAATAGTGTTCTTCCACTTCAGGGATTCTTTGGATACAATACTACATTCAGACTTTATTATTTCTGTTATTTTAAAGTTTAAGATATTGAAATAATGAAATCTATCACTCATTTACATTATCACCGATTCAGAGCGGCAAATGCATCTAATTTTGCAGACATGCACCAACATTTTAATCATTAACTCAATCCAGCTCTTGAGATACTTGGTCACATTTTAGAGAAATTATTTGGTCTGAATTTTATATAATTAAAGGAAAGTTTGTTCCTCTACAGTTTGTTTTAATGATGCATATTGTATAAAGAATATCTCAATCAAACAGAACCACAATAAAGCAAGACAATTTGACAACTGTAGTTCATGCAAATCAGTATAACAAATTTTTAGAGGAATAATTCTTTCTTCTACAATTTTCACTTGATCAAATTTTCTTATTTAAACAGTACCATCATATGAGGGATAAACAAACATCTTCAATATAGATTTATTTATATTTGAGTTAATATTTATAATAAAAGTAAATTCTAGTTTTCATTAAGAGATTCTAATAAATACCCTTTTCTTTTATAAGGCCAGCATTGATAAGAATAATTAAAAGATACTAACATTTTTATAAACTGAAACTAGGAAAGGTTCTATACATCAACTGGACTAAAGAAAAGGCATAAATGCCAGAAATTTGCTGTTCAGAGGATCCATAAAGATGTCAAGCAAGTTGTATCTCAAAGATAAACCATTTTGCAATAATTTAAAACAGAATTAAGCTAAAAATTATCCCAATGAAATTTGAAGGTCAACAGTGGCTTTTAAGAGCTTGATGCTAAAACAAATTCAACTGGCAATTATGGGCATTCATCACAATTTAACAACCTGTACTTGTTCCAAATTCATACAAAAACTTTGAGTCACTGAGCAAGAACAGTAACTGAGTATGTCATTTTGTGATAACCAGAGAAAAATGCAATCAAAAGCTTACAAAAATAAAGAGGAAATAAGTTAATCCGGTAAAAGTTGAGGATATTTAGATGACTGAATACTAACCATTATTTGTGAACAATTTCTTTACAAATTGCACTTTGCTGGCTTCCAGAAAAGCAATTCTACAAAGACATCCATCTTTTAGACAGTCCAGAAAGTAGTAAATAGGTGGGCACCATTATTTACAAATATTAAAAGCAACAAAACCAAAAATTTGTGTTATGCTGTCGAGGATTTGAAATGTCCAACTGACAAAAGCAACATTGAAAAACCAAAAATAAAATTCTAGCAGAAATCTAGGAATATTGTGTGCAGATTAAAAATTAAGTTTTACAAAAATCTAAGTTGTCATTATGGATCAAGTTAAGATATTTTTTTAAAAGACTCCAAACTTGTGTGTATTTTCAAGAGTTAAGAGATAAAAAACAAATTCTAAGTAATACCTTTCCCACCTGCTAGAACCTGGACCATATTTCAGAGCCTTTTAAAAAACATGAGCAATGAAGATAATCTGAACAGAGCCAAATGTTTGCAACCATTTTTATAGATGCAAGGCAATTTGCCTACAGGCTTTTGAGGTTTTCATCAACGTCTTAGAATCTTTGACTTCAATAAAATTTCATACACAAGAGGAAAGTATCAAAT
Organism: Acanthosepion pharaonis; assembly: GCA_903632075.3. Classification (NCBI taxonomy): domain Eukaryota; kingdom Metazoa; phylum Mollusca; class Cephalopoda; order Sepiida; family Sepiidae; genus Acanthosepion; species Acanthosepion pharaonis. The sequence goes on along the minus strand of CAHIKZ030002124.1, from coordinate 1,472,785 downwards.
ATTTGACCTTAAATCTGAAGCAAAATTGCTTCAACATCAAAACTGATGGATTTAAGCCCACAAAATTACAGAGAGACAATATAAGGATAAACAGAATCCAATGAAGCTACAGGTTTCATTGTTTCTTTATTCTCCCTAACTCACTTCTGGGTTGGAGTTTAATTTTCATTTGGCATTTATATTAAACTATAGTGAGGGAGAGGTATAGATGACCCTCACTTATCACATCTTGGTATAACAGTTAGGATATGGCCAACATGGTTTGGGACAGAAGTTTAGGCCAATGTGTAACAAGAGTTAATACAAAATATGCATGTAGCTATATTTTGCTGGCTTTGCTTGTCACTGTCACATCTATTGGGCCACATCCCTCACAAAATTGGTTTAAACATTCAATTCTAATTTTCTAAACTGAAAGATTAAAGCAAATTTATTCCTTGTAAATTTCATATGAAGACAATATTCAAAAGAATAAAATACATAGAAAGATATAAATTGATGAACAATTAATATAAATTTATACAAATGTTTACAGTGCAAACTTTCAAACACTGATTATCATGTCCTCATTACATATTTAAGCTTGTATAAAGCTGAAATTTGAATATGAATTTCAATAAATAATTCTAACTTATCAAAATGATTTTTAGCACCATTTTAACTTTTGTTAGTATGAAATCTATTGAAGGCTGAATTGAAATGGTTTTTAAGTAGGAGACTTATTTTGAAGAAGGGAGAACAAATCACTTCACTACTTTAGTACTATGCCAAAAATTATTTAATTACTCTATAAATTTAAAATTATCATGAGATAAGCATTCTGAAAGGTCTAGTTAAGTAAATGTTGTAGTTTGGAAAGAACTTGGATCAATTAAAATTGATTTTACAAGTATGCACAGACATGAAGGCAGGAAAGACTTGCCAAAGGCCTATATATCAGTTTTGGTTTGTTAAAGGGCTAATCATTTTAGGACCTGAAGCCACTTGCCATAAAAAAGTGTAGATGTAAAAATGAATGAAGCCTCAGTAAGTGATTAACATACAAATGTTAGTCAAATCCTAGATTCAGAACAAATTTTGGTGATTGGTAATTTTCTACCTTTCAGTGATTCATGCACACTGAAATTGGTTGCCTATGACTATAGATGTGCATACCTGAATTTATATGCATGAGTAATGTGCAAAAACCTGCAACAGTGTGCATAGAAAACAGCAGCACATTGAGATGCAAAGATATGTCAATGAGAAAAGAATTTAGAGGAAAACACTTTTTTTTTGTATTTAAAAAAATTTTCAGGGAAAAAATTAAAATCTAAACTATGCAAGAGAAAATTGAAGGAAAAAAAAAAAAAAAAAAAAAAAAGCGGCATCTTATCCCAGAAATTTAAAAACTGAAATTGGAATAAAGGTTTAGTTGGCTTCACACTTGTAGATTAAAACAAAAGAAAATCTATAAATACATTCAGCTTAGCAATGATTCTCACTTACACCAAATGGACGACGACAGCATAGCATCAAAAAGGCTAGAATTAACGTATCACACAAGTGGATTTTGCATAAAAGATGTTTTTATTCATAAGTATGTGATGTCTGCTATGAATTTATCAGGTATCAGCCATTCCAGAGTGTAGTCAAAATCTGACAATGTGTAGAACTGCAAGAAAACTGCAAAAAATCCAGATAAATAATGAGACAGATGACACCAGCCAAGACTTAATGAAGCTTGTTATATACAGTAACAACAAAGCATTAAGAAACTCTACCCTTTCAGACAAAGCTTTTATTTGTTTCTCTGATTCTTTTCATGCTCTGTCCCAGACAACCAGAGATGTTTTCTTTTTCAATTTATATTCTTCATAGAAACCACTATGGCAACTGGTATCTGTTCATTTTTGTTGAATACAAATTTAGAATTGATAGCTAAAGTGACTAAGAAAATGGAAGCAAAGACTAAGCATGTGGAGCCCTCCAGAGACAAAGAGATGAAGTAGGAGTATGCACCTGGGTCGAGCAGATTGGAAAACCAATGGCAAAAAAAAAAAAGAAAAAAGTAAACAATGTCTAAGTATTGAAAGATGGCCAAAAAATCAAAGGGAATGGCATATTTTAGGTATTTAATAATTAGTATTATTAGATTAACAATAAACAGTATAAGTATTTTAAAACTGCTGGCATTTTGTTGGGCACAGCCTTTAAAAGTGAAGTGGAACAGAACAAAAAGTTGAAATTACACCATCTCTATAGATGGAAATGGCATGGCATTGAAATCCTTGGAATGGGGGCATAGCTAAATAGGGTCTGCAGTGGATGCGCCAATAAATGAGGTATTTAGTTTTCAAGAGAGGCATCCCAACAACAAATATGAACAGAAAAAGCTGAAATACAAAATTCATTAATTAAACTATTAGACACCATTATAGATACTCCAAAAACTGATATAAGAGAGAAAAAAATTACAGAAATTGACAAGAAAGATGTCTTGAAGTAAATAGGCATTGAAAAATTAGGAACTAATTTAAAGGATTAATTACAAAATCAGAAATTTTGCACAGAATATGGTGAAAATAATTCTGTGAATTAAGTTTTTTTTTTCTTCAATATTATTTGTAAAAATCAATTTTCATAAATGTATTTTTCCTACAGAGGAAAAAAACTATGCATTTCATAAAGTAAAATACAAATAAATTAAAAGGTGAGAATCTGAATTTTTTCATATTATTAGATAAAGAAATAATTGTTCTTGAATAAGTTTTGTAATTTTTCAATGTTGAAAAAGAGTAAACATGTTTGTTTTTTGATACTTGTTCTTAAGTAAAAATAGGATTCATTGGGTCTTAAATGAAGTCAGTTTAAGAACAGTTATGGTTTACTGTCTTTTTATTAAATTTTTTCAAAAGTAGCCAGGACTGAATGTAATCATTTTTAAAGTGGGGGGGGGATGACTGGTGGTTTAAGAAGTTTTAGCCAATACAAATCCAACTGCTCTAATTTTGTACAGATGATGGAAAGGTTTATAGCTTATAATATAGGGAAAACTAAGTCAAACATTTAACATCAATAAGAAAATTTTGAATCTCAAAAATATCAGAATGGAGGCAGGTATTTAATATTTTAAGTATATTAAAATGTAGAGCAGATTTAGATTGTAAGATTGGGTAGAATCAGACATAAATATTAGCTATTATTGATATATTTTAATGCATGTATCACCAGTTAGGAGAGTACATGGTGGGGAAGGAATCCCCCTCAACAGAAATACTGGAGAAATCTAACATATATAGTTGGCTGTTAAATTTATTAAAAGAAGGAAAATGTTAAAGCTCTTTGAACAGATAAGAGTAGAAACTAGTAAATTGGAAAAGTATTCTAGACATGGACATACACACAGTTTTATGCTTTCAAAAATAGGAGGGTATTATATGAAATGAAGATGTATACATTAGAGTTATACATGATATTACATTTGTGCACAAATTTAATTTTCTTGAATGTCATCTATTATAATTCCAAGACAAACATAACACAATTGTTTCTCTTAATTAGTGATAGTCTAACAGGAAAAATGTCAATTTTACCTCCCACCCATGAATTTTATATATAAGAGATAAAGAGAAAATACCTAGGATATCAGTGTTGTGTAAGCTTGAACCTTACTAGAAATAAGTATACACAATTAATGTTCATGGTTGTTATTTAAAGTACATGCACAATTTAATACTATAGTTTACTACAATTGTAAAAGAAAGCCACAAGAAGGAGAAGAGTTTCTGTTTTCTGATTAACAAATATATCTATATGTTAAAATAGGGAATGGAGACAGTAACCTATTACAAACATCTATGGTACGTCCGTCTTTAGTTTATAGTTAAAAGCAGATCAGAACAATTTTGTATGTGTGTATGCTCAGAGGATACACTACAAAAAAAATTAAAAAAAAAAGTTCTTTGCTTCCATTAGAAAGACAATTGAAAATAGATTTAAGATAACAGAATATGGAAAACTAGAAAAGCAGAAAGGTAGATAGGAGTGAGATTTGGTTAAATGAATCTAGTAATATTCAGTAGTAAAGACATCAGCAGTTTGAGGAGTTGGATTTGGTAGGGTTGGGAGGAAAAACATTAAATCTCATCTTCCACATTATTATTATTGTTATGATAGTGAAGAAATCAAAGATCAGCCAATATTGTCCTACCCAATCTGAGGCTATCTAATAAAGAGAAAGAGTCTTGCACACCAGCAGAGATTTGAGTGTATTCACAAAAAAGTGATTTACATTATTTATTTTCTTCCTTAGTAATCCCTAGTACAAGACTGGACAATAGCACTTCTTCTGGCCAAACACAAAAAAAAAAAAAAAAAAAAAAAAAAAAAAAAAAATAAATAAAACACAAAAGGACAATTTTTTTTTTTAAATGACCTCAGAAATGCAGAGTAAAACACCTACAAAGGAATGTCAATGCATACATTTCAAATGCGGTCAGCTTGTCAGGGTGGCTGTACTGTCCTTTCAGATGGTGGTTGGTTTAGACAGAATGTACAGCTAGACAAGATTTCCAACTCTTGAATACACATTACAATGCTACACACACACACTGGGATGGTATATAGCATCGGAAATTAAATCACAGTCGTCATAATGAACTACGAAATTTTCTTTTTAGAGTCTGCTTAGCAAGAAATGGTATCATTATCATTGCTATTATCATCATCAATATTATTCTTATTTTTATAGTAATAATAGTAATTATAGTAATAGTTTTTAATTGAAAATGTTGGCTTGTTTCATTCCATTGTAATGTTAACATGCCAGTGGAAACCCAAATATCATGGATAGATCACAAGAGCCATCACTATTTAAAAAAAAAAACAAAAACAAAAAAAAACAAACCAAGAATAGTTTCCTACAAGAATGTTTAGCAACTGAGGAGATATGAAACCTATATTGGATGGTCATCTAAAAAATTGGCAGCAGGTTTAGAACTAAGTAAGGGCCTTCTGGAAAGACTTGATATGCAAATTACCAGCAGGTGCTACTGACCAACCATTTGTTTTTTGTTTTTTTTTTTTTTTTTAAATAAAGTGGGGGAAAAAATATTGCCTGGCCATGCATTTCTATGAAGATGGCACAAACTGCAGTGGTGTGTGTGTGTTTGCAAGTGTGACTACTTTTTGCATGTATGGCTAATGTGTATAGGTGAACTGTTTTCTATAATTGTTTTGTTTCGTGGCTTATTTGTGCTAAATGAGTTGTGTAGCTTTGTAGCACCTCCTATCCACAATATTTGGGAACATCTGCAAAAAACTTGCAGAGATTGGAATGGTTTTTTTTTAATTTTATTTATTTATTTTTCTCTCTCAATATTTTTTTTTCCTCTTCTCGCCAGTGGTTGTCTTCATTTTCATCCAGTCGTGTCATCGCGATGCTGATCCCATGTGTTTACAAGTAAGGCTAGCAGCCACAGCCCTCTTTACTGGGTGCTTGGTCTGTGTTGAGTGCATTACGAGGAGCAGACGGTTTATGCTGGACTCCAGACTCGGCGGCATTCAGGTCCAGACTGAAAGTATTGCAAGAGAATATTGTAATTAACTGCCCAAACAAATTAAAAAGAAAGTTAGAATTAAATAGGGAAAAAAAAAAAAAAAATCTGTGTTTCAGATAAAGACTTTGAAGAGTATAACTAACCCTATATTCATAAATAGTGCAAAAATAAAAAAGATGAAAACTTGCATCATTTGTTATAAGCCAGCAAATCACATCAGGTAAAATGATTACAGGCCTGGGACAAAAACTTTATTTTAACTTGATTAAAACCAGAGTTGCTGTCTGAAATTTTGCTGTTTCCATGTAAAGGTAATGTTATATAACATCCTATTCATCATAAGACAAGACTAAAATCAAGTGTAGGAGTTTAAACAAGGTTTTTGTTTAAACTCATACACTCAATCTTAGTTTTGTCTTATGTTTTTGGGCTCAAGTAGCTTTAATCATACACTGTTACTTATGAGAATGTTATATACCGTACCTATGAACACTATTGGGGGCAATATGCTGTCTAAGTACTATTGCCTTTTTGCTTAGTGGTTTTATGTGCTGGACCAGCTTGTGTGTTGAATTGCGATTGAACTGTTAAGTTTTTGACTTTTTATTTTCTGAAACCTTTTTGAATTTTTCAGTTTTTCCCTTTCCTTTTATTTGTGCATTTTTTCTTTTCTTTATTTCCCCTCTTGTACATTGGTCAGAAGTACAGGCAAAGGCTGACATGGCCGGTCAGACTTGGCATCATTGGAAGTTGTCTGAAGGGCAGAGCAGAGGTGTATGTGTCAGTTATGTCTTTTCTCTTGTCCTTTATTGCTTGTCTGTACTTCCTCTCTGTAAAGATCATAAGAAGGCGCTTGTTATCCTCCATTTTATGGAGGGATACAAGCATCAAGTCGACAGAAGTCTGTGCACAACATCCGTGTCATGGGGTCTGGGAATGTTGCACTTGGCGAGTCACAAGCTCGCCTCGAGGCTGGCTTTTTTGTGCCACTCATTGACAGGGGATTTGATTATGGTGGGGATTGTAAGGGATGCCTTCCCTTCCCTTACTATCAGTACCCCTATCTCGGGGGTTGAATGCCGTCGAAAACCCGGGGATCAATCAGATTTCCTTTGCAAATGTCAATATGCCTTGACAATCATTCCTCAGTCTAAGAAGGTCTTCTATCGCCAACTAGTGAAGGGAGTCATGAAGAATCCCCTAGATGAGCAGCTCAACTTGTTGGAGGAGGAGTTTCACTCTTCCTGGTCATGGGTGCCAGTGGCTGATTACCTCAGTAACCCCCAATTTTTACTTACCTGGCAACTAGTTCGGAATAGGCTATCTCTCAATGACAAGGCCTTCATATGGGGCTTGGCGGATTTGCCAGACTGTGAATGATGTGACCTTGGTTTAGAAAAACGGCTTTGCACGCCTTCTACCATTGTTCTTGGGTTTACCCCACTATGGGACCATGTCGGTGAGTTGACGGTTTGTATCGCTCCTGAAAAGCTTGTGCTTATCGCACATACGTGTGTTACAATGTGTCACCCCTGTATTTTAGAGTGAAATGAATGGTGTTTCTAACACTGCTGGCCATGGCCTGAATGGTGATTTGGACGATGCAACAGGAGGAAGTCTTGTGAGGCAACTGTCTTTCTCATCAGGATCTGATCTGATTCTTTGAGCATCCACTCAAGATGAAGATTAGAACTGATAGAAAATGCTTGCCTTTGACAGACTTTAGCAAAAGGTGGGTGACTGAGGCAAGCTTGGTTTGTTTGAACAGGACTAGCCTTGATTTTCTCTTTTAGGTCTACCGATATCCCATCGAGGTGGTTTCCTATGGATTCCTCCTCTGGTTAGGCTAGACAAGCTTTGTGTACCTAGTTAATATGAGTAAGTGCTGCTCTCGGCTACATCTTTCGTTATGATCCAAGTTGAGATTCCCAACCTCCCCAGTTTGTTTTTGGCCCCTTTTCATCTTGACTGGGTCAGCTTTGTTTATTTCCCCATGTCTGTACATATTTTCTCCTTTCCCTCTCCCTTGGCAAGAGAGCCTCTTGATTTTGGCCAAGGGCAGAATACAGCGGCCTTTTTTTTTTGAGGGTTAGATTGTATAATAGGAAGTACTAGATTCCCGTTGATTCAAGACTTTTTGCTATTTGGATTTAAAGGCATGTATTATATCTGGTTATACTACTGTTGTTTGATGTGCTGAAATAGCTTGTGTTCTTCTTGTCTGGTTTTTTGCATGTCAAGAGCGTTCTTTTTGACCGAGAAAAAGCTGGTGTTCTATAGCTCTCTCAGTTCCAGACCAATGCTGACTATTCGCTACCCAGTATTGTTTGTATGCAAATTTTGTCAGTGCCACCTACTGTAAGTAGACTGTCTTCTCTCAACAGCCAATTGCGGAAGAGGACATAACTGCTGGTGCTTGCTGCACCACATGTAACCAACTCTGGGTTAGAGAATAGTAAAAAAAAAAAAAAAAAAAAAAAAAAAAAAAAAAAAAAAAAAAAAAACAAACACTTTTTTTTTTTTTGAGTTGCAAGCTGCCCACTTTCCCTGCAGCATTGCAATTGACTTTTTGCCAACTTTTACTGTACACCAAAAAATGTGTCCTTTATCGTTTATCAGGATAGTAATAAATCATACATCAGTGACATCAATTTAATTCCAATATTATTTAAGAGGTACATCATGTTAAAATATTACAAGTTAATAGTGATTTTTTTTTTTTTTTGTGTGTGTATGTGGAACCTGGGCATCATTTTCCTAGACAAACTTTACTTGATATATCCAATCTCACGCTTTGTGTCCTGTCACTTCAGTGCAAGCTTCAATCATCACTTTTATCCCTCTTTTGACCGACTGAGTACTGTTTGGCCACTCGGGCACTAGTAATTGTGCCTCAAGAATGCCATTAACCTGTTGATCTGACAGAGAAGCAATGTAAGAAGGCTAGGTCTTGAGTTCATTCATCCAGTTAATCATGAAATGATAGTGTTTTTGTTTTTTTTGCTTGTCACTTATTTGAGAGTCACCAATTTTCTCATTGATTACAGGAGGTAAATCCTCATTCCCATCTTCACTGACCTCCTTATAATCAGTGTAGTTTAACAAATCCTCATTAACAGCAGCAGCAGAATCTTCCTTCTCATCAGATCTGTCACTGCATTCTTCCATCTGCTGATTTTCCGCTCTAATTTTTATCATCATTGAGACAGCTTATTCTCTAACAGTCACGTCCTCATCTACACACATACCAAGAAAAAATTGATCTGATGCAAAGTATGCATTTCTCTGGACAATCTTCTTCCCTATCATCTTCTGCTTACTATTCAGGTTTTTCATATATAGCAAGGATTAGAATACGTTCCTTGAGTCATATGTATCATGATGTAGAAACACATTGGAGCACTGAACTTTATAATTGTAATGAGGATTCTTTTCGGCTCATGGCTGTGACATGGTGTTGCTACATATAGCCTGAATATTCTACTTCATAACGTATTCCATCTTGACATGCAGGGAGGACCTGGCCCAATAGCAGCCAAGTCATCAACAACACCTGTAAGAACTCCTTTATAAATCCTATACAGGTATTTCTGATGCCAGGACAGATCTTTCTCCACTTCTTCATTTAGGACAGGGAAATCAGTGAAACTGACTGGCTGGAAACCAACAACAGGCAGCTCCGACAAAGGCTCTTTGATCTGCTTTTCAATGGGACCACATCAATGCTTAGGACCACTTGGTTTACCATCATAGTGATCAAAAACAGTGCAGAGCTGACAGATGAAATAATGGAGCAAGTGACCAAGTAAAGTTTCAAGATGATAAATGGCTCCATTTTTCTGATCCTACATTTACATTGGTTCCATCACTACCAATACATTTTTCTCCCTCAGAAACTTGTGAATAATTTTGACAATCTGCTTTCTGTGTCTAGTTTTGGGAGTTACATGTGTGAAATATTCATCGCCAGGCTTAACCATGATGACATAATGATCTTGAGCCATCATCCTGGAACTCCATTTATTGCTTTTCTCATTCTTTATTATCATATGAGTGGCCGTCTTCTTACCATCAAAATACAATGACATCATTTTCAAAACTAGGCACCTGAATTTCTTGCCTCTTCAATTGGTATTTTTGTCTTGCATCTCATAGCTTATGTGGTCCAATAACTTGACTCTTGTCATCCTTTGTGATAATGCCATAGTCAGTTAAAGCAGTAGTATCAATGGCAGTTCCAGCATAATCACTGATCAAGAATTGGTCACAAGTGGCAGCCAATGTGGGGAGTCTTGTTCTGTGAACTGGTATCTGTCAGAGCTTTTGGATTAGGGACAAAAATCAGCATCAATACTAACAGGAGGGATATCTCTTGAATCATCTGAATTATCCTCAACATAAGGAATATATCCAGTTACCAGATCTCGGTGTCTGCATCATGCTTCTCTCAATGTCACTTTCATGTCAATCCCTGTAATTTTCATCTTGCTATCATTTCACTGGTCAAGGAGGAACTGCACCTCACATTTGGGAAGTTTTATATCACAATTACAGGTTAGGTGATACCCATCACATGTCTTAACTTTTCACTTTACATCCTGACAGGAGACAAGGGGGGACAGTAACAGCAACAGATATCAAACAACTCCTTCATTTCTTCTTGAAATTCAGCTTTTTTGCCCACATTCGATCCCTTGACTGTACAATTTTCTCAACCTTCCTTCAATAGTCTTCTGGCTAAGAAAAGCAACAGTATCTCCAATTGCCTTTTCCCATATTTCTGAATAATCCTGGGTGGCCATCTTGATAATCATTGAGACATCTGTAAACTTCTTTATCACATTTATGTCACCAGCAGTTCTTCATGTGAAGTTTGTTCACCAGAAGAACACTTGGAGGGCCAAACAATGCATGATCTGTGACTTTCCTTGTTACTACAGTAGTAGCCATCTAAATAGCTAACATGATATGAAAAGAGAAAGAGTTAGTGAATGAACAAAATTGAATATAAACATTATACATTTGTACAACGTACATTACACTGCACCAACGCAACATAAATTTTAAAATTCCAGTTGTAAATGTTGCTTGACCTATCAGCTTCAAATATGGTATAGAATCTTAGATTTGTATAAGGAACAATCCATTAAGAGTGAAGCTTTGAGGAAAAGCTCACTGCTCCATACTCTGGGTCTCTTGTCAGGTTGATCAGATTCTGTGCTACACTTTTCACAGTCTATTTTTTCCACTTTTAGAAATATGTTGTATATAAAAGCAATCACAGCCAGTCTTTTTGTACAAGCATGTTCCAATATATTGTAGTTGAAGCAGGAAGAAATATCAGTTTGATAAGAAATTGCTAAAAAGTGAAAAAAATGGTAGTTTCAGATATTTTTCTTTGGAAATGAACACAATTGAAATGAGTTTAGATAAAAACTCATGAACATCATCAAGGTGTAGAATTATCAAAAGGTAATGAGGAAATTACATAATTGTAGCAAAAGCTTGAAAAATTAAGAAAACACCATAGTTGCAACTATCTAAGCAGAGATTCCATTTTAGAAACTTTTACGGTTTAAAAAATATTTTGGGACAAATTGTCAAAAAACAAACATTTAAGTATTAGCACAAGACTGTCCTTTTATTACCTCTTATAACACCAGTGATGTGATTGAGATTACATATCAGTGTCAACACTCCAACAATAGGAATTAGTAATAAACATAAGAAAGCAATTGACAGTTTGTAATATGCAGTGAATTATTTCATTTTGATAAGACTAATTAGAATTGTTTTACTTTTGTACAAAGTTCAATTTGTCTGTTGAATAATTTTTAACTTTAAACTTCGATGTTAACTTTGCACCCAGAGCTTCAAACATATTTTTTTTTTTACAATGAATTCAGATCTTTCCTATCAAAATGTTTTAACAAATCTTGTTCTTCAGAATGAATCATTTGACAAGCAAAATCTCTTTATCTCTCTTTATATCAATAGTGAAGGACACTTTATTGCAAAGTTTATGCAACATGAGTTAAATAATCATTTTACATTGTGCAATGACAGAAAAAAAAAACTTCACACAACGTGAAGAAAACTATATATTTATTATTTTTGACAGCATTTATAAACATTTCAGACACAAAAAATGAAAATTTAATTTAGATGACTGATAAAAATTGAATTTATCATTTTAAAAATTCAAAGTTGGTTGCAATAACAGGATGACAATAAAATCATGACATCAGCACACATAAGTTTTTCAGATATTTGACCATAACTTAGCAAAAAATTATGGTTTGTGGATTGTTGAGGGCTTGTTAGAATCATATTTGCAAGACCATTCAGAAAAAGAAAATTAAAAATTTTCCCCCAAAACCACTTGAAGAGAGTTGTATATAATCAACTTTCTGAATAGATATGTAAGTATACCATATTATGCCTTGGAGATTTTCCATTGAAGTTTAAAAATATTACTGTTTTGGGGGTAAAAATTAGTTTTCTGCAGGGTTGTTAAAAGAAAATTGTAAAAAAAGTTATCTTCTGAGATATTATTGCAAATTTTATGGATTGAGGTGATACTACTAGAAGTCTGAATTGATTTATTGTTTTATTTTCAGAGAAAAGCATAAAGCCATAACTCTTCTAGATCTAGACCACTGTGATAGGAGTGCTTGTAACAAATGAGAAGGATCAAAGTTAAAGTTTTTCAATTTTTAATAATGTAACTATTTTATATTATTCTACATCTAAAGCCTAATATTAAATTCTTGTAATATGGGATTAAAAGATATAGAAAGCCTGAAGAACTAGCTATTCAAAAAGAAAAAAAAAAAAAATTCCTGTATGAAATCAATTTACCTTTCTAAGAAATCCTCTTGTCTATAATTAAATACTTGATTAAACACCAAAAAGAAAATATTATGATCTCCTCTTCTTTATTAGTTGTTTTTGTTTATTGTGCAGGTGCGAGAGCATTGTCCACATCAGTGGGTTCCCTTCAAGGTAACTGGCTAGCTGCATGCACAGCAGTTCTCACTCCAGATCTCCAAATGAATCTGTCATGAGGGCTGACTGCAGAGGGGGCTACCACTTTTTCTAATCACATTCTGTCAGCTCCCCCTCCATGACATCTTGGGACTCCCAGACATTTGCTTTTCTTTAACCTGAAAGTCACTTGATAGCACTGTTGGAATGCTCAACATGTCCATACCAGTGAATATCTATCTTTCAATGAGATTGAGATCCTTGAGACCAAACTGTGCCAACAACTCACTTGGTTGTACACTGGCTACATACTGTCGATGTTACAGATCCATCTGATTATGATCATGTCAGAGGGATCATGATCAGATGTGTTAATTTGATTCTCAGCTATTTACTTACCTTCCATCTTGAATATTTTGGTAAATTTTTTTAGCTGTGTCAAGAAACGCATCCTCTACATTTTCTCCACTAGAAGATAAAAAAAAAAATAAAAAAAATGATAAAAAGATGTACTACGATTTTTTTTTTTTTAAAACAATTTAAGTAGACATCAATTTACAGGTTAACAGAATCAATTTTATTTTTAGTAAAATATGGAAAAACTTTTATATTGCCTAATCCATGTTCCAAATGAACACATATCTCTAAGACTGGTATTCCATTAATTAAAGAGAGAAAGCACAAACTTGCATAAACAGCCTGACCAACCTTTCCCAAATCTAAAATGACAAAAAAGAATTGTATTTGGAATCCATTTTTGTCAGAGAGCTTTTCAGTACACTCTTGAGTGTTGTTAAACTTTTTGTGCCAACAAATATTAATATTTTTATATTAGTTGAACTTTTTTTTCCTGGAAAAAAAGAAAACTCTTTTATGTTGATTAGAAAAACTAAATTAATTTGAGAATAAGTAGCATTAATGAGTCCTAATTATTGCATGACAAATAAAAGTTTGCAATAATGTGTAAAAATACTTTAAGATTTCTATTAAATTGTTCAACATATTACTGAGTTATTCAATCAAAATATTCCCCTTTGATCTCAATACATTTATTCCACTTTTGCAGCAAGTGAGAAATTCTTTTTCTAAACTATTTTTAGTCTTAAAAAAAAAACAAAAAAAAACAAAAAACAACCCAAAAAACTGATTGATTGATTGAAGGTTCTTTTTTTTTGTTTTTAAAAATAGTTTAAAATGCATAAAAAGAGAAAAGTAATCCATAGGAGCAGTACACAAGAAAATGTATCTTCAACAGATTCCACTTCAATAATGATCATTAACATTACAAATTTTCTTCAGTTAAATTCTCTTGTGTTCATGTTACCACAATGTTTTGGCTGATCCATTCTTTGACCTTTGTTGGGTACATAATCTATAAGGAGAATAAAAATTTCCTCAGGAAACTGACAGAAAAATGGACACAAATATACCAAGTAGATCAGTTCATTCCAGCAACTTTAGGTACCAGACAAAATTGTGCAGTTTTCTTTTTTTATTAACGATCTTTGAAAACTATGTAGATTAAAATTGCCTGGATACATAGGTGCTAGTAAGAGTTTCACATGCATATCCGGTGTTCTTGAAACGAATATTAGTGACAATTTTTCTTGTTTTAGTTTTCTGAAGAAACAGAAATATTTGTTCATTTATTTTTATGGACTAGCTAACAAAAGTTGAAACCTTGTGATAACATTAAGAAAACAAAAAGAAAAACTACAAACTGTCAAAACACAAATTTCAACAAAGTCTCATTTTGGTAACAGAAGAGCAGATTTTATGCAGCAAAAATGACGACCCTTCTGTTCAAACAGATGTTAGTGAAATGCCACATTTCAAGCTTGTTGACAAATCTACATGTATTGATCATTTTGAATCGAGCTATGATATATCTAATCACACCTGTTCAACACTTCAGGGGATGAAAGGTGCAGCTTTAGTGGGCTTTTCCACTCTTTATCCAGCCATTGTACAGATTTTCTCCAGTTATCTGATTTGTTCACCAATTGTATAGTTTCCAAATATGGAATTGTTATTCATGTAGTTTCAGTTCGTTATGGCCCATTTTTAACTTTTACAAGGATGAGAATGCATCAATCATAAACAGAAGCTTTGTAAAAAATAAATGGAATCAAGTGAAAGTTTTTCTGAATAACTGACAATTATTAAAAAAGAAAACACCATTTAAAATGGTGAGCAAAAATATCAAAGTAAACATCAAAATTAAATTCTATATTGTATAAAATAATCCTATGTTCTAACATCAGGTCATGATTAAAGTTGCAAATAAAAGTTCAGTGTTAGATAAAAATGGTGCTCAAGATTCTGACAATATGAAAACATTTACACTTAATTTTAATTTATCATAAATTGTTAATATCTTCCAAGCAATGTTATTTGACTTACATTTTCTAAAGTCAACAATTATTAAGCAATTTAAATAAAAGCATCTAAAAGTATGGCTATATTTTTATGATTTATATTGCTCCTTTAAAATAGGGAAAATGTATTTAGAAGTGAAGGTTTTAAAATAAATCGATATATACAAATTGAATAGCTTACAAATAATGACAAATACTGTATCAACATTACTATTGAAGCTGGGTAATTATAGTGAAAATTTATTAGCATTAACTTCAACAATAATTGGGTTGAAGAATGGGATATAGAAAAGAAACATTGACAAGATGAGAGTCTGGAAAGATTTTACTTGAAATTAGGCAGTTAAGAAATGGAAAAGAAGCAGAACTTTCAACTTACGTTTTAGCACTGCATTCAAGAAACATTAAACCTGCAATTTAACAAGCATAAAAATAACCAGGTATTATTCAAATGGTAAAATATCCAGAGATGATTCAACAGAAATGGTAGTAATATTAATAAGCAATCCTTACAGAATTCTACATAACCTAAAGGCAGGTTTCTTTTTAGTAAATCATAATTCTTAGGTCAGAAAGTTAACTTTAGTTATAAAGGGAGAAAGACAGCCAATTGTGTCCAATGGAAATTAATTCAAATAGCATTCAAAAGTCAAAGAACAGATAACCCCCCCCACCCCAAGGCTTAAAGATTCAGCATGTGGAAAATAATCTAGCTGCTAAAATAAGGTTCCAGAATTAGAAAATAAATGACAGTGAGCAATAGGGAAGTTTCTAAAATGAAAAAAAGTATTAAATGGATTGGTAATAGCATTTGTAATTTTTACGATCTTTTATAAATGTAGTTATAATTAAGTGCATAAACACTTATCCTGAAATAAAGATATTATACTGGCATCTAAAAGGATCGTATGGTAATAAAGAGGAATTTTTAACAGAAGTTGATGGTTAAACAATGAAAATATTACTGGTTACAAATCTATGGAGCAGAAAGTTATAGATAGTTGTTTTAATGTTATAGAGAAAGAGCATCAAAAAAAAAAAAAAATCTCAAAGAATAAACAAATCAATTTCCATGAGAAAATGCAGGTTTTAATAGTGATGTAATGAAATTTGGAACCTGAGCAGCAGTAAATTTATTTTATACAGACATCTGTAATGGGATAATCATTGACAAGTTACTGTAAGGAGAAAGGTTGAGAAGGGATAAAGACTTTTCATAAGAAAGGAATTCAGGCAAGTTATATTATTATTAGAGAGAGAGAGAGGTTTTGTTGTCAAGTATAGCAGTTTGAAATAATTAAGACAAAAGTTTTTATCACTGCATCTTAATCAAGTAAACAACTTTCAATACATATGATTTTAATATTTTATTCTTTAGATTTATATTATTTAGAAAGAAGGACTGGTGAAAGGCTGTAACAATGTAAGAGTTATTTATATATTTGCACAAACAAAATCAAATTTTTATTATCTAAATGTGAAGAGAAAGATACAGAATATTAAGAACTGAAGCTAAAAAAATACAAAAATTGCTACCTTTAATTATAAAGAGAAAGACATAATTTAAGCAAAGAAATATATGAAAACAGATTTCTTGACAGTAACATTCAGTGTTGAGTGTAGAGCTATATTGGATGGACATGATGGTTGGGCTAGAGATTTGAGTCTAGCATCAAAATAGTCAGCATGACTTGGAAGACAACTTTTAAATGGATATGTAATTATATATAGTCTACAAGTAGTACAGCTCACAACCAAGCTTTAAGCTAAATAATATCTTCATGAAAGACAATGTTCCTTCATATACTGTAAAGCTAACTATTATTTACATTGCCAAAGAAGTTTTTGAAAACCAAATTAATGGAATGGCCCTGAACTTCTTTAGATATTAACCCAATAGAAAGAGATTTACATGAAAAAAAGAAAGTATTCAAGATCATTGAGATGCAATAAAAAACTACTGCAAACATTAAAATCAAAAGAGGAGAAAGTTAAAACCAATGGATAGAAGACAGATAAAGGCTATATAGAAGAGGCTACATTAACATGTATAAAAATAAAATAACCAAATTTGTGGCCTATACTGTTTGTAGTTATTTATAAATAAAAAATTGTGTTCTACTTTATATATTCCCAAAACAAGTGATTGATATGTTTAATAAAAAGATATATTGTAAGCTTGTTGAAAGATATCTATATAAATAGAGAGTTCCTTCAAGATGGTTTAGAGGAATTCAAATTCTGCAAAAGCACATATATATATATATATATATATATATATATATATATATATAAAACTAAAACAGTGTCAAGATAATTTTATCTTTCTATTGGTAATTTACATACAAATAAATAGTCACAATCTCCAGTTTTGACAATTTTATTGGTTAATATTGGCTAAAGAGTCAGATTTATATGTATAATTTATACTTCCTGAGTTTTTAAAAAAGTTTTTATCACTGCATCTTAATTAAGTAAACAACTTTCAATACATATGATTTTAATATTTAACATATGATTTTAATATTTTCTAACAGGATTGGAAAAATAAAAGAAAGAAAGAAAGAAAGAAATCAATCAATCAAAAATTATATCTAGTTTTTCTCAAGAGGTGCATTAGTGAAGAAAAAAAATGATTCCACAATTCATTTGGCATTTTAATACAAGTACAAAACTTGCAAAATAGTAAAAAACAAACTAACCATTTTCTTCGGCAAACTGTTTTGCTTCCTCATACGTGACGTCTCTTTGTCCTTCTAAATCTGATTTATTGCCAATCAAAAATATAACCTATAACAGAACAAGCATCCATTAGTGTCAGAAAAGTCAATGAGAAATAAAAAATGTGTTATGCTATTAATTAGATAAACTTGGATTATTATGATATAATGAAGTAGAAAATTATTAGGATTAACTTTGTATAAAATAAATATTCCACACATAGCCGAGACAAATTGGTTATCAAGTTTTAATAGAAGAGGACTAACAAAATAGGGGCTTTGCAGCAGAGTTTAAATCTGAAGACTAGATTTAGAAAATATCCAGTAAAATTTGTATAACTTGAATATGATTTATTGGCATAAATAAATATTGAATCACAAGGATTTAAGAGCGCTATCATTTGTGCATTAATGGTAAACAAGATCACTTTTTTTCCTTATTTTTTGCTAACCTAAGACAGAAATCATAGAATCAGTAAATTACACTGTGTGTGTGTGTGTGTGTGTGTGTGTGTGTGAGAGAGAGAGAGATAGAAACATTCCTTAGTTTGAGATCTTTCAAACAGTATTTGCATAAAAGAATAAAATAAAATCTTTGAATAATGAATACAGGCATACCGTATTGGGATTTGTTAAATTCCTTGCATCTGTAAGCCAGCTGCTTAAATGGTTGTATGTACTTCTCCTGAAAAATATGGTTTTATGTAATGTTAAAAAAATTTGTATTTATAATTTTAGATTTTATTAAAAGCAATCAAAGTATTAATAAAATACATCCGCAGTTTAATTCCATTAAATAATCAGATATAAAGTCCTAATTAAAACGTTTTCATCAATTAAATCTAATCAAGTTAATGAGATAGTGTCTGAATATTTTATTTCTTTTGAAGTTTAATTTCACCTAATGCTATGCAAAAGAAGAAATGAACAAGTCCCAACAACTCCCCAACCCCATATCTTTTTGCTGCAACTTAAGCCTGCATTCAAATAGGTACTTGGAAAATAAGAAGCACTTTAAAAAAAACAAAAAACTGCATATTGTGGATTTTGCTTTGTTAAATCAATACATTATTAAAAAAAAAAAAAAGAAAAAAAAAAAAGGTAGATAATATATAATTCTTGAAGCAAATATTTGTACACGTAACAGAAAATTCTTCATGTCTACTCAAAGTACAAACAATGTAAACTCTTTAGCAAATTGCTAGCCATTCTGCAGTTCATATTTTTTTATGCATGCACAAATGCATATGTATCAAAAGTAATTATTTCTATTTATTTACAGTTGGAGAATAGCTCAGATAACAATTATGTTCTATTAAAATAATCGGGTTTCTTTTCTGCTTTACTTGCATCAATCAAGGAATTAAAATGACTCCAGAAAACAAGATTGAATTCAAACAAAGTTGAAAGTAAACATTATCAGTTTCCTCAGACATTGCAAGAATTTATGAAGAAATTTCTACAACTGTTTCTAAACTGGTATTTTTCAGTATTGACAACTCTGAAACAATGATCCAATCAATATGAAGGCAAGGCTAGTCTTTTACAAAAAGCTGCAATTCATTTCATTGTAAATCAGATTTAAGGTCTTGGCAAAGTTTAATATTCATTAGTTCTGAAGTGAATCTATGAAATGGGGTTGAAAAGTTCTTAATCCAACCAAGAAGCTATCACCCCCCCCCAACATCTGGTGAGATTTTGAGAAGTGAATTAAGGCTGAGAACTTTTCAGCACCCTCTCATACATGTGACAGATTTTGTACAAACACATTATGCATTGAGAAAAGTGATACTCAAACTTCAATCATGAGCCTGGGTATCCTATTTGATAAAAATTGATTTAAAACAATTTGAGAGGAAGTATCTGGAGCTCTGATCAGAAATGGAAAGTGTACTGGTTGAAATATCGATATAATAACCAGATGAATTCAAAAGAAGTGTTAGATAACTTATTTTACCTTGTGATATCATAGACCATAAGGGCTCCAGCAGCTCCACGGTAGTAACTCCGGGTCACTGCTCGGAATCGTTCCTGTCCGGCTGTATCCCAGATTTGTAGCTTGATTTTCTGGCCAGCAACTTCAATTATTCTGAAAAGCAATTCAGCAAAACAAATTAAAAAAAGTGCTGTAAAAAATTAAAATGATACAAACTAGTACTGTTCCTAAAAAAAAGAACTAATGTTTTATAGTTATTTTTATAGTATACTTCTCTTGTGAGAATAATGGAATATTTTGCTAACATTTTTTTTATTTAATCAATTTTTATTTTGTTTTAATACTTTTTTTTGTCATTTTCTCTTATTTTCCTAAGGTAGTGGCTATTTGTTTCCTGTATGTGTGTGTAAAAATTGCACGTATATGTTGGAGCACTTTCAATTCTCATCAATTTCCAAGTACTTGAATTATATTATGGCTTTGAAAGAAAACTTGTCTTTTTTCATCATAGTGTTTAAAATGTTATAAATTTAAATCATGCTTTGATCCTGTTGATAATGTCATTTGCAGGCGACTTATGACATGTAAAGTTGCCTGCAATATTATGTAGATTGAACCTGTGTGTTTAGCAATTCTGAATATATATATATATATAGTCTTGTATTTAATGCAACATTTCAAAGGCAGAAACCATAATCCATGAAAAAATACAAGACAATTTATACAAAATTTATATTTATATATAAATTGTCTTGTATTATTTCACAGATTATGGCTTCAGAAACTGTAAGGTCTACTCAACATAGTTGCAGTATAAGCCAGAGATTGGCTCTGTGAGTGTGTAGGCATCTGCAACAGAGATTGGCTAGCTACCCTAAAAGATAGGTGTGTTTGAAAATGAGTAGCCAACAGCTATTATATGACCAAATGCTTCAAGATTTTATGGATCATGACTTCAAGTGCTTGTAGCCGTGTTTTACATTTTATAATATATTTGTCTTGTCTACAAATATTGGTCTGAAATGGGTAATATAATAATCTTGTATACTATATTGATTAATAGGTACATAACAATTTTGTTGTGTTATAGATCTTTCCCAGAGAATTGAAGTTTCCTAAAAATACTGTAACATTTTCTTTCAGCCTTCTTTGAACTAACTGTAAGTAGTTTATTTACTTTTGAAAGGTTTATAATAAAAAGTGGTAAGAATATATCTTATAAAATAATATCCTTAAAAGATATCTGCCTTAAACATTTTTGCTTGCAATGCCATATACCAGAATACTGGAGAAAAAAAAAAAAAAAAAAAAAAAAAAACTAGTAATTTTAATGTTAACTTTTAAATGTTGAAGTTATATACATATTGATGTCAATGAAGATAAGTATTTCAAGTTAATAAATACTTGAAAAACAATATTTTATAAAACCATTTAAAGTATGCACTATATATTTACTATATGTATCAGAGTTTTTGTTTGTTTTTTTTTCAATTATAGGTTTGAAAGAGAGTGAAAAATATATAGTGTACACTTGTCCAATTTGTTCTTAATGCTAAAATAGATTACAAAGGTTAGAATTGTCTGCTGTTACTGCCAAAACTGTAAATATATTTTCCAAAACTGGGTTAGGCTATAATAACTTTATACAAAGAAATGCCTTAATTAAAAATGTAAGACTGATAAAACAAGTCTTGTTTTACTGATAACCATATATACTCTTGATTATTTAGAGGCGAGAAAATAAATCCACGAGAATAACTATAAAAATAAAATCAGTTTTTGAACTCATAACTGCTTTTTTTTCTCTCTTTGGGGAATTTTTTTTTAATGTAGTGTCACTTCAGAGTATGGGCAATGATGGCTCTCCATAACTTCCTGTTTTTTGTAGTTCTAGGCAACATTTGATTCTTTATCATCCCTCTGTCATTTATATATATATATATATATATATATATATATATATATATATATAAAGAAATAAATTATTATGATAAAGGCTGGATAAAAACACTATATTCAGTTCTTTTATATATGGAATGAAGATGATTCATGTTAAATATGAATAAAGTTTAAACAATTTTATTGAAGGATTGCTGCCTAAATACACAGTGTGTGTGCGCCTGCGTATATATATATATATATATATAAAAAGAATTATTGAATTTATTTTGAATCCATTTTCATTACTTCAAATGTTATTTTTAGTGGATTCTTAGTTGGAATAGATGCTTTGTTTTTTTTTTTTTAAACTGTGTGTATTACATATACCAGTGTATACACACAAAAAACTTATACATTCTCTTGTTCAGAATTTCTTGGAAACATACGCTTGCTCAATTTCATATGTGAAACAAAGTGATTTCTAAAAGGTTAATGAATTTATTAATAAAATCTGACATTTTTATTATGTCAAATGTCATTTTAGTTGATGCTAATATTTGAAATAGATACAAACATTTTAAGTTTTCTCAAGTGCTCAGGCTGGTAAATATAATACACACTGTTTAAAACAAAAAAATAAAAATGGGGCATCTCAAACACATCCATCTACTAAAAACCTTGTGTGTGTGTGTGTGTGTATATATATATATATATATATATATATATATATAAAAATAAACAAACACCTGCCAAAATACAAAGATTTTGATAATTTATTTTCAAGCACATGTACATACTAAGATAACATTTTTAGTAATAACACCCAGAATTACTTGTATAATGTTAGGTCAGTTTATGAGTACTACCAGTACCATATAATCTAGTGCTACCTGCTGCAGAGTCGGGTTATCAGAAGGCTAAACCAGTTGCCCCCACCAAACTTTTCTGGTGAGGAGGTGGTTAGACACATAGCATAATTAAAAACAATACTTGTTAAAGGGCAGATGAATGTTCTTGTAGGATCAAAGGCCATTTAGCACAATGAGAAACTGGAATTCATAGCTATGTACGCAGTCAGTGCAGTGATGACATGTCATGTCATTGCAATGTGGAGGGCTTCCCAAGATAGAATCAATGGTCAAATGTCTATGAACAAGGTGTGCCTTCAAAAGTTGGAGAACATCAACTGTGGTTTGACCTAGAGAGGAATGGGCTCCACCAGGTCTATTTACTCTTGACATGCTATGCATGAATGAATATTTTTCTGGCTTTCAACTGAGATAGGTGGAAGAGACTGGTTAGGTGCTTAGCTATGCAGCAACTCTATGATGATACCTAGTCATGGGACTGGTGATGAATTATAAGAGCAAATTAACCTCAATGACTTTTCCAAATAAAGAAAATTTTTAACAACAGTTTATCATGAGAAACTTAAGGCAATTAAAAAGTTAGTGTTTTTCAATAAGTGATGAGCTTTGAGTGAAAAATGAAAAGCTAACATAATTCTAAAAACATAATAAATTGCTAAATGGAGAAAATTTCTTTCCATTATCAATATGCTTGAATAATTTTATAAAAAGTTTGAAATCAAATATCAATTAAAAACATTTACACACAACTTACCTTGTTCCAAACTCTACACCAATGGTATGTGGGCAATCTGCCATAACTACAAAATAAAAAATAAATATTCCATTATGTTCAAAGTAGGTAGAAAGTAGAGAAAAATCAATTAAGCTTAACTCAATTATGCAAATATGAAAAGGTTTCCATAATTTTTAATTTTATATTTGTATTCAGTAGCTGGTCAATGGACAAGAGGAAGACAGAGAAAAAAAGCTTGAAAATTGTGAGGGCAGTAAAGTAGATCAACTGTTTCTTTGTTAAAAGGCTGAAGGGAAATAGAAAAATCAATTTATTTACTTTCAAATGGGCAAAATAATCTATAGAGGTAGATTTACATCGGATAATGAATTCTGTTTAGAGAACACCATATATACTAGAGCTTCTTTATTAGCTGGCTTTAAGATTAAAAGCACACATACAAAAAAGCTAATCCAACTTCCTAGTTTTTATGAAATTCATACTGGTATATGAAAGGTCATTTAATCTAAAATGTGACCCCTTCGTTCAAGATCAAGTCAGACAAGTTCTATTTGCAGAAAAATTTATCTTTCTGGTTTTAATGTGTTCCTCTAAACATGTCCTAAGAACTCATCTGCCTTAGGTAAATGGTGAGAATATCATTGCAATTCTATGGTTCAGTTATAAATGACAAATTTTTGCTACAGTTAATGGATTTAAAAAAAAAATTGTTGAAGAAAAAAGATTAGATTTCCTCTTAGTCAAAAATAACTGAAAATTATCTTGTGTTGTGTATCTTATTTTCTTAAAAAATTGAGAGCTGCCTGAATTTTTGAGATGAAGTATCATTATTTTATGCATTATTTGTACTTCTGAAATACATTAAAAAACAATGAAATGTTAGTATACTGAATAGCAAATTCTTAAACTGACCAATTAAAAATTAACTACTAAAACTGACTTTTCTTTTATAATGAATTAAATTCTAGCATAAAGATTTGTTATTGGAATAACTTTTATTGTATGTAATATGCTTGGTGTCCAATGTGTTCAGAAATGTTTGAGCTGTCATATATATATATATATATATATATATATATATATATATATATATATATATATACACACACACAACAGTTTTCTCAGATCAATGATTAACAATGTCTTCAAGCAAATGAATTGCTTAGGTCTTAAAAACGATCCTCCAACTCCTATAGACTGCCTTTATCACCAAGAGCTTTTAGCAAAATAAAATTTCATTTGAACATTTCAAAATTGGTAGCATATGAAAGTAAAAGAAAAAAAAAAATAAAGATTTTAATTTTTCCACATTACCAAAAACATTTGGAAAGAAAGTCATCAAAACTAGAACAAGTGATAACAGGAGATTTGTGAAGTTTAATTTCCTGAAGAAATGTTCAGTCAATGCTGAATGTTTTCCGAATAGAAATGGCTAATTTTACCACTAAATCTACAAAAATTTATTTTTTCAGAAGCAATTTCTATTAAAAATATAAGACCAAGAATTATAAGTTAAGTACATGAGGGAGTGCTGAAAGTTCTGACAGTCACCTTCCAAAATCTGACCAAAAGATCAAATAGAATTTTCTTTTAAAATTTCCTTCCTGGTAAGGTTGAGAACTTTTCAGCATAATTTCATATTTATACCTATGTATTTTTAAAATATTTTAGGATAAAAATTAAATTTATCAAATTACTAGAAAAGCATTGTGTCAACTTTAATAAAAATACAAAAACTGTAAAAAAAAATTTTAAGATGATCTTAGAAATGTTTCTATTGGGTATTTAACATACTGACTGCCAGAGATTAATTATAAAATCAGACTTCTTACAACTTTATAATAGCCAACTTAGGCAATAAATTTTTTTTTTATGAGTTTCATAGCTTCAACAAAAGTCTTAACATTTTTATGCTAAAAGTATCACTGCAAATAAATTCACTAGCACCCCAAAATTAAAATATCTAAAAAAAAAAAAAAAAAAAAAAAAAAAAATGTTAAGCATGGAGGTAACTTGTGGTCGATGTCATAATAAAAACTGCCAACCACAAGTTATTGTGTGGTTGGCAGTAAATGTACTACACTAGCAGAGTATATTTAGCAAGGAAATTGAACTAAAACACCTAAAATTCTAAGACAGTGTTAGCAAATACTAAGTTTGATCTGTTCAATAAGGTACTTAAATATTAACAGGTAATAAACTAAAAAGAACTAATATTCACACACAGGCACCAAACTGTTTGCAGCTTCACGTGTTGACCCTAAGGCTCTTGTCAATGAAGAGAGTGTCTGAGATATAGTAACTACAGTGAATTTTGACTGACTAGACTATATCTTCACATGTGACTGGGCAGTGTTTGCCTATTGAATCAACAACTACATATCTATGACCAAGGACCTTCAAATTGGAGGACATCAACTGTGGTTTGGCTAGGAGAGGGATGGGCTCCGCCAGGTCTACTTGCCCAAAATATGCCATGTACGGATGAATATCTTTCCAACATTCAACCTGGACATTGGCATGCAATAGAGACATGGAGGTCAGGTGCTCAGTTGCATAGTGATCCTACAACCATGCCAGGTCATGGGATTGATGAGGATTATGATTATTTTGGAGGCACTGCTTTTTGCATAAAACTTAAATCAAAGGAGTGGATTTAGAATTTTAATTTGTGAAAAGTTTTCAAATACTACCTCCTGTCCTTGATGGAAAATTTTCAAAACCAGAATGAAAGCTTAAAAATAAATGCAGTTTTCTGTCTATATTTCTGAGATGAGGTATTATGTACACTATTTACATTATTCAGACTATTGTCCTCATCTCTGTTGCCATATTTATCACAACATTTCGGCGAGTAAAATAAAGGGTTCAATTTGACATTCCAACGACCTGAAGAAGGCTGGAGCATACAACAATCGAAACGTTGTGATAAATATGGCAACAAAGATGAGGACAATAGTCCGAATAATGTAAATAGTGTACATAACACCTCATCTCAGAAATATAGAGATACTGAAGGATCGGTATGAACCCAATATATTGAAAATATGGAGACAAATTGAGAACTCCTACCAGAAACTGGCATGAATACAGAACCATCTGACATTCCTACACCGATATATAGACCTACAACTCATCCCTTCAAACACCAAGACTTCCTGTCAATTCAAGGAGAGCCAGTCTGGTCACAGAAAAAGCAGGACATGCCCTTGTCCAAGAGAGAATCCAGTACAATCGTTGGATAAAACAGAGACTACAAGCTCATATCATTCAGAGGCTTCAACAGATTTACCAATGAAGAAGACCAAAGAAGGATCTAAAATGACTTGGATAAATCCTTCAGACATGAATTCGATGTAATCACAAAAATTAAATAGAGTGAAAGATCAGAAGGTGATGCACAAGGTCCATCACCAACCAGTGAAAGCAGTAATCAACATCAGCCAATATCATCTGAGCGCCTCTGAGGAGTCAGTATTAAATAAGGGTCTCAACTTCGCCACAACTATCAGGCCAGTGCCATACTTGGACATCATTGCCAGAATCAAGGAAATGGCCTTGAACTTCCCTTGGGCTCAGGCGGATGAACTAAGATGCAAAGTGAGAAACCTTGGAGAAAGCCAAGCTGCCCAAGTCAAACATCACGAAACTGGAGAGGCTGGCAATCAGATCCTTACAGAGGAACGAAAACATCGTCATACTACCAGCTGACAAAGGCAATGCAACTGTAGTGATGGACAAATCAGATTATATAGGAAAGCTGGAAGACCGCATTAGAAATGGTAGCTACAGCAAAGTAAAAAAGGATCCTACAATGAAAACAGAAAACAAACAGTCACAGATACTAATCAAGAACATGGATCACTTTGCACCTAAGATGTATAGGCAGTTATCACAGCGTTACACCAAGCTACCTCACATATACAGTCTCCCTAAGATTCACAAAGACGGTATTCTGCTCAGGCTGATTGTTAGTTACCAAAGCTCTGTGTGCCACCCAGAGTCACTTCCTTGTAGATATAATTGACCCATTGATCGGAAAGTCACTTTCATATGTCCAAAACTCTGCCTATCTCATGGAAATAATCAAAGATGACCCCATCCTATCCAACCAGATAGTGAGCTTGGATGTGGTGAGTTTGTTCACCAAGGTACCCATGTTGGAGGCATTCTCAGTAGTCAGAGACAGATTGGCCTCTGACTCATCCCTAGGAGAATGGACCAGTATTCCAATAGATAATTGGATGGAGATGTTGACTGTGTACACAAACAACACTTTGGAATCGGGTTCACACATATCAACAGGATGAGGTCTTAGCAATGAACTTACCATTATCACCAGCAATGGCGGATATATACATGAAATACTTTGAGGAAATGGCATCAGAATCTATATCTCTAAGGCCAACTATGGTTAAGATACGTAGATGACACCTTCATACTCTGGCCACATCAGGAAGATGTCCAGGTTCTACTGGACCATGCAAACTCAATAAGACCTTCAATACAGTTCACAATGGAGAAAGAGTAACAACACACTCCATTCCTGGATGTTCTAATATGTTGAACAGAGCATAGGTTCAAGACATCCGTATACCGCAAACCGATATTCACTGGACAGTACCTCAATTTCAACTCCCACCATCCATACAGCGTAAAGAAAGGGATTGTCTGTTGCTTACAACACTGAGCAAAAGTCATAAGTGGCGACCCAGAGACATTAGATAAAGAATTGGTCAGTATAAGCACTACCCTACAACGTAACAACTATCCTGGGTACATGGCAGCCCCAATAAACTGGGATAGGCAGGTACAAGAGGAGGACAACAACATTCAGAAAACAGTCTGCCTGCCTTATGTGAAGGGGTTATCAGAGAAAATACAAAGGATCTGTGGTCCATATAACATCAAGACAACCTTCAAAAGCTGGATGACACTTTGCAGATACCTCTCCTGAGTAAGAATCCCCCACTACAGGAGAACATGACTGTGTGTATGCCATCCCGTGCAGCTGCGGAAAGAAATATAAAGGGGAGACAGGCCACCTCCTTAAGGTAAGGCTTCAAGAACACCAAAAAGCTGTAACACAAGGGGAAGTGGAAAAATCAGGCATGGCTGACCACATATGGAGAGAAAAGGAAGGTCACCGATCTCTGTGGGATCAGGTTGAAATCATAGACAAAGAACATCATTGGAAAAATCGTAAACTTAAGGAATCAGCACATATGCTAGGCCACAAAAATCTCCTGAGCTGACCAAGTGTAGAAATAGAATATGGGAACCAGTAATAAGGAGTGTCAGAGGAAAGCAATAATAACAATGAAAATTGCAATATGAGCACTGGTAAAAATGGTTGCTGAAGACATTAAGTTTATAAGTCTCAGAAATTCATACACAGATGTCCTGTGATGGCACAGTGGATAAAGGTGTTGGTTAGATCCAGTGAGAGGACCCAAAGAGTTGTTAGTTCAATACCTGGTTAAGGCAGTGGAGAACTTGGAGATGTGAATGAATTAACAGGAGATAACTGATATCCATAGAACTAGAACACTACCCCAGTGAGCGAAATAAAGGGTTCAGTTTGGCATTCCAACCACTTGAAGAAGGCTGAAACGTTGTGATAAATATGGCAACAAAGATGAGGACAATAATTGGTGAATAACATTGCTGCTTACAGAAGATACAAACTGAATTATTCTGTTTTTATTATAAGACCAACAAAATTTTCTCCCTTTTGGATAGTTGGGTGACCATTGCTGATGTCGTCATCCTTCTATTAATTTATTTTATCACAGTGAAATGGACATAAAAATGAAAAAAACAAATTAAGGAATCATGAACTATATGTGGAATAGAAGACAGAACTGACAGCTATAATGTGACTCGAAATCAAATGATGATTCAACAAGTAAGAGTTTAGCTAATAAATCATAGTATTTAAAAAAAAAAAAAAAAAAAAAAAATTTTTTTAAATTTGAAAACTAAAAAAAATAATTCGGTTAGAAGGAATTAATTAGTTCTATCTGAATGTGTAACAGCAGAAATTTGGCCACAAATATAGTGGATATAATTATTGTCAATAATGTACCATAAATTCTAAAGATTAGCCACTGGCAAGACAAACTTGCATGTCTTTATTCTTGAGAGGTGCCTTACTGATTAATGTCATGAAAGTTTACTTTTCATTTCTATTCTACATTGCTTACTAATATTTGATTGTAGAATGGCAATCTAGGAATTGTGATAAAAAGTAGTGCAAGTTAAAATATTTCAGTCATTCAACACAATGATATAGCTTTTTGTCTTTTAGTCAGCCAGCTTGAGATCAAGCCTGAAGTGAGTGCAATGTAAACTGCTCACACACTATCATCATGGAGAGATGAAGAAAAAAAAACATTCTACTTAAATTCTTTGTTTTTAGGACAAAGTGAAGTGTGCTAAATTTATCAACACTTACTATTCAATGGAGTCTCAATTTATGCTTTTTGTACATTTTATAAATACACAATTATTGATTGATGTGGATACAAGATCTTAAAAATAGAAATGTGGTAGTTGAGTGAATGCAAATTTAAAGGTCTGAATTTGTAAACATGTTCATCATGTTACAGTTAGAGTTGAGAAAATATGTGGAAATCAGACTATTTTAACTGGTTGAAAAATGCATTACTTGATGTAATTTTTTTTTTTTTTTTTCATGAAAAATTAGAAGTTGGATGTTAGGTTAGCTGTATATTCACCTAAATGTGCAATTTACCTTTTTGCTGCTCATTTCTAATAATAGCACCTGAATATGCAATTTGAATTTGGTTGTGTGTGTGTGTATATATATATATATATATATATATATATATAAAAACACTTATGTTAGAAGTGATGTAATATAAAATTATAAAATATGAAATATACTTACATTTTTTTTCTGTGAACTGGTGTAATAGGCATGATTTGCCTACTCCCATGTCACCAATGATGATATATTTGAAGATGTATGAGTAATTATACGGCCCCGCGGCCATTTTGGTTTGAGAAACACAAGAAAAGCACTCTGGAAAAAAAGAAAGAGCAGAAGAATCAGAAAAAGTATAAAAGAAAAATTTCTTTTAGTTAGGTTTTCATTTAACTGAATACAAAACAGGCAAATAATCTCTCCATGATATAATCAGTGACCCATCAATTTTGAATACATTATTGCAAAATGTAGATGAAAATAAATCTATATTAAAAAGGAAAAAAAGAAAAAAAAAAGAAAGAAATAAAGCTGACTTGAAATCTATTCTCAGTATGTATAACTTTTTTCTTTAGTTGTTAAGGATTGTCATTTAATCAAGATTTTAACACCTAAAAACTTCTATAAAGTAAAACAAAGTATTATTCTATTTTGTAATAAAAAGAACAAAAAAGCCCTATTTTTCTTTTACATTTGTTTGTATTCTACAAATCCATTTATAATCCCAATTTCCATCATCTTCAAAAGGAAACAAACAATTAACATTATAATTCATCACAAATAAGACCATTTCCAGCAGTCTGAATTTGAAACAGTAATTGTTTATTATTTTTAAGTAATGCTACTGCAGAAATACATCCAGTCAATTTTTTTTTAATTTAACAGTAAAAGGAATTTTTATAACCTTGTATACCATTTTATTTAGCAATTAGTGTAAATAAAAATTGAATTATGAATGTGCAAATGTATAAAATTTAGAAAATTGTACAATTTTCTTTCAGGAAAAATATACACCTATCATTTTTCTGATACAGTTTGTTCTGATTTGATGATAAAACACACACAGCATTATCACCATAATGTTAAATATACACTTTTCTTGTATAACCAACTCTCTTCATAGTTTATAACAGTGAAATATGAAAATAAAGAGAGAATGCAATAAAATGAGAAATTATGTTTTTACAATAATTCTGTTTAGTTGCAGAGTAGTGATTAGTGTGATGCTATTGATAGCACATGCTCATTTAAAAGCACATTTCAACTATGATCTTATACACGATTCCAATTCTGTGGAGGTTTACTATACAAGTGTTATGCACACAAAAATATTGGTTTCTGGATAATTGTCAGCTGGTGACATGTCTTAATATATTTGTAGGATGTATAGGTTATTAGAAATATGAAAAATGGAATGGATAGACTGAATTCAGACTTGGTTGGAGGTTGTTGCATTTGCTTAACACTCAAAATAGGTTTAAATTTATCCCTTCTACCAATTACAAGTAAAATAATGGTGTAAATTGGGACCTCTAGCCTTAGTAGGGCAATTGGTCTAAGATGACAACATTGAATTTAAAACTATGGAGAAGCCAAGGGGGTAAACAACCATGTTCAATGAGCATAGTCATAAAAATTTATATTTTCACATATATTAAAGAAAAAAGGAAGCTGTGGAGGTACATGACTGTCTACACCTTATAATAATAATACAAAAATAATTGTTTGAGAAGTATTTACGTAAGTGCCAGTATTTTTTCTTTGTAAAGTCAATTTACAGACTTTTACAGTAATAATAAAATGAGCTGCAATGAAATAGAAGGAAATGGTGCCATAATAGCAACAACTTTTCATAAGAGAAATCTGTAGCAGAAACAATTCTGGAAGTTTCAGGTAAATCATCATAGCGCAAAGCTGAAAGGCAAAAGCTGATATTAATTTCTCAGAAGTCATTGGGAAACCATGTTCATTAATTTCCTTGATTTTGCAATAAATAATAAAAAAATGAAAATGAGGAAAAAAATTCCCTTTAAAAATGAATCTTAAAAAAAAAAAAAAATTCCTTTGAATAGAGGATGAAAGAGTAAGAAATAAAAACAGTTATATTGGCACTCCTTGTGGTGTAACTGTTAGTAAGCTTGTCTTGCCAGATCAATTCAATTACTGAGTAGAGTTTAATCCTCACTTAGTTCTCCTTACTTCTGGCCTTGTGCCACATCTAAGCTTTGCTTAGTAAATTATATAGTACTGTACTAGTGAAAATATTTAAACTTTCATTGTTAAATATTTTAAAATATTTACAAAATTAGCCTAAAATACATGAAGCATACATAATATTTATTTTCAATAAATTGAAAATTTTGCAAATTCATAAAAGTAAGAATGTAATCACAAGCTTCTATCTCACCAATATTGACCCTTATTTTTATAGAAAGAAACTGAACTGTTTCCAAAAATGCATTGATTCTGAATAATACTAAATTATTGTATATAAAAAAAGTTTAATACCTTAAGAGTTTATACTACCTATTGATTAAGTTTACTGAAGTCATTAAAAAACTTTTCAAAAACACAATTAGAAAACTTAAAAACAAAAATATAGACAAAACTTATCTAACTGCTTATTTTACAAAGGAAAAACCACTAGAAATTAATACCAATTCTGTCAAACCATTGTGTAAATCTTTCTATTTTACCTAGCATCTGTAACATTTGAGATTTTAAAACAAAGATTTCAGATCAAGAGCCTTGTCTGTTAAGGTCATTATACTAAAGAGTACACTTGTATACCTGATCATTACTATTATTGCAGTACAAGCTAAAGGACTTATCTTTACATAGGGTTAACCGATACCATACATTATAGGAAAAGTTTAAACAGCAGCAGTCTTTTCCTGTTAGTTTCCTGCGATTCCATTATAATGTAAATATATTCAGTATACCAATTTTCATAGTACCATAAAGACTGGAAAACCATGTATTTTATTATTCAGTTCTTTGTTAAAAGGGAAAGTCTTTATTTCTTCTATATATTGGAGATGTCAAAATCAAGCTGATGAAAACATAGTAATAGATAATGGAAAATGTGATATACAAATCTGCAGTGGCATTAGAATATCAAAACATGCCTTTCAGAAACTAAGCAAAGTGATAGGAAAATGTCATTAGAAACAAAGAAAAGAGAACTGTTATGCAATATCTAATCTCCTCTATGACAGTAACTGCTGGAGAATCTCCATAAAAATGAAGAGACTTGATGCAATGTATGTGGTTCTGATGACAAATACTAAGAATGCCAAGGAGGGAACATGTGAAAAACAAGGAGGTCTTAAGAAAAATGGGAACTATAAGGAAATTGAAAATTACAATCAGAAAGAGAGAGCCAAAATTTATGAGACACATAAGGGAAGAAGGCTTGGGAAGTTTAACACTCAGAGGATATACTGATAGCTAGAGAAGCAGGAGAAACAATGATTTTGTGTGAATGGATGGCAGAACAAAGTAAAGGGTGAAAAGTTACTTAGAACAACAAAGAGGAAGTTGCAGAGAATCATGATTGTCCATATCCTGAAGAGGCAAGGATCAGATAAAAAATATTCAATCCCTTTACTACCTTCATTTTCAAGCATGCAGTCTACTTTATCTAGAACTGCATACTATTCTAAAACATATTCAAATGTCATTTTTCTCTGCAATTTATTTAGCTGTTAATACAAATATTAAAAAAATAATCTAGTTAAACATTCTTGAATTGTGCAAATCTAAGCCGTTCTTATACAGAGGATAAATTGAAAATGGCTAAATTCATAAATGAAAAAACAAGAATTTGTCTTTCTCTACAAGGATCTCATTGTAATTTAAAGTAAAAAAAAATAAAAAAGGACTTCTTTTATCAGATCAATCATACACAAAAGGTAACAGAGTAATTAAAAGTACACTAAAGCAAAACTATATTTACAGTTTTATTTTTGCAATACTGGAAAATATTTAGTATTTACAAGATTTTATCCTTAACAGTGTTTGAGGTCTTTTAAAATAAATGTTTACAAGTGTAAAAAGAAACAGAGCTTAAATTTCATTAAATTGAAAAGCAGAAAATTTTTCATTTACCAGATTAAGTTATATATAATTAAAAGAAACCAATATTTCTTACACATTACCATATGCTAAAAACTTTTGATTAATCTTTATGGATTTTTTATTTATATTTTATTTATTTATTTTTATTTACAAAGTTTAATCTTCTGAAACCGATAATGTGAGACAAAAAAAAAAAAGAAAATTAAAAGTTCGTTTTTCACTGATGTCAACAATATTATTAAAGTATTTTCGTGCAATTAATTAATATTGAAACATTAAAAAAATCCATTTAAAAATAAAAACTCAAGTAACATTAATTGTTATAACTAAAAAAAAAAATTAAAACAATTCTAGAAATATTTAAAAAACTCAAGGGTCAAGGCCATTAATTTCAGACTAATGATTTTGAAGTGTAAATTACTAAAATAGGCAAGCAAAACATTTTTCATGCACATGGGTTAAATAATGCAAACAGAAATAACAAAAATAAAATGTTTGACAAAGGGTGCAAAAAAAAAAAAAAGCCTTGAACAAAATAAATCACCTAAAACTACTACTGAGGAAAAAAAACTGAGTAATAACTTAAAAGAGCAAGGAAGAAACCCAATCAGTAGGTCAAGGAAGTGGGGGGAAAAGAAAAAAAAAAAAAAAGCCATGAGCCAACAATAAAAGTGAACAGGAAGAAGAAAGGAGCAAATCAGAAAATATCAGCTTCTTCAAATTGGCCAACATAAATAAACACACAGAGAATATTTTAATATTACTTAGTATTGCTTCTGTAGTTTATCCTTTCCTCTCTTTTTTTCTATCAACAAACAGTAATATTAAGTTCTCAGAAAACCTCCACACAGGACAGTCAAGCTATTTGAAAAAGCTGATTCTTTGTATTTACAAATAAAGTTATAGTGATTTATGGCTCTCAAAGTTTTTTTTTTTTATTTTTTAAAAAGGTAGTATAACGAAACAAAGGTCAATTTCAAAAATGCATACAAAGTCCAAGCAAGCAATATTTATGTAATTTTATGGATGAAACTAGTGAATTCACAAGCAGGCAGTTACTCAATAGCAACTAAGTGGAGGCAGCCATTATTGTTATAGTAATATGACTTGTAGCAGAAGTGTTTGGCCAAATGAATGGAGCAGTTAACACAAAAAGGAAAAGAAATGTTGAGTTTATCTTTTCTACTGATTTAGCATTGAGCCATTATATTTTTGGAGAAAGATACGTCATTATTTACATCATTTGAAAATAGAAAAAGGAACATTTTTTTTTTTTTTTAATTACATTTTGTTAATAACTCAAAAATTAAGCTTTAAAAAAAAAAAAAAAAAAAAAAAAAAAAAAAAAAAAAAAAAAAAAAAAAAGGCTTTTTGGAACAATTCTCTCTCTCGCATACATGTGTCAGTAATTGAAGACATTCATTAAAAACATAAAATTCAAAATAGAGACACTAAATGCATGCATACACACAATGGGAAAACAGTATGCACATGAACTAAACTGCTTTTAAATCTAAAACACAACATAGAGTTCCATGTTTTTTTTTTTAATGACCTTTTCATAAGAGTATCCCCAACCTGATATAAAGGAAGCAAAAAACATAAAATACTTAGTATATTTTTTCTGTGTATATGCAAAGAAGAGACTAGTGTTAAAAGATGATAATTCAACAGCGGATAGAGATGGTTAATGAGCAGAATCAGTTAGCAGCACCTTTCTTCCCCTGACTATTTTGTCTTAGACCACAATGAAATTACGTCACCATATCAGACAAAACAAACACTTCATTACAGAGGGAGAGGAAAAAAAAAAAAAATTAAAAAATAATAAAGAATGGGGAATTCTAATCAAATCTCAATTTTGACAAACCAGTTATATTTTTTTCTTTGTTTCTTTATAGCCAAGAATAGTGTCCTGACCTATGCCTGTTGTGATGGCCAAGCTCTGGCAAAAGGCAGACACAGAACTGAATTCCATAGCAATCCACTGTCCCCGATGTGAGAGAATTAGCTACTGCAGTAAATGGCCTGGCCCACCTAGCATTGCCACTAGCAGCATTAGTGGAGACCAGTGACCAGCCGCTGGTCAGTGATGCTGTGTGGGAAGAGAGAGAGAGAGAGAGATAGAGAGGAGAGAGAGGAAAAAAAAAAAGAAAAAAAAAAAAAAAAAGATTAGTTAGTAGCTACATAATAATCCATAGTGATGAAGAACTGAAAGTGGATGGAGTTAGGGAGATGAGAATTCACCATGACAGCCTGTGCGTAGGAGAATCAATACTCCTTCCCTCTATTTTTATGCATTGAAAAATACTTATAATTGCTTGTAATGGGCCATCCAGACATATTTAACATTTTTTTTTTTTTTTTTTTTTTTAAAATGATTTTGGTTATTTACAAAATTAAAATATCAAGATTATAGAATTTACACAGATCAATCTGTGTGTAAGCAAGCATAAAAAAGTGAAGCAAAAATATTTGCATTCACTGAACACTAAATATAATAAAATAAAATCCTTACACATGAAGGAACCGACACACACTAAAAGCCTTAAGTTATCATTATACTTAAGATTGATTAAAAAAAATAAATAAAAAGCAGTTTTCTTTGTTATGGTTTTGTTACAGTGAAGAACTTTAGTGCAAGTTTCTTCCATATAAACAACATGGCGTACATAATTTTTTTTTTTTGAGATGAAATATAAAGCAAATAAAAGTGCCTAGTGTATTGCTTGTTAGAAATATATAGATTAAATCAAGCCTGTATCTTCTAGGGATCTGACCAATTTTATCTTGTTTTTATTTTACCATGCAGGCAAATTTGTCCGATTGATTCATTTAAACACAAAATATATTTTAGATTGTAAAATTTATTTTTTTTGCAAGTGAATATTGCATTCAGAATTTTTTGAGAAAAGATATTTTTCCAGATACAAAATCCTATTATTTAGTCTATAGTTGAAGTAAGGAGATAGATTCATACCTTTTCAAGGGTATTGTTGCATATAAGTGAATGCAATGAACCTGCTTTTGGTGATGAAGGAAAGAGTAAGAAATAAAGTTCTAATTGATTCGAATGTAATTGAAAAATATTATGCTTTTTACTTAACTAGCCATAAATCTACCAAATTGTATCATGTAAGATTGGCAGAATTAAAACAAATTGAGAATAAACTATATATATATATATATATATATATATATATATATATATATATATATATATATATATATATATATATACACACATTGATGGGGGAACTGAATATTTTAAGTAAAGTGAAGGGGGGGTCTTAATTTTCCAAAATCTCCACCTTCATTTGTTCAACAGGCAAGAGTAATTTCCCTCATTCTTTTTTCTTGTTTAATAAATGAAGAGGGTATTAAATTTTGAAAATTAAGAGCACATTTGATACGAGTACATACAAAATTAAGGAAAAGTACAACTTGATATAAAAAACAAGACGGAAATGTTGATAAAAATACACTTAATTATTTTAGTAAGGTGCAAATAAATAACTTGATTACATAAAAAAATAAATAAAAATCAAATTAATCATCAATGAATTTCAGCTTTTGATCTGATCATAAGTACTTCAAAAGGTTTATAAAAAGAATGAAAATAAACAGTTTATATTACAAAATTTTATATTGGAATTGAAATTTTACCGAGACTAATATATTTTAAAAAAATTTGTTAAAGATATTGAAAACTAATTTAGTTGTTAGACATTAACTAGATCCAACTGAAATCTAATAATAAATAGGTTTATTTCTTAAAGAAAACTGAAATCGAGTTACTTTTAAAATTATTATGAACATGACATGAATTTCATAATTACAGACCAGATATTGCACTGCTCACTTATGGAAATTATTTGTGTATTAAATAAATTTTAATATGAAAGATTAATAAAAAAAAAAAAAAAAATGATTTAATTTTTATTTTTTTTATTTTAAAACATTCCCTGTTAAATTCTTTTCCTGTTTACTCTTTTACCACTTAATATAGAGCTTTCAAAAGTAAATAGAAAATTTATCAACTAGCAATATAAAAAGCAGGAAATAAAAAATAATTGATATTCAAGTCAGTTGCCAACAAAGATTTAAGTTTAAAATAGGAAGGTCACTGATATAAAGCTGCACAAGATCTGTTTTAGAATAACATAAAAACAGTTCATTCACAGATATGAAAAAGACTGTTATTGTGTATCTAGTATAAACCAAGTAATCTGTGCAAGGTTATTGGAAATGTTTTAACAACTGAAAGAAAATATTCTAATAAACAACAGGATAAATTTTATATCATTTTAGGCTTATGTTGGACTGACTTTAAAAAATTTTTGACAAAGATGTTTGTGAAAAATAAGAATATTCTGATTAAACAAACTTTGAAGATAACTGAAATAAGAAAAATATTTGTTACATTTGCAAGCTTGAAATTATTGGGTTGGAACAAGATTTTGTAGTGTATTTCCCAAAATGATATTTGTACATTGAGCTATTCAACCATATATGTGCCATTTTGTTCTACTACTTAAGAAAAAAAAAAGTGTCTTCATGATATTATCCTTCCAGAACTTGGTATCTTTCTGGGTAATGAACTATATATATAAAATTACACACACAGGCTTCTAAGGATTGAAGTTCTTTCCATTAAGAAAATTTTGTAGGGATCAAAGTAATTGGTAATTTTACATATGCCAAGTATAGCAGGACATCCTAGCCAAGCTGTACAAATTTGGGTCAGATATGACATTGTCCTGATGAATGATGACACCCTTCCATTTGGCCAAAGGTTTTTCATCAATTGTTGCCTTTAATCAGTCCAATTGGGAACAGTACTTGTCTGAATTCAATGATTCATTTTGTAGAAGGAGCTCATAATGCACAATGCCCTTCCAATCACACCAGATGCACAGTATCATCTTCAGATGTTCTCTTGGAGTGGTTAACAGTGGTTAATTTTGTTTCACTTGAGACATTTTCTCTACACATTGCTGTAAAAAAAATACTTTTTTCATAGGCTGTGTGTGATTGCTCTTTTAAAAAATGGGCTGTTTGTGCAGAGAATCACAGATGGAAACAGTCCATCAGATTTTTCTCAATTTTTCTTGAGACAACCAAAGTGTTTCACATATTTAAGTGATTTAAAATGCATTACAACACTCATGTTATATATAGAGTATTTCTGTAATGCTCCATGTCATGTAACTATTATTTTAAAATCAGCATTTTGATCTGGTCATCAATGAATGCAGGCCTGCTGGAACATTCATGGTTTTTCAGATCAAAGTTTCCACTGCTGAAACAGTAAACTACTTAGAAATAGTACTTTCAGCTATGGCACTATTTTCATAAATGGTACATATTTTTGCTGTTTGTACTGGGTTTTTTCCCTTTAAAAAAAAAAAAAGACAAAAAAAGCATCTCCTTTCCTTCCATTAATTTGAATCCTCCACAAAATCACTCAAAACATTTGAAATCAGTTAATCCTTTAAGTCTAATTTGTAGAATTTTAAAAATGTCACAAAACAATTTTAGTTTGAGCTGAAGGAATATGAATATTGCTTATCCCTTAAGAAAAAAAAAACAATTTAATCCTCATAAATCAGTGTTGAATATAAAGTTGTGGCATATCAAATCTCATAGGAAGCTAAATAAATAGCAAAACAGGTTAAATTAATAACTATTTTACTACTTGTTCCTTATTTAATCATTTTGCTGAATTTAATCCACATCTTCAACTCATCAAACGAGTAAGTTTTTCAAAAGACTTCAGATTTAATTTTTGTGTTGCTATTTCATGTTTTTATGTTCTGGCACATTGAAACGAATATATTATGCAGCATGCAATTGTATTAAGCAAACAAAACTCATCTGCAAACTATAAAAAACAATTATATTTGCTTACATCAAAATGATGCTCAAGAAAAATGTTGAAATGCCAAACTTGAGAAAAAGATTTTTATGTTAGTAACATAATGATATATTGAAAAATATATTAAAATCCATTTGATTCTTAATTCAAAGTTGTACTTATAAAAGGATAAGAAACACTTAAAGTACTTGCTTGTATGGTGCACAACAAAGATGAAAATGTAGGAGAAAAGATAGATTTCTTACTTTCAAATGATCAATATATTGCTTCAGGACCAAAGTAGAGATAGAAGCTGGTTCCAATTCTTACAACAGAATAATGTTTGGAGTCTGAAAAAGTGAGAAAGAAAATGAATGAATAAACAGAAAATTGATTGGTTAGAAATAGGGTAGCTGATTCACAAGCATTTCATTTATTTCATAAAATTAAACATTTTGATGAGCAATTTTACAGCCATCAAAGAATGATACTGACTTAACTAATCAAGTACAAATTAATAAAGTCAATTGTTAAGTTGAATAGGTATTCAATCTGAACAAATGAATATAACAGGCATTTTTGCACATTATTCATGTCATGTCAGCATTTTCTAAAAAAAATTAAAAAAAATTTAAGGGTCTACTTTAACCCATTTAAGTATTTTTGAATGTAATCTGAAAAGGGAACAACCTTTCAATAACAAATGCTCACCTTGCAGGTTGTCTCTATACAGTAACTACAGTTGCTTTCTTTAATTATAGATACAAGTAAAGATACAAGAGTTAAGGCATCTAATAGTAAATTTTTTTAATGCAATACTCATCAATTAAAAATATATTAATTATAAATTGGCAAGAAGAACTAAAGGGAGTGTAAGCATAATTCATTTTTAAATGAAAAGTTAATGCAATATTAAACAGTTCAGAATAATTTTATGTAACAAGCCAGAAGTATCAACAGTTTGAGTAAGTAGAAAAACTGAAGCATTTAAGATTAATGTTTCTACATATCAACAAATTAGTAAATTGATAAGGAAAATATTCAGCTATGAAAGACAAATTCAAATTAAATGATAGTAGGCTTACAAATGATCTGTAACTATTCTTAATGGAATTCCTTTTATTGAATTGATAATTGGATAATGTCTACCTGAAAATTTTTTTGGCTTCTATGTCATATTTAAGATACAAGTTTTATTACACTGTGTATTCCAGAATGTGTGTAAATATACATATAAATGTATATGGAAAACATTTCAATGAATTTCTAATTAAGTGTTGGCTTTTCTCTGACTACAGTTGTAGCCAGAATAAACAAAATGGTAATCTGTAGGTGAAATAATTGCTGAAGACAGTGGATGAGGGAATATTTGCCAGTCAAACAGAAATCATTTTTGCCTGATCATTAAAACTTTGTTTTCATTTAACTAATTCTGAGCTCTTTACTGCTCCTCCACTCCAATTTCTGCCTTCAACTGGTCTAACTAGATTCAGTACTTGTTTGAACCAACTGTTTTTCCAAAGAACTTACAGTAGAGAATTCCCTTCAACCCCCATTAGATATATAGCAACATTTTGAATCAAGACTGACACTTTATATAGCTAATGGTAGCTTATTTCACTTGCCCCACAATCTCTTGTATCCTTCAATTGTTGCTAATTATCCAGTTTTCATTGATGAAAAACAAGTTGCACATTAAAAAGCCACACATCAAAACCAATTGATATAATTAAGATCAAACTGGTGCAAATCTTCTCCATACATTGCATAAATCTTTTTTTGCATTTGAGTTGCATTTTTATCTTAAGAGTACAAACTGAAAATTTGTTCTTGCCTTCATTGTTAGAATAAAAAGTGTACTCATTTTGATAAAATTGTCTAAAAATACACACCAACACATCTGTTACAATACAATCATAAGAAATCTTTGAATTAAATTAAAACTAAAACATTCCTAATGCCATCTAATAACACAAAACATTTTTCCTAATACTAAACAGGCAGCAAAATAAAATTTGAAATATAAGTCTAAATTTCCACACAAAAATGGAAAACATTTTTTCATAGTATTTCTCAAAATCAACACTCCGTTGATTAATTTATTTTCAGAGGGTACCATTTGTAAACAGGTTTCATTCTAAACTAAACACTATTTTTAAAATAAAAAATGTACTACTTTCCACTTAAGATTTACATATTTTCAAAACTGTTTCATTTTAGTTCTAAACAATTCACCAATAATCTGAAATAACTGATCCTCGTGTCAAGTAAATGAAAAAAAAAAAAAAAAAAAAAAAAACGGAAGCGTCAAAAGATTTGTAACAATTTGTATGTATAAGAGTTTAACAGTGACTAATGACTAAAATATAAAAAGCCTTCTGTATTTATTAACTAATCCTACTATTTTATTATTTCAAAGATATTAAGCCCGTTAAAGTAATAACCTAAATCTGTCAGTCAGCATTTCTAGATCTCTCTTCAATAAAAGCAGACTGACAACAAATGCACTGTACACATTTAAAACCTTGTCAAAAGCTGAAAGATTAAAAGAGCCAATCACTTTCAGTATCAACAACTGTACACAAACAATGTGATATATAGATAAAGGACATGCTGCACAGGTACTTGGCTAATCAGCAACAGATAGCAAATAATTATTTTACTGATTCCAGCAAGATAAGCAAGAATATCTAATTGTCTCAACTGAACACGACAACCAGGAGTTTCAACTTGAAAAAAGATGCACTGCAAAGATTATATAATTATTTTTTGTTTTAATAAAAATATGAATTAATAATTATATCTGACACATGAATATCTATATAGCTTACAATGTATTAAAAGAATTATATTAAAATTCAATTAATAATAGATATAAAATCTGTAAAGAAAAATTGTAAAGAGATTATTTAAGCATGTATCTTTTTCCTGTTTAGTTGTGTGCAATCTTAGAGACAATAATTGCTTACTATTTTCACAATGTAAGATTTAAAATGTATAGGTTTCAATTAATGAATATCACCTTTGTGTAAGCTTCACAGCTCTTACGGATACAATCGAAATTTCTAGGGCACATAATGAGGAAAGGAGGCTTGGAGAATTTGACACTCACAGGACATATAGCACGTGAGAGAGATGAAAACCATAAATAACCTACCTAATGGTTGGTAGAACAGGGAATAGGAGAGATAGCAAAAAGAAACCTTACTAAGAACAGGAAGTTGCAGAGAAACATTTTTACCCATGTTCTGAAGAGACACAGGAGACAAGATTTATAATAACCAGTGATAACAGAAACTTATGTTCCAGAAACAGTATCTGTCAACAATGATAATGTATATGTTTTTTTTAATATTCTGTTATTGCATTTTATAAAAACATTCTAAAATAAAATGTGTTTAAAATTAGTATCCAGTTATTGCTAAAAAAATTTTCTGGCACAGATGTCTATAAGTCATGTGAATGAAAGATTTTTGGCCTGACTAAGGAATATTCTTAAGAAAACTGGAGGTCTGATATGGCCAAATTTTGAAAGTGAGCTAGGCTGAGAATCCCCCCCCAGGGGAACACTTTGGTATTTTTCTTTGAACAAAAGGATACTGATAAAATAGTTAATGATTTTTATTGCAAACAATATAAACTGATTAGGGAATATTTGAAAGTAAATT
This sequence comes from Acanthosepion pharaonis, assembly GCA_903632075.3. Taxonomy (NCBI): domain Eukaryota; kingdom Metazoa; phylum Mollusca; class Cephalopoda; order Sepiida; family Sepiidae; genus Acanthosepion; species Acanthosepion pharaonis. The sequence continues at coordinate 1,429,403 of CAHIKZ030002124.1, read as the reverse complement.
CCTATAAAAATAAATGTTCTAAAATACAGCTTCAAATTTAAATAAAATCTGAATTTTTGTTTCCTAAAAAGTAATTTAATCATTGCATAACAACTATTTTTAAATAGTCTTTAAATGTCTAGAAAAAAAGTACAAGGAAAATAAAAAAAGCTGAAAGATTGTATTAGGTGCATAAAAGCTCATTGTTGCCATAAAGTTAAATTAGGTAGCTCTAAAACAGTTTTTAAATTGCTATTGGCAGAAGGAATAACTGTAAATACTGCATATCATAGGTTAATTTTGTAACTTTTATATTCACTTTTTCTTTTTAAGTTTCAGTATTTGTTGCCCTTCTATCAGAGAAAATGTTTTTATTATTTTTAAGTTTAATTAAAAATCTGTTCTCAGATAAATGCATTTTGAGATTGTAAAGAAAAGACATCTTTATTGTACTTTCAAATTGAACAGAGTAGAAAATAATCAATTATCTCTTCCAGTTTTTTGGCAGATTTGTTGGAACATAGGTTATGTTCCAACAAACTCTTAGAATTAAAAGTGTCTAGATATATAGACATCATATGAAAAGTTAAACTTTCTAAAATAAAAGGTAATAATAGCTTATATTAAGAATCCTAATTTTATTTATGTTAAAATAAAGTGTATTCTTATTAATAGAAATTAATAGAGATTTTGTTTGATTTGACAGCAGAATAAAGGAAAGATCAATATTATCACCATTAATATCTATAGTGTTGTCAGTTATCCATATTTTTAGTAAAGCAGTAAACTGTATCATAGTATACCTTTCAACATGGCTAGTCTCACTCATAAACACAAAGAAAAAAATTTACAGGAAAAACTAACCTTTCCACTACTATGGTTTCACTACTTTTGGTATCTCCAGGCAATAAGCTTATGGTTTAGAATGGAGGTGAAATGGAAAGTCAAACTTACAGTCTGAAGATAACAGTGGTGTTGAAACTGCAATAGCAGAAAGGTTAGTCTTCCTGTGAAATTTTAAATGTTAAATTGATGTGTATTTTTTCTGTTTGAATTTGAAGAGCACTTAAAACAGCTTTTTGACAAACAGTTAATTTTCCAGTTTGTTTTTACTGAATTATACATATAAAAACAGTGTTATAAAACCATTATTAAGTTTCATTGAAATGTGCAATCATCAGTTGCTATATAACACAGATGTATCAAAAAGCAACACCCTTCATACAAATTTGCATACAACCTCTGTATTTACCAACCTCCCTAAAAGGCAAGATGTGGCACAAGGCCAGTTTTTAATGTGGGGTGTTCTGAGCCCGTAGGCTCGGGCAAAAATTGCCCATAAACCCTGTATACATGGGGTCAGGTTTGTCTACCTACTCAAATGAGAGATTGCCCTTTGGCATAGCATTATCTGGGTTCCTCTCTACCTGGAGGCAGAGAGTTTGATAAGAGAGGAAGAAGAGAAAGCCTCCTCCTCCTCATTTACATGTTTAAATTTCAACACTGCCAATCTCAACTTGTAGCAAGCAGATTCTGACACTAATGTAAATCTAAGATATATGAAGGGCTGCTAAAAAAGCCTTGGCTCGACCAAATGATCCAATATTAGAATTTATTTTGGAATCCTTCCTTGGTCAGACTAAGAATATTTGATTGGGGGGTGGGGTGGATTCTCATAACACAGACAAATTTCAACCTAACTCGTCACAAATTTTGGGAATATATCTGCTACATTTTACTCGCATGGAATATATACAATTTATATAACAAATTTCTCTGGAGCTAATAAAATGGAATTTTATATTTATAAATTTTGATCTTTGGTGTTGTGCAGAATTTTTTGCAAGAGCTAATACATCTTCGTTATTACAATGCTAGTGACAGTTGAACAAACTAAAATTTGTCATACTCTCAGTAATTGAATTAATACTTTTTGAGAAGAGGGGTTGCAACAGCTATGCATTCTGCCTTGTGTGTGGATAGTGCAATAGTTGACCTTTTTTTTTTTTTTCATCTTTCAAAGAAACTGATACCTTCTGAAAACCATAACCAGTAATACTATGATGGTCTTTAGAATAATATCAGTCTGCAAAAAAGAAATCAATTAAATTCAATAACTGACATTTTCATAAAGTAAGAAAAATTTTATTGGGTTAATGTGCATTAGTAGGCTTTGTTAGGTGTTGTAACTTCATTAAAGTGTAAGATCTGGTCATGTGGCCATCACAATATAGTTTAAACTTTCAATTGTCTACGTACAACTTGCTATTAACCAATTCAGCATAATCCTTATCTATTTCATATTCATTTCACAAGTAGTGGATCTGGATTTACAGTTTTGTATACCAAATTTCCTTAAGTTTTCTAGATAACTGGATTGATTCATTCTAATAATATCAACTTCAGATATGAAATATATAGCAAGGAAAAAAAAACAACAATTTCATGAAAATCCTTCATTTTGAACTTAAGACTAAGTGCATTTCCATATCAGTGAGTAGAGAACTACAGTTATTTGTAACAATATTGTTAACCCAAATAACAATAATTATAATTTTAACTTTAATAAATATACAATAGAATAGCGCAAAAGTCTTGGCCTAACTCACTTTTCAAAATTTGAACAAATGATCAAACATTGTACATATTTCTTTTTTAAATCCTTTGACTTACTTTAGTAATCTCCTGTATTTATAATAGTTTGTAAGTAATTGGATGAAGTCTTGATTATTTAAAAGGAGTGCAACACAGTATTCCAGCTTTGCCTGCTTGGTTTCAGATCATACAATGATCTGTTTCAGTTTACATACCAGTTTTTCACCATTTTTGCCATTAATTGTATAACCTTTCTGATTATTCTATATATTGTTCACAAGTGATAGAGTATTTAAATAAGCAGTTTTAATATTCATTTGGTGAAAAACCCAACTATACTGAACAGTTAATTGCATTAATGCACAGATAAAATTAATTTATGTTTCTGGCAAACATGTCTCACGAAAAATAAAATTTGCTTTTGCATCCCTTGCCATTTTTGTTAGATAAAAAAAACCCCCAAACAAAACAAAAAAACATTATCCCCACCCTTAATGATGTTCTAAGTTCTGGCTTGAGTTAATGGAGGTGATGCTTTCTTGATAAATCTTTAATAATTATTAACAAATAGCAATAGTCCATTTCATGCTATTATCAATGCTTGAAGCAAAATCTTCAAGATGTTTTAATGTCTGAGGATTCCTACCTGGATATTGATCAACACTGGTCAAAACTGGCATCCTGATCAATAATTTCACTTTCCTTCTTACATACTGCAGATCTTGACCTTGATCTGTTTCATGGTGGCCTAGAACATGACTTAGGTTTACCTTGAATTCACTGAATGTTAAACATGTTTTTTTTTTCTTGAGTGATGACAACAGTAAAATCAATTTCAATCAATATGCTGTCACTGATCATTTTTCCCCTGATATTTCTAAAAAGTGCAAAGTATTTTTTTGCTCTTATATAGCACTGGGTAACAAAAAAAAAAAAAAAAAAAAAAAATTGTTTTTCCAAATGATTTAGGACAATTTTTCACTGCTAAATCCCATAATGACAGTTTCTTTTGATCAGATGTTTTTTATGCTAAGTTGATTTTTTTTTTTTTTAAATCCAATCTTCTGACTAAATTACATTTTTGTGACATTATTGATTGAATTTTGTTAATATTTCTCTTACAAAATAAGTTAAGAAAAAAAAATTGTTTTCTAACAATCTATTAATTAAATGTTACAAATATTGATTACAATAAAGTGAATAGTATACATTGATAAATCTAAGTACATGTAAATTGCATGTTATGTCATCATTGTTCAAATTTCAGAGCCTAGTAATTCTGTTTATTTGAAACTCTAGAATGATCAGTGGCAATAGTGTATCTTTTCAAAGTCCAGTAGTAATCAGCCATCATGACTGCATCTCATCATCCCTGATACCTGGTCTATGTCTCTTTCATGTCCTGATGTAATCTCTCCCATTGTTCACCGCTCATTGATCCCAGATTCCTAGGAAACTGATCCATATGTGAGAATAAATAATGCATCCAACATTTCTGAAAGCAGTTGGCATATTGATGACAAGTTCTGCATAGTTCCTGGCCATGTTGTTGCCAAGAAAGTTCTTCATAACCAGAACAAAAGCCTTCTATACTTCCAGTTCCACTTCGTACATTAAGTTTTCAAAATCTGGATCTCCGATGACTTGACGGATTTGAGGACCATCAAAGATGACAGCTTTTGACTTCTCCATCGTTAATCCTGGGAAAGCCTGGCACAAGTAAGTGAAGCAGCCACCATCCTTGTCCAGAGCTTTGGTGAACTGTTTGATCAAGATGAGCTTGATGTGCAGCAGTGAGAAAAGTATCCTACCTCTGTCCACCACAGGCTTATTGATGACATTTGTTGCACTGCAAGGCATAAATTCCTCCTTAACAGGTCAGTCCTTTTTCATGTAATGCTGAGTAGTGTCCCTAATATTCTACATGCACAGAAAGCATGGGTACTTGGTGAACCCAGACTGTTGTCCAAAGAAAAAGTTCACCATCTTCAGGTTAATGCAAATAAACCACTCATGCTGATCATAATAAATTTTCCCCAGCACATACTTCACCACTTCATATTTCACCTTCAGTGTAGTTGAATGAGCGATGGGTACAGAGGCAAACTAGTTGCCATTGTGCAGCAGAACACTTTTCAGTGATCACTTGCTGCAGTCAATTAACAGTCTTCAATCTTTGGGTTTGTATGGTGTTTGAAGGTGGTCCCTTTGAGGTTTGGTCAGTGCTACTGAGTCATTACTTAACAGCGTGTGGAAACAAACAAGATCTTTAATAACACTGAGAGTGACATGGCCCTTAGTGGAATCTGAGAGACTGTTGTTGAGGCCAAATATCTTGATTTTTATACTGTTATTCCTGAGAAATTGACTCCTAAATTATATAATTTTACTTATTCCTAATTGTCCCTAAAAACTACTAGGTCAACATGATATAACTAAATTATAATGATAAAACTAATAAAAACAACCTTTCTGATTTGTATTCTATGGTTTTGTATTATACAGTTTAATTGATATGTTTTAAGATGTAAACACTTTATTGCATGTTATTGGTTTATAAATATTTTGGAGGTGTGTTTTAATATTTATGTAGCCATTTTTGCCTGAAAATACTTTTGATGGTTTAAAATTAATAAGTTTATAATTAACATAATAATTAGTTTTATTGTGTGAAATATGTTACATATTTAGACATTTTAATGGACATGGCAATAAACAAAAAACAGCATGTGGCCATAGCTCAAAAGTTGACCTGATTGAGCAAAACCAATGTGATTTCTGTATTCATCACATCAAAATTACCTGAAATCAGCTAAAAAAAATTTAGACAAATTTAGTGTTGACCAGTGTAATTAGCGATGCTTTCCATTGCTGATTTCCTCAAATTTTATGTACAGAGAAATAATATGGGGCTTTTCTTTTTTATATATAGTGCTCCCTTAGTGTCACAAATAACTAAGGCATTCATACCTTTCACTGTAATTGTTAATTTCTTGATGGCTTTGCCTAATGTCATGCAACTTTTGAATTAGCACACAACCCAAGAATTTAACTTCCCATGCTTTTGCCATTGGCAAACAATAGGCAAGACCTACTAAGCCAATAACCTTGTAAGAGCTTAAGATCTTTTGTTAACCATAACAGCAGAATTAATATTAATGATATTAATCAGTAGTAGTAGTATCCAGTGTTGCCAGTTGTAATATTAATATCATAGCAATACAGCAAACGAATACCATTGCACATTTCACTGGCTTTGCCATACACAATCACAAAGGTGATATTGAAAAGTTTTCAACATACCAACTCCATAAAACAGGACCAAACAATTTTATCTTTTAATAGCTTCTTGGGAACTTTACCACCCCATTTTCATTTAGGTGGGGGGCACCTTAGAGTAAAATTATCAGGTGTTAGTGCATTTCCATGAAAAATGTATGATTATATACAATCAAGACAATATTTATTGAACAAACTATTTAAGTCAGGTTAGTTTCTTAGCAATGTAAGCATGATACATGTATAAAAAAAAAAAAAAAAAAAAGAAGAAAAATCAACAAATGTGCTAATATATTGATTATATTAATGTCAATTTTAAATTTACACAAGAGAAAAAAAGATTTGAGATAAAACTGATAAAAATGTGAAAAGATTTGAGATAAAACTGATAAAAATGTGAAAAGATTTGAGATAAAACTGATAAAAATGTGAAAAGATTTGAGATAAAACTGATAAAAATGTGAAAAGATTTGAGATAAAAAATTACATTAGCTATCCGAAATCAAAATCAACCATTTTTCAAAAATTGTTAATACATTTGCTTTTCTGTGGAAGATTTATTTTCAAAATATCTTGAATTTGTTCATAATATTAGCATGTAGAAAAAAAAAAAAAAAAAAAAGAATTAGAGCATTATTAGTAAGAGAAACTTCCACATGCTTACAAGTATAGTCAATAGAATAGATTAAATTAATGTATAGATTTTTCTATAAATAAAGTTTAAATTATTTTTTAAAACCCACACATAACCTAATATTGATTTGGTAGGTTGATAGTAAAACTAACAAGAAACTGTAATTTTAAAGTTAAACAAATCCATTATTTTTATAAGGCAAACTAATTAAAATGTGACAGAAGCAAAGGGTATGCAATTGTTTTGCCAAAACAGAATTCTTTTATTAACAAAAGATTAAGTTGGCTGTCTATATTCTAACTATATTTTATGTAAGAGAAATATTGAAGTTATTCTAAAAGCAAATGATTACATAAGAGAAAACATGTATAAAAACTTTCATTTTGAAAGAGTTAAATGCATGAAAATAATCTTTGCCTGAACAGCCTGTTAATATTAAGTGATTTTAAAGAAAATGGTATTTTCAAAACAAAAATACACAACTAATACTTTGCCTGTCAAAAAAAAAAAAAAAAAAAAAAAAAAAAATACGCACTTACCTAAATAAACAAGGGGGTGGAAAGCAAATCGCCTTGGTGATATAAAGCAAGTTGAAATGCAGAACAAGTATGAAGGTCAACTGGAATTGGGTCAATAAACTGGATGTGCAAATTGCTCAGGTGTCCAGCAAATATATATATTGGCTCTACAAGATTGATTTATCCAAAGTAGACACTATATTAAGCTTTAATTAAAAAAAAAAAAAAATTCCCTAGTTAGAGTGAAAAGTAAGCAGCGATTAAAGAATTACTTGACACTATAAATAGAAAGAAACCAATAAGCTAAAGAAAGAACCTTTTTATTTGCAATTGTGTAATATTTTAAGATATATTTTATGTAAATTTTTAATCAAATTGCCTAAGGTTACTGCTAGTTCAAACTTTACAGTATGTTCTTTAAATTCAAATAATTCCATGACAGTTTATAGATAAAAATTACTAAATTCAACCCTTTGCCTACCAAAAATGTTAAAGATAATGATAATATATAAGCAAGATAAATTCAAGAACTGTTACTTTGGGTTATTCTGACATTAGACAGGCATCAACTTTTTTTTTTTTTTTTTCTACATAGAATAATAAAGATAATTTGCAAACCAAATTACTTAGCTGTTTTACAAATCTATGTTAAAGCAGTGACCAAGTTTTTCTTTTGGTAAGGATTGAAATCTTCAATAAATTATGCAATTAAGTATTAACTTCAGTATTGATGAAATTTCAAAGTATTTAAATTGAAAGATTTTAAATTTATATATAAACTTTTTACCATCTAAAATTAGTTGTATATGATCTGGAGGAGCAATATACATGAATCATGCAATAATGAAAAACATTTTTGTACTAAGTTTGCCAATGTTAATTATTTAATTGAAATACCTAGTTAGAAAATAAAAGTATCAAATACTGAGCATGGACTATGGTAAACTTATTTTTTGTAGATAAAAAAAATTAATTGCTTAATAATTAATCTCATCTGAGATGCTAAAACTATTTTATTAATTTTTGTGCCTGTAATTGTGATCCATGAAAAAAAAAGAAAAAAAAGGGAATGGAAGGAAAGGCAAAAACATTGTCATTTTACACAATTATTCTTGATATTGAAATTAAAAATTTTTTCTCTCTTAAAAAAACCAAAAAAAAACCACTTAACATTCTAATTCTAATATGAAGCTTTTTGTCAGTTGCTGCTTTTAACTGGTGTAATTTGAAGCAGTACTTGTTTGAAACAATAGTCTAGTTGATTGGTTCTAGGAAAGGGAACCAGAATACTTCTTTCTAATTCCAGATACACAGTACCACCTTAGTATGATTAGTGTTTATTAGCATCACTTGCCATGTTTTTATAAAGTATCTACTTCTCATACCAGCTGTAATTTATTTCAAAGTGATATATGTAAATATATGCAAGTAGGATTTTTTTTTTTTATGTGAGAGGCACACATCAAAACAACTGACTAAGCTCAACCCATAAAAATGATGAGCTGATTTTGATATATGTTGGCTATCTTAAAATTGTCTTCATTTGATCAATATCAACCTCAACTGGTCTACCCGACCATGGAGCATCATTCAATATGAAATCACCAACTCAAAACTTTCCAAACCACTTTTGAATGAATATTTACAGTACCTTCTCCATAAATTACATTTTTTTTGCATTAGGCTGACACTTAAAAAAATAAAATAAAATAAAAAATAAAAAGGAAAGTATTGCTTAATTTCATTTTAAATATAATCAAAAATGCCTTTTGAAACACATGAGATCAATGTAAGCACTTCTTAAAGCTCTCTTCTTGGTCCTATACATTCTGCTTTTTTATAAAAATCTGTTTCTATTAGGGACATTCTCAGATGCTAAGCAAACATCTATTCAGAGGATACCTCAGTTTATAGAAGCACCTCTAAAAACCAAGATCAGTTTATAGCTCCTCTGACCTAGCTCCAAAAGCTCAAGAGAGGAGGACTTTCAATAGCACAAAAATTCCATTAGTATCATTTTGTCACTGCTAATTAAACTTCACATCCCCCACCCCCAGTCAATGAGGCTCCTTGTTTCAAATGTCTATTGTGATAAAATTTCACTCCAGACCTCAAGTGAAACTCACATATACAATCCATTGCTAAAGATGGAAAAAAGGTTGGCTCATTATACTATTCTAGAAAGTACAGACTCTTGCCATGCCTTATATTTACAAGAGTCAGATTAGATTAAAAAAAAAAAAAAAAAAAAAAAAAAAAAAAAATGGAGTATTGATATTATATATAATCTGGAGCTACCTAATTATCACTTTCCAGTCTTGATAAGAGTTCAATGTCGTTTACATGGTCTTGTGAGGAAAGTGACTTATTTTCCACCTTCTATACTTTTTCTTAGACGTATTGTTACAAGCCTATTACTACCTCATCACTATTTCATTGGTAGATTTTTGGATAAGCTCTATTCTTTAGTTTCAATAGTGTTTTAGCTATAAAGGTCTGAACTATGTCCAGGAGTCAAACTATCCTCATTCCCTTTATATCCCAATTGTAAAATGAAACTACTTAGATTCCACACCCCCAAGAACCATTGCTTTGTAAAACAGACACCCAAGTGGATGCTTCCCAAATGTTACAATCTTAACCAAGTCAAGGGTCAATTGTTACATTCATTCACTAACAATTTACCTTGAGTGGCTCTTGTGGTTTGTATTGGGTAAACATTAGTTAAAATAAGATTTCATATACATATTACTATAAAAACACAATGTTGATGTGACCAACATAGATTTGCCAGACAACATAAAACAAGAAAAAAATCCAAAAAAGAAAAAGGACCAAAAGGCAAGTCCTACCAAAGCAGTAAATTAAAGTGCTTCATGCATAGACTACCTAGACAGAGCAGAAAGTGCTTCTCAACAAAAGACAGCTCAAGTTGTTACTCGCTTCATAGTTTTACGATCTTCAGACAAATAGAATGCCGAGTGAGTGAGTGAGTGAGAAAGAGATAAGGAAAATTTCAACCTTGCTAAGATGCAAGATAAAAGTAAGCAACTTTTTTCTTTTTTACCTGATTTCTTAGGAAATATGTAATAAAAGGTTTAGTTAAATTTTGTCTTATTTATTTTTTAAATATTTACAGTCATTTCAAATTGTTTAAAATTTTAAGAAAATGATGTTTAAGACAAAGATAAGGCATAATTAAATTTAGATAATTGTAAATTTGCACAATTCCAAGCAAAATAATTACTTTGGTTCTACAATTCATTTTTTAAAGTTTTAAGTCTGTAAATTCTTAAAGTCATTGTGATGTTCTGCTAACTGTTCATTTGTGATCAATTTGTATAGCCATACCTACTTTGTTGGCTATCCTGTTTAGAAAGAGTTCACCATCTGTTACAGTTTGTTAGATCCATCATTGATTAATACAAAATACTACATAGACAAGTTTTATCCCAAACACCTTTCTAAAAACACATTCACATGACACTACCCATGTGTGACTAAGTGACTGCATTTCTGCCAGTGACTTATTTCTCACTTCAATATTTTTGCCCAATATACTGGTCTAATAAGAAATCCCATTATACACCCCTGGTCAAAATCTCAAGACCAAATACAAAAGGGTTAAAAAAAAAAAAAAAAAAAAAAATAAATAAAAAAAATAAAAAAAAAAAAAATAAATAAAAAAAAATAAAAAAAATATTGTTACTTTAATCAAAATATATTTGCAAAACAATTACATTTAATTAGAAAATGTAGTTTATCAACAAACAAGTGAACATTGTAAGCTTTTAATTGATTAATTTAAACAAACATTGAAAAAAAGACTTTTTTGGTTGGTCATAAAGATAAGACCATGTAAATAAAAATAGCAAATACAGAACAAATAAGTCACAACGACAACTTAATTCTCAGTATACCCTCCATTTTTGCGAATTACTTTGAAAATTCGCCCTGGCATACTCATTATTAACTTTTGCATGAGAGTGCTTGCCCAGGATGCATAAACTGCAGCACAAAGAGCATCTACAGTTTCAAATTGTGTTCCATGTTTATAAATATCCTTTGCCATCCATCGCCAAACATTCTTGATTGGGTTTCAATCTGGAGTGTTGTGGATTGCAGCATTGTCCGACTGAAAAATCCAGTTTTCTCTACATAGATGAGGGCCTTCAGTAATTAGCGATGACTTTCTTAACATGTCAATGTAACTAGCAGCCGTTTGACAACCCTTTACCTCCTGTAACTCAAGAGTTCCATTGTATGAAAATGAACCCAAGACCATAATTGATCCACCGCCACTGTATCGCATTGAGAAAATTTCTTTGGGACATCTTTTGCATGCCAGTAATGCTGAAAACCTGGGCCATCAAGATTGAATTTTTTCTTGTCTGAAAACAACACTTTCTTCTATTTATCCACATCCCAAGTTTGATAATCGGGAGCAGATTGTAAATGGGAGGTTTTATGGCAAAGAAGAAGGCAAGGCCTCTGCAGCCGTTTCAAGTTCTTAAACCCTTTCTTATTTAAATGCTGTCGAATTGTTCAAGAGCTGCATTCAGCATCTGTAGTTGCTTTTATCTGATTTGATGTTAGGCTTGAATCTCAATTTTTCACCTAATGTGTCTGTCTAGAGATGCTGAGATTTTATTGGGGCAACTGCTTGATTTTTTAGAAGCACACACACTTGGATTTTTAATGAAGTTAGCAATGATAGTTCTGATATGGCCAATTTCATTTGCAATAGCTCATTGCGAAAGACCATGTCTTTGAAATTCAACAATCCTGCCCTGTTTGAAATTGTTAAAATTTTATCCATAGCCATTTTAAAATCTGAAATATAAAACTGGAAATGAGCTACGTAGATGTCTACATGCCTGAAGCTATGAGCACACTAGTTCTAAAATTTTTGTCCAGTAATTTGTTTTTTTTCACTCAAGGTCTTATTTTTATGACCAACCAAAAAATCCGTTTTTCAGTGTTTGTTTAAATTAATCAATCAAAAGCTTAAAATGTTCACTTGTTTGTTGAAAAAAATACATTTTCTAATTAAATGTAAATGTTTTGCAAATATATTTTGATTAAAGTAACAATATTTTTTTTTTTTTTTTTACCCTTTTGTATCTGGTCTTAAGATTTTGACCAGAGGTGTATTTAACCACAATTTTACTTTATAGTGTAAAATGGTCAGCAAAATGAGCTTGTAGATCACCAGTGGAGTTTGATTCTTACTGGGTGTCTTGTACTTGTGGCAAAACTAAAAAATTTAGTAGCTAACAAGGGCACCTTGGCATGGGAGGGGGCTGATGGTTAACAAGCTAGTGTCTGAGCATCTTACTTATTATAAAACGCAGATTGTGTGTGTGTGTGTGACGTTTATATATTGGATCGGATTTCCTACATTTTTCAACTGATTTCAACAAAACTTCACAGGGCTACATAAAATTACCTTGTGGTGGTTCTAACAGTGCCAAAAATGGCAAAAATACAATTGTTTTTGCACAAAATCAATTTGAAAACACGATTAAGAGATATCGTGGGAATGAAAGGGGGACAACTCACATCGGGTTAAAAAACCCAGGTTGTTTGTATGTGTGTGTTCCTTTATATATGGGATTGGATTTCCTACATTTTCAGCCGATAAAACAAAAATTCCCTTGGGGGGGGCAGGTAGTGTTTCTTATTCTCTTGCACACTTTTTTTCTTTATTTTTAATATTCAGAAAGCTTTAAAAATTCCATTTACAAGACAATTGTTTATAATAAAATTCTGTTCAATCAGAGACTCATAATGATTGAAAACAATGTTTTTGTTTGAGTTTGGCCAATTCGTAGAAAAAAAAAACAAAAAAAAAAAAAAAAAAACAAACTAATTAAGACATGTGTCCATCAACCTTAAACAATAATCTAACGATCTCTACTGATTATACGAATCCAAACATCGGATAATTCTTTATCTTTAGGGAAAGATAATGAAATCTAAACATACATGTCCTCCTAACTAAAAAAATAATAACCGAAACTACTTTCCAATTTTTTTACTGTATTCAATAAGTAAAAATCATAAATTGTAAAAAGATTATTATTACAGAAAGGCTACTAAATGAATAAGATTTGTTAGATCATAATTAATAAACCCAAATAAAGTTAATATTTTTTTTGTATTAGAAACGATTGGAAAATATATTCAAATCAGAATTCTAATTATGAATCACCACAAGCAAAATATGCAATTTATTTTACTGTATTCAATAAGTAAAATCATAAATTGTAAAACTAAAAGATTACAGAAAGGCTACCTACATTTTTTCAACCGATTTCAACAAAACTTCACTTTTTTTTTTGGCATGTTCTGTTTCTTATTGTCTTGCACACTTTTCTTTATTTTTTACATTCAGAATGCTTTAAAAATTCCATTTACAAGACAATTGTTTATAATAAAATTCTATTCAATCGGTAGAGACTCATAACGATTGAAAACAATGTTTTTGTTTGAGTTTGACCAATTAAAAAAAAAAAAAAAAAAAAAAAAAAAATAAGACATGCGTGTCCGTCAACCTTAAACAATAATCTTTGTCAATTTTATTTTTCAGTCTTTATGATGGTGGATACTTGATCTATCTCTTACTGTTATATCCCCAGGCAACGCCGGGCTCTACTGCTAGTTACTACTCAGTTGTGAGTTTAATGCATATTGAATTCTCCATACTTGTGGCTTTATGTTATACTAATTTAAACTTAGTAAATGACAACTAATAAAAATTCAATTCACTTCTAGAATTTTCTTAAAATTCCTCTTGCAATAATGGCTACTTTAATAATAAATTTTAGAAGTTGTATTCTTTTTCTGGTTCTCTGAAGAAGCTGATGCTTTATAATGACTATAAACTTTATAAATTACATGTTTAAAGTCTATATTTATTAGCCATAATATGCTACTATTACTACTTTTATGAAGTAAATATAGAAATAACTAAACATGTGCACGAGAGCCAAAACAAGTTACTAATGCAAAAAGTTAACTATAATAAATGTTTATTAGTGTATAGGTAAAATTTTATGCAGGACAATGTCCAAAAGAAGCATCAGTGACAGTTGGAATACAGAGAGGAAAAAATAGGATAAAAGTTTAAACCCATATACAAATCTGAGTTGTTTTTTTGTTTTTTTATTCAATATATTTTAGTTTTTGTTGTGTTTAGGATTGGAAAATAAATTGGCAGGTATTGCTTCTTGGTACCTGTAATAAAGTTAATTCCAGTTGCTAAATAGAAAATTGACTGATATTAGGTAGTTTAATAAATTATCAAGAAAAGTTAACTGTGTATTTATAGAATATGATACAATTAAAATAGTAATTTGGTTTGTCTCATGGCATATCAACCGCAACGGGTTATTTAATATAGACAAAAAACATTACCAGCAATAAAAATTATCTTCAAAAATTTATTTTTGGTAATATTTTTTTCTTCAAAAATCTATTGCAGGTAATAAGTTTTCATTCAATTTTGTATATCTGATTTTTCCTTCAAAACTATATACCTGGGACCCTAACAGGTGCTACCACCATGGGTTAGGGAGGACCCGAGAACACCAGCAATTAATAGGTGCTTTCCCACTCCTCAAACCTCCAATCAGAGGCTTTGCTGTTGGATGTAGTTTAATGTCTTATCCAGGATGCAGATGTATTTTATCATCATACCTAGGACAAATTGACCCCAATTAACTATTTGCCCATAGCTGGGACCCTAACAGGTGATATCACCCCGGTTCAAGGTGGACTTGGGAATATCAGCAATTAAGAGGTGGTTCCATGCTCCTCAAAACCTCCAGATCAGAGGCCTTGTTTGTTGGATGTAGTTTACTGTCTTACCCAGGATGCAAAAATAGTGATCAAAATCTTAAATTAGGCTTCAAAATAGGTTATAATTATTAAACAATAAGAGACTTATTTTCTGTTTGATACTATAATTCAGTACTACTACAGAAACTGATTTTAGACAATTGATAAAGAAAAGAAATTGGTGAAATTAAGGACTTATTTAATTGTTGCTCAAAAGAACATGTTGTCAATGCTTTGCTCAGCATAAAAAAAAAAAAAAAAAAAAAAAATACAATTTAGTTCTTAGCAGCATTTTTTAATATAAACATAAATCATTCTTTATAAAACACTAGCCGAATTACTTGCGCCTTGCTGCATGGCACACATTTGTTTTGTAAGAAAATTATAATTGATGTTAAATCATTGTTATAATTTGTGTAACCCTTTATCAAAATGAAATATACTTATCAAGTATCCTGCGTAATGTAGTTTCAGAATATATATGGTTATAGTAGTCTATCTCCAAAACCTTAAGGAGTTCCATAACAGACAGAGGCTACAACTTTTAATATATATTAAAATACATGTATTAGTGAATGTCTTTCCATTTATAAATTGTATATTTATAGGCTTTAATCAATATTGATTTCTTTACTAAGTCAAAATATCAATTTCTAATTGTTAGTACAAGAAAACAATTTAGATAATATAAATTTTGTATAGAAATATAAACCGACACCAGATGGGTCTCAACTTTTAGAAATGGAGTTGAAAATGAAAGTAATAGCTCAAATGTTTAATAAAATTTAAATAAAATAATATATGATGTAATAACTTATAGTGGTAATTTCACTTTTAAGCTAAGAGTTAATTTTCCTTTTTTTTTTTTTTTTTTTTTTACTGGAAAGTCTAATAACATTTTGAATATTTGAGAAAATCATGTTAACAAAGAGAAAATACTTCATTCTCCGTCGATCAAAAATTATTTCCTCAGTCATCCTCTTAATATAACCAAGATTAATAATAACTTATTATAGAAGATTTGAAAAATTCTTAAAATCCCAATCAAACCTAATTTTACTTAATATAGAAAATTGAGATTTGAATAAAATAATTTGGGATTCTATAATTACATTTTGATTAATGAATGTGCTTTATAGATTTTGGTACAGCCAAGGTAATGCTGCACCTAACAAGACAATTTTCAATACAGATTTTATAATGAACATGTCCTGCCTACTGTAGACGTTAAAGAAAAAATTGAGAAAACCATCACAACTGATTTCACTGGTTTCATTTTTTCTTCTTAAAAGATTAGTGAACATTCAGCATAAAACATGCATATACAATACCAGCATTCCAATGCTTTAACCATTGTGCTAGTTTCTCAGGGTAAAATTCAAAGTAGAGTTGGCTGAAGACAGTATTAAGCAAAGATAAATTTGAGCACTCAATATTAACAACTGAAATTATAAAACCCAGATTATGTTACTAAGCAACCATCACCACCTTTATTTATCAAGTCACACCAACTAAATAAGAAACTACTGAATAACAAGTGATATGGATTTTATTCAAAGCATTAAGCACTCATCTTGAGTGATATATTCATATTCTGCAATATTTTTATACTAGTAACAATATTTTTATACTAGTAACAAATTTAGACTGGTCATAGTTTAGCAATTAATTTTCAAATAAGAATAAAATAAACTAAAATCTTTCTTGCTACATTTGTATTATGGATATTAATATTGAAAAATATTCTCACAAAGTAAGCTATTAATATAGGATATAAAAATGCCACACATACAATATTAACAATTTTGAGGATTTATCAACCAATGATAAACTTTGTAATCTAATATTTTAATCAGGTCATTCTAACATTTGCTCTTTAGGAGTATCTCAGGTTCTGTTGTTGTATAAAGTGCAGACAATATTTAAGTGTGTGTGGGGAGGGGATATATGTATTATATCAATAGTATTTATTTTAAAAAAAAGTCAAAAGTAGAGCATAAAACCATAAAGAATTGGTTCACTGCTTCAAAGCATTTAGAACATGGATAATTTTTACTAATTCCATCATAATTGACTACATACGTGATTTAGTACCTAATAAAGTGGTCATTTATTATTTTTAAGTTTAAATTTTGATAAAGTGAAATAAATAAACACCTGCATCAACTGAAAATTTAAATGACGTGATCCAAATTTAATAATGTCTGTCTTTATATGAATATCAAATAAAGCAGTTCATAAATGATGTAAATTACAAAAATTAGCAATATAGTCATATTTAATTGTATAAATGTATTACATATAATTGTATTGTCAATAGAAGAATCTATAAATTCTTTGACTAGTAGCAAAACTAATTCTTTTTCAGAGTGATGACAGCTTCTGTCAAGAAAGATCTATAGCTCTTTAAAGATGACAAGTCTTTTCTTAATCATTTCATCCAAAGGCAAGGCAATACTGTCACTAGGATGCATGGGGGGGAGGTTACAGGGAGTGAAAGAAAATTAAGTCTTTAGTGAGATGTAACGAAAAGGACATAGGGAGAGGATTCAGGAAGACAGAAGACTGAAATTGATGTTACATTTAGATTTTTGAAGATTGTAGGTGGTAGGGAAGCAAGAAATCAGAAAGGAGTTCCACAGACAAGAAGTGCAAGAAAAGAAACTATTAGAATAGAACTGAAGGTTGTATCTAGCTAGTTAAACAGTAAAATGGTTGCCAATCTAGTAGCAAACTTAAATTCATGTAGTTAAAGCACTAAGTAGAACAGCTTGTCAGATCAATTGCCATGAAAATATTTATAGAAAAGATGGAGGGAAGCCACTTCATCATGGTGAGAAAGTGACCTAAGTCAAGATGCCAGGTCAGGATCTATTATAAATATGTTTCATAATAGCTACTTTTGCAACTGTGCACATGCACAGTAGATTCACTAAGAGCAAGAGATTAATGAAGCTAAGAAGCTTTAGCCTAACTTTCTACTATAACTTATCGACTAAATCAAGCAGACACTATGATAGTATGTTTGCACTTTTGAATTAAAGCTGATGTAACAAACTGAATTACAAAAAGAAAACCATTGTGCCAAGATAGAAGAAAAATTACAAAATAAAAATTTACATAAAAATCATTGAAAATCTAGAACAAGTATACATTATAATTACAACATATTGTTTTGCGACTGTCATTGGTTGTTTCATTCTCACTAGGGGCCAGACCAAACTTCATTTTATTCATCTAATAAAGTGAATAATTATTAGTAATCATAATGTACTTTCAGAAGATCAATGAATCTAACAAATAAGCCATTCCTTACTCTTTGTTTTAAGTCAGTTTGTTTTAGCACTTGGCAATTTTCAAATGGACAATTAGCTTAAATACTGTGTCAATGCTTTTAATACACTATTGCAATAAGCTCACTAAAACATACTTATAGCCTTAAATACAGTACACTTCAAGTAATATTCACAGGAATAGTATTAACATAAACAACTCAGCAAAGTTAACAGCAGGATAAAAATGCTGGTTCGTGCAGCTGTGTCTTGTTCATAAGAGTTGAAAGCAGAATCTCAGTGTTATGTAGTATGAGATACACTAGCTTAGATGAGGAGCAGTTTTGTACCATATGGTAAGATTAGCAGAAAAGAGTTTGATTCTCTTCTCTCTTGGAAGTATGCCAGATGTGATGATAAAAAAAAAAAAGACAATATACACTTCTAGACCAAATAAGTTCCCTTCAAGACTAACAAAGGTTAATAGATGTGATATACACCTGAGAATTTAAAGAAAGTACATCAATCAGAAAGTGATAAAAGAGGAGAATGTTAGTTTTAAAGCAGAGAGAGAGAGAGAGAGAGAGAGAGAGAGATTCCAAATTAGGATATATTTAGTTAACTTAAAATGGAAAAATATATAAAAGTAATGAAGGATTAATAAAAAAATGATCAATTCTTTACATGTGAAGTAAATGGAATTGATAACATTTTCCCAGTACAAAATTCAGATGAAAGCCATTCATCTTCATTAGTTGCCCTTTGCACTTCCTATTTTCCAAAGACTTTGTAATTACAAGGAGGAGAAAAAAAAATGACTGTAAATCAGGATGAATTTATAGATTTTTTTTTCCTGAAAAGATAAAAATCAGCAACATCAGAGAAGACAATAAGGTCATCCTCTATTAAACAGCATAGATAATATATTATAACATATTTCCCCACTGTATATAACCACTAGTCCAGATCATTTTATTTTAAATGACTAAATATGCAAGAATTAAGTTATATAAAAGCAGCATTTCAGAGAGAGAGAGAGAGAGAGAACTATTTCATCACAAACAAATTAAGTTATTATCAGCTTAAGAGCTAATATTAGATACTAGACAAATTTGATTTGCTGGCAAATACTGGCTTAGCACAGAGAGCACACAATAGGCTTGACGACTGGAAGTAAAAATTTTACCAGGTTTTATATTACAATACACAAAAAACTATCTAAGGCAATAGTTTTCTATGAATTGAAGTAAACATAAATGAACAGTAGAAAATACATAATTTAGAATAGAATGTTAAATTGTATTCCGGCAGAGAAAAACTGGATGATACATAATGAAGGAGTGTCTAGTCATACTATTAGCTTTTTTCCTAATATTTATTCTCTACTCATGAAAATATAGTTCCGAAAATTTTAGACAAGCCTTACCTACAATGTAATAAAGCAAACAAGGATTAAAAATGTGTTGGTATTGCTCATAGAAATTTGAAATTAAAAAACATGTAATTTATATTTGCTATTTGAAAAGGAAAAGAGTCAACATGATGTGTTGGCTAATCAGAATTAATCAAATTTGTGAGTCATAATTACTTAAAATTTCTATTTCTTCACAAAGTCAATAGAATCAGCTGAATGTACAAGTTCATAAAAAGCAAGATATCAACTTCCAAATGAAAGTGGTTGCAGCAGTCTGTCTTGAACAACAGTGGCAGCAAAAGTTATGCAAGTGGTTGCTATGGCAAATAGGCAACAAATATAAAATCATTATGAATTTTATAAGACAGCATAATTTTTGTGGAGATAAGTTCATATAAATCAAAAATTGAAATGGTTTAAATGCATAAAATTTAAATAAAATTCTATGCAATTTTTCTTAGAGAAATAAAGTTTGTTTTCAACATTATCTACAGCAAAGAAATAAGTTGTTATTGGTTTGAAACTGATTATGTTCAGAAAAGGTTTTCTTCCTTTTGTGTATGTTTTATAAATATACTAGCAGGCCTGCTCACTATCGCATCACAATGTAATAGTATATTCACTACTTGAAAACTTTGAAACAAAAATTTTAAATAAACATTTCATTCATAAATTGGCTTGTTATAGTAAGGAAAGTTTTACAAATAGATGCCAACTTGTTGAAGGCCAAGTAAAATGCAAATTTCAAACACTTTTCTGCACTATATAAGACGATATTCCTAAACAGAACTATTTTTGATATCAAAATCCTCCAATAAAAGAACAGTAATGAAGGAGAGTTAATTAAATGAAAAACTTTTTTAAAATCAATATGCAAATTAGTTAAATCTGAAGAGTGATATTGCCTAGAAGTAGATAATATATAAGACAGATATTGATATTGAGCTTTTATTCTGAAAATTACTCTCGAGTAGTTTGTAAAATCTATAACATCTTTCAGTTATGTCTGTCTTTGGGACAAGTGCACTCAGGGATGACTCCGTCAAAGGACAGAGTCACAACTGAGAAAAATTATACTGAGAGATGCCCAGGCCGGGGCAACCAGCTGTCTGAGGCTGTGCCCTCTCATAGAGTAAATACAAATTACTGGGGCTTTTTAATCTCAGAATTTGTGGGAGAATTGAGCTCCAACCTTGCATCATATAGATTCCATAGGTTTTACTTAATTAGCTATTATGTTTCTCTAACTCTTCAAATATTGAATGTATAACTAATTCTAACTTCTGTTTTCCTATCTTTACACTATATTAATTTTGTCTTATAAATTGTCCCGTTTTGTCACTCATGAAATATTAAAAATAATTGTTTGTATGGAAAATAAGGATCTATATGCATCAAATTGTCTTTATATTAAGTGGCAGAAGAATTATTGTTGAACTTTTTAAACGGTAAGCTTAAACATTAATTCAATACTTAAAATGCAATCAATTTTGAGTTCTTCTATAGTTTATTGATGCCTATTGCATATACTCCTCCCAAGCTATTGTGATGATGGCCAAACCAAGTCCTCCACGGGAGCTAGCTTAAATGCCGCATGATAGGGTGGCTTTTAAGCTAGTTTATAATAAAATGTGCACTGCAATTTTGGATACAAAAGGAAAATAAGAGATACTCTCCTTGAACCATGAAAGCAATAATAATGGCTAGTATAATGTATTAATATATATTTTTAATCTCACATAATCTGGCAACCCTGAATCTGAGCTCAATGAAAATCGTTTCCTGCACCTAACTGTTCTAGGGCTTTTGAATGAGCTATAATTCATTGAAATCGGACCAGTGGAGTGGAGGAGTTGCTTGGACACACACACACATTGTACTTTACATATAAAGATATAGGTAAACTATCATATAATAACATTCTTAAATGTGTAAGTAAGTTACTAATTCTTTTCTTTCAGGGGCAATAAGAAACAATCATTTAATAATAATAGTCATATAATCAGTAAATTGTTGATAGTGCTAAAAAGATCAATAACTATGACTTCACAAATTCAAGATTTACCAATAGGAATATTTCATTGGAAATGGGTTTATGTTCTAACTGGAGTGAAAATTTTGTTCGTTTTTTAAAAGAATACATTTTAACTAAATAAGTTTTGTGCTACTAAAAATGCAAACAGATATTTAGCCTGAATGATTTTCAATTTCAAGCTTATATGCTAAAAATGAAAAGATCTTGCAAAACAACTTATGTATCATAAGTTAATATTTAACCCTTTAGCATTCAACACACACTCAAACCCACTCTGTAAATATTGGTTCTCAAAGTCTCACTGTTTGTGTGACATCCTGCATTATTTGTGATGTTGACGCCATGGCAGAACATACATGGGACGGGTCATAGTGGGTTGAATATTGGGAGCAGATATTTTTTTAAGTTAATTGAATGTTAAAGGGTTAAAGCTATGTTGACTTAATGTACTAAATTTTTAGTATTCTAATACCGATTAGGGGGAAAAAACTGCTACTTCAATTTTTTTTTTTTTTTACTTGTGAGGCTTTAAAAACTTTATAGCCAATAAACAAAGATTTATACAAAATCTATCTATCTATCTATATATATATATATAGATATAGATAGAGAGAGAGAGAGATGCCTGCATATTGCATTCATTTAATTGCTGGTATACAGTAAATCTGAGCAAAAGACTGGATGGTGTGTATGCAGGTGTTTGAGTAGCCAAAAAGTTAACCAGTTTATTATGATAACTATTTTTTTTAACCTCTTTTGCACTGAGAAAGTTGAGTAAGTGTCATATATGTTCTAAGATATTTGGAATCACTGAAAAAAAAAAAAAAAAAAAAATATAGGAAAGAGTTGAAATAGGCTTTTTTTTCTTAACATATCAACTTTATTGATGAATAAATTCTAGATTCCATCCTTCCCTTTTTTCTAAGAGGAAAAAAATGTTCTAGGTGCAAATGTTTTAATGAATCTTATGTTGACTATTCTCAAAGTCTTGATGTGATTGCTGTCAGCATCAATTAGTTCACTTGATTGTAGAGCATCATTCAATGAAATCTATAAAACCTTGCAAACTGTTATTGCCAAGTTTGATCAGATATAGTACCTTGATAAACTTCATAATCTTGTTTTAGAATTACACTGTTTATGCTAAAGCATATGTTGCTCATGACTTCCATCTTTAATGTCAGAATAAATATACAAAAATATGTAACTTTTTGATAGAAATTTTTAAATATTGTATCTTTTTTTTTTTTTTTAACAAAATTGAAATTGAATGTTCTTGATGCCATCCAACAAAAGAAACAATTTTTTTAAGCTACCTGAAAATATTTGTCTATATCTCCGAGATGAGGTATTATGATTACTTGCATTTTTTGAACTGTTATCTTAATCTTCATTGCCATATTCACAATATTTCAGCTGTTGTATGCTCTGGCCTACTTCAGGTGATTGGAATTTCAATCACCTGAAGAAAGCCAGAATTCAAAGTTTATCTTATAACTTTATACAGCAAAAATAATCTGAAAGCATGTAGAAAAGAAACTGGAAAGAGTCTCAATGATTATTTTAAATATCAAACCTCTTTGAGTAAATACAATTATTGCTTTTCAACTCCTCTGCAGAAGAAAAATTCAGACATCAAACTTCTCAGTCATAATTCAAAGAAATAAGGAGCCTAAATGAAGTGTGGCGAGGCAATTCTGAGAGAACTGGAAGTCCTACCATCATTGGTGGCCACAATCTTAACATAAGATACACAGATGACACAGTACTGGTAGCAGACATGGAAAAGAAATTACAAAACCTCCTACAGAAGGTAGCGAAGAAGAGCGAGAAGAAAACTACAAGACAAAATGCACGGTCATCAGTAAAAGGATGAGCCTAAAATGTGATTTACAGATCGGGGACACTAAAATTAAGCAGATGTGGAAATTTAAATATCTAGGAAGTGTTTTGAGAGAGGACGGTAAGTACAAGAGAGATCCAAAGATATTTTGGGATGGCCAAAGATGCATTCCAAAAACTAGGCAGAGTATTACAAGACAGGATTTCTTTGGTAACAAAGAAAAATGTACTGAGCTGCTACATGACATCTGTCCTCCTTTACGGCAGTGAATGCTGAATGGTCACCTCAAAGATGAAGTGATTCGAGGTGGCACAGGTATGGTTCTACAGAAGATGCTAAGGATATCATGGAGCAATGATGATATGATTGCATATGAGCAATGATGAGGTTTTATAGAGGATGCAAACAAGCTCATACTTAACATCAGGAAGATGCAGCTGAAATTTCTGGGACATGTTTTAATGAGAAAGGAGGTCTTGCAGAATCTGATACTCACAAGTTGAATAGAGAGACAAGGGAAAGCAACACATGACATACCTAGAGGGCTTAAACAAGTGAATGACAAATGGGGGAAGTAGCAAAAAAACATTGAGAGCTACAAGACATAAGGGGGGGGCAGAGTGTTGAGCCATGATCACCTATGTCTTGAAGGGACATAGCACATAAAAAAAAAGAAAGATCCTTCACTCCCATTCATTCACTTCAATAAAAGATAATATAGGACAATTTATAAAATTACAAACCAAATTATTCAGGGCTAAAACTACAACACTTACAAGATAAAAATTTATGCCATTTGTTTAATCTTCATTATTTACAGAAATTCATTATTATTTTGATCTTTTGTTGGAATGTGCCCTTAAATAATTTACCAACAATGTGGTTATCCATCATAAAACAGATCAGTATTTTCAGTCTTTTTAAATGTGTACATAATTAATTTAGTCTGACAAAGAGTTGTTTATAATATTTTTGGGATTGAAAAGAAATGCAAACAAATGAGTCATTGTAAATGTAAAATACTTTTAATTTGTATAAATTATTCCATTTCAACAAATGCCACATAGAATTTTTCTATGCATGTGTTTATATGCGAGTAAGGATTTACAGACATTTATATAAGTGCAATCATGTATGTATGTATGTATATATTTACAAGGTTTAATAAAATGATTAATTTGGAATTCAATAAATGCAGCATTACATTTTATAAACTAATTTTGTTTTGTTTAAATGATTCCCAAGTATTTGAACTCATGTACTCTAAAATTTAATTCATTGCTATTTTTCTTACAATCACAGATATGAGAAATATTACTTTATAAAATGGGTAATAATTTTGTGTTCCTATATCAGATTTTATTCAAAATCTATCTTTTAGTTACCATGGAATAACAAGCTGAAAATTACCTTTTTCAATCATTAGAAACTTATCAATTTCTCAGAAAGTGAAAAGGTTGTCATGAAAATTATTTTAATAATAATAATAAACATACAAAGCTTCAAGCAATTAAATATTCTTTATCACTAACAGAGATCATGAGCAGAAATTTCAAATAAAATTCATATTATTAAATTAGATAAAGAACCTTATTGAGGTTTAATTCCACATAAATATATACTTTTTGTTCAATAAAAGAATTTCAAATACAAAAATAATCAAGCTATAGCACCTTCCGGAAAACAGAATTTATATAGCCAACCAAATTATGATTGGATTACCAGACAATGTAACTAGTTGACATAAAAGTAGATCTAAAATAATGAACATTATATCTTTATATATAAAGTAAATATTTTTTTTTGATTAAAGTTAAGGAATTTCTCTTGTCATATAATTTTAAAATTTTTTGTAAATGAATTATTTCATCCCAAGCAAGGTGATAAAGTCACTAAAGTACAAAGTGTTCCTGAAAGAATCTAAGAAAAAGATTTAAGTATTTCTTTAGAACAAAAAACATCCTTTGGAGAGATACAAGTTAAATATTTCAATTAACTTTCATTTAGAATCTTGCTTTGTATTACAGTATTTTTTATTTTTTAGAAAATTTGTTTAGCATTTTTATTTTCAAGAATTCTATAAATATATTCAGAGCAACAATATTAAGTAAAAATACAAATAATAAACAGTTACTAAATAAAATCCACCACCAAATCTGGAATACTTATTTTAGTTGTGATAAGTTAGAAAATTAATTTCTAGCACTTTCCAATTAAAATAAAATTTTTTACATAAATCATGAAAGCTGAAATGAACCCATCAAACATGAATACTAGTTAATTTTGTAATATTAAGATGTCTGCAAATTATACAGTACCAAGTGATCTTTCTTGTTTCACCATGTACTATGAACTAAATTAGAAACCTGCATTTCAATGGGTGATGAAAACAGTGTGGATTGTAGTGCTCATAGCTTTGACAAGTATTAATTTAGCAGTTTCAATATCAAATAAGGAAATATATTTAAAAGATAGAGATAAAAAAGAAAAAGAAGAAAGAGCAATTAACTGAAGGTCACTAAGTCTAAGGTTCAATTTCAAAATTGGAAAGGTGATATCTTGATTCTGAAGTAGATTTGAAAATGAATCTAAATCCAAACTGACTGCAATGACAGATCACTTGCAAACTTGCCAGAAAAGCTGCTGAGAGACGAAAAGCAAAATGCAGCACAATGTTGATCACAATAGAAACATTTCTAAAATACAATTTAACTTTCATAAATATACTTTTAAGAAAGTTAAATATTTACTTAAATTTTTTTTTTTTTTTTTTTTTTTTTACTTCATAAGAATTTACCTGGCAAAAAATAAAACGCCAAACACCATGTGGAAAAGAAAATCACCAATAATATGTAGCTGTCCTCAAAAAATGTCCAGGTATAGAGAAATCTAAAAGAGAAGAAGAAAAAGGAAAGCAAAGTTAATATTAAAGAAAACATAGCAATATATTCAGCAATTAACTTAATCAGTTCTCCAAGTCTAAAATCAATTCTTTTCAGTTTCATACATGAAGTTTTATTTTCTTTTGAAACATTAATTACATTATTTTGTAGTGGAAGTTGTAGTTATGAACCAGTGGAAATTCTGTGTGCAGGCAACTCACATTATCCATCATTTAATGCCTCTGTTCTTCTCTTACTTTTTGACAGCAGATTCTCATTCTTTCCCTTATTTTTTTTTTTCTGCTTCAGGTTTGCATCTAAATTAAATCCAAACAGATGAGTTTTATATGCAAATATTTTCTACTGTATTCACTCATGTTTCTTTTGGTCTGTCTTTCCATAAAGAACTTTATTGTATTGCAATTTTAACATTGCCTTTCAAACTTTCTTGTATATTGTCTCTTTATATCTAAACAGCAAGACTACTTGCTTGGCTCCATTTCTTTCCTTTATATGTACAGCCCTCACCAAAACTTTCACCATTTTTTTTTTTTATTTCTAGTTTTCTAACCTACCTTTCCTTCTTCACACTCTTTCTCTATCCTCCTTTTCCTCTATCCCCCCTAAAAAAAAATTCCTACCCATTATATAGGTTTCTCAGTCAGAAAGCCTAACTGATTTCAGCTCAAAAAGACCAAAGATTAACCAGTTACTTCAATCTGATCTTCATAAGTGTTGTGCACACAAAGCAAAACATCTGTATGCTATCTATATTATTTAAGAGTTTTTGAGATAATGACACTAGTAAATATTGTTTAAACATTTAAATATGAAAAATATATGGTTAAAATTTGCAATAGGATGTAAAGTTGTATTTTTTAAGGTTTCCTCACATTAATATTTGAGGTCATTGTGAAAGAAACAAAAAATTAACTGGTGTTAAAAAATGCAAGTAGAGCTAAAAACAGATTCTAGTTAGGATCATGTTCTTTTCATTTATTTCCCCATCAATATAGATTTAAGAAATGATGGGCAGGTTACTAGCTCTAGGACCAGTTTCATCTTACAAAGATCAGGATTCCGATATGAAAATGCAAATGATTTTTATTTTTTTTAGAGAAACAACATTGTTATTCATTCACTAGCTTCAGTATTTTTAAGATTGACAATTTGAATAAAAGAGTCAAACTGGAAATAAAAAAATATAAACTAGCACAACAAAATTTATAACTTGAAAGATTTTTCATCTGAAAATGAAATATAGCTTGAGAATGAGTAAATTACAGAAGGTATATTATTATAGCCTTTAAAACAGACGTTTAAAAAAGTGCAAAAAGAAAAAGCTTTTTACTGTTACTCTAGTTAAAAAAAAAGAAAAAAAAAAAAGATCTTTTCAGAGCTTAATTGAAAACAAAAATGAATGTGTATATTGACTAATATGGGGGAAGATTAAGACAGAATATACGTGTGTGTGTGTGTGTGTGTGTGTGTGTGTATGTACACATATCACAAGCAAATTACATTCAAGTCTAAAATCCACTCCTTATGTTTACAGAGGTAGGATTGTAAAAGCTTAATGGGGATTGTCTCCAATATTTTAAAAGCACAAAAAGTGCCAGATTCATAATTGAAAACATGACTTCATGATGAGACATGGCACACTGGTGGTTATTAAAAATATTTTCAGCTATCACAAATACAAATGTATTAATGCACCTATGCAAATTTTCCATTTACACTTTCCAAACAGTAGCCAGCACATGTTGATTTATTTTCATTCTCTGACTAGTTCTAACTAGTCAGCATCACACTGACATTTAAACCAATAAATAATTGAATATCATGAGTAGGCAGAATATACTTATGGAGTGATCTTAACATCAATTGAACAGAGAAGACAACACCTCAGATTAGTCAACAACTTTTTACATTAGCAGAGATTTGTTTAACAAATCTCATGCTAACATCACCAATCCATTGCAATCACAAATATACAGGATATTTGTTAGGAGCTATGAATTTAGTTGAATGAAACTGTCATTTTAGCACAAATGCTATATTGTACAATATCAAGAGGGTAGCCATTATCACACAAGAATTTCTTAATAAATTCAATTTCAGAATCTATTTTGTACAGACCCTACCACAGAAAGAACAGGTCATATAGGAACATTGTCCTTATGGGTTTTTGGCAAACTATAAAACAAATATTGATAATTTACATATGTACGTTAATACATCTGGGTTCTTTGATAGCTGAATATCTATTAAATAATTGACAGTGTGCTGTATCCTAAAGACATGTTTGTTTCCAGTCTGTTACATTTGAACATTCACTTGAAAGTATTGGAGACAATACACATTAAGTCATCACAGTGCGTCTCTACACAGGAACAACTTTTAGGTCTGAATATAATTTGTGATGTGTGAGAGTGTCTACGCATATCTTGTCTTTATTAATCTTTTATTTTAGGACATTCTTTAGTTTTTGATGAAACTCTGAACAATGAGAAACGAAAAAACCAGTCACCCCTCCCCAATTTAACATTTGCAAAAAAAAAAAAAAAAAAAAAAAAAAAAAAAATTATTTTAATAGCAGATTTTATTTTAAACCAAGAATAAATCTACTTTCTGTAGCCATCTAAGTTATGACTTATGTAAGTGACAGATAATCAGCAGTGACAGAAATGGGGAAAGGGTTCCAGAATGGTAATATTAGCTATTTCTCTACAATGAAACATTTGACATTCATTGATGGAGCAGCCAGTACTGCTTTTGGTTGAAATTTATAAAATTTTTCTCTTCAAACAATTTTTCAGGTAAATAGATTTTCAAGTCCAGTATCTGTTATTGCTCTTTCCAGTATTGATGGAGTTTTCCTTCCTATCCTTTTACTTCAAACAGTATGGAATATCAACATCTTGATTATGTCATTATCTCCATTTTAGTTGTTGCTGCTGTTGGTAGTCATTAAGTGATGTGGACTTATGTGGTATAGTCCTTTGTGAATCTGCATCACTAGACCACAATGTTCAAAGATGGATGATCATTGCCAAGAACCAAGCTTCATTTGTTCAAAGCTTTTTTTTTTTTTAACTATGGTTGTATATGGCTGACAATTTAGATATTTCGAAACAGATTTGGTGCCATGCAGGACATTCATATGAATGTCTCAATCTGTCAAGGCTATTTAAGAGCATGGCTCAAATGTCGAGGCTTTGGTTTTGTAGCAAATGTAGTGTTTGAGAAAGAGTAGCTATTGGTCTGTAGATCATTAAGTCACTTTGAATGAGCTTAGTGATAACATTGGCAACAACACATAGTAATAACACATTCACAAAGCATTTGTTATATTTATCTTTGACAATAGCGGAACTGCACTTAATTTTTTCTTAGCAAAGAAATTATCAGTTTTCCAATAGTTTCTATCAAATACTCTAGCTATAAAGCCTATCTTAGTGTACATGTAAGCAGAGTTTATATCATCAAAGTCAAGCATAGAAAACAGTGCATGAAGTGATGTAATAAAGGTTAATGTGATTAGAAAAGATATGAATAGCAATCTAGGCCAAAATGATAGAGAGGAAAAAGTTCAATAATTTTGCTAAAGAAAAAAAGTATAGAAAAGAAGCAATCTAGATTCTTTCAAATTTACATAAAAAAAAAAAAAAAAAAAAAAAAAAGTTTGACAAACAACTTATTCCTTATATAAGCCCCATTTTTTTTAAAAGTAAAACTTATAATTTCTCACAACACTAGTATTTGCACCTTCTTTTCCGTCCAAAGAAGAATCAAAGATCAGTTGCTGCCCGTCTAATTGGGAACAGTACTTGTTTGAAACAATTGGTTGGTTCCATGAAAAGAGCTTCTATTTCCATATACACAGCACCACCTTAATAGTTATTTGTATCACTTGCCAAATCCCCACTTCTCTTCCACCTTGTTATGAAGTACCCACTTTCATATCAGCTGTAATTTTTTTCAAAGATATGATATTTAAACATGTACAAATAAGGTTTTTTTTTTTTTAATGAGCACAGTAAATAGTATAAACACATTTTTGTAGTCATAATGGGTAATATGAAATTCTCAAATGCTGCTATTGAAATTAATCAACTAAATGAAAAACATTAAGATTTTTCAATTAGAGAAATCAACGTGGTGTTTCATATCAACAGAATGTAGTAAAACAGATGAGAAAACAATTTTAGACTTAAATTTAAAAAAAATAAAAAAATTCCAATGATAATTACTGGTTAAACTCCTTTTGTCTATTAGGAGCCTTGAAGCATCATTCTTTTTTGAAGAATATATATTCAATTGTAACAAGCGATTATCATGGAAATCAAACTATTTGATTTATATCACTTAACTGCATTCTTATCAAGTCATTTATGTTTACTGCACTTATAAATACTTCAGTATTGCATTAGATTTATTGAAAAGAATAAGAATCTCAAAGCTCCAAAACTTTATTCAAGGTGCACATTGTGTGTGTGTGTGTATATATATATATATATATATATATATACACACACACACACATATGCAAATATCCATCTATACACTGCATGCATATGTTAGTACCTAATTATGTATAATTCTTATAAGAATTTTTTGAATTAACAATGAATTGCTGGCCATGGACAGCATGTAAATAATATGACCAAGATATTTTTAGCTTGTAACTACAACAATAAAAGACTAATAATTTTCTTTATAAGATTATTACTATCACCAAAATTCAGTTATTCCACTCCCCCACACCAATGTTCAATGAAGTCAAAATTAGTTGAGAAACATTACGATGATTTTTTTTCTGGCACAAGCTGGACTGATAAGAAAGCAATGCAAACTATTTCAATAAATAAATTGGCACAAATAGAAAAAGAATTTTAATCTTAGTAACACAGTTGGCATAAATTCATGTCTCAAGAATAGATATAGATTAAACTTGACTAATATTAACTTTGAAGTGTGATATTTTTAAAGGACTAAATTAAAAATAATATAAAGCATAATTTTCTAAATGGTAAATTCTGTAATATATCTAAAATTCTATGCATGTAAAACAAATAAAAAATATCAATATTTAACAGATTTTGTGAATGCATCATAAAAGGTAGAAGGATAAAAGCAAGTATAACAATGTCAGTTGAGCAAACTTTAACTTTCATACACATACACAAAAAAGAAAAAAAAAAATTATAATTTTAATAAAAGCCAAACATTTGTTCTTGAGAATTTGCAACAAAATTTTATACACTATTTATTAGTTCGTTTATTTACATAATTTTATATTTACAACATTCTAAAAATGATTTTTATTTGAAAATTGAGAAGATCCTGATGGTATATATTAGAATCAGCTCAAAAGTTTTCATTTTTAAGTATGAATCAAATTTTCTTATTTGTTAAATATGGATAAAGATCAATGAATAGAGCAGTGAAATAGTGACTACTGGATAAAGTACTATATTCAGAAATGGAAATCAATATTCACATTTGGGAGGGAGTAGAATCAACTTGAATGACAGATTTAATCCTGACAAGGTGAATAAATATTTTTCTATATCAGCAGAGTATAACAGCTGTAATATGTAGTGAAAAAATATTCCTATAAAGATCTTAGATTACTTTAAATGTCCAATATATGAATTACAATATTTAGATTATAAAGTTCAATTTTATATTTGTCTATCTCTTAACATTTTTTAAGGATACATGCTTAAATGAACACAACCGTAACTGGGAAATTCCTTAGATAATAAAAAAATTGATCAATGTTATGAAGCAATGTGAAACTAAAAAATTTGACAATGTCAAAACAAAAACTAACCAAGAAATCTGTGGTTCTATCCATTCATAGTTGGTTTGTCATCAAATTTATTTACCTTATAATTTGGAAGTAAACACAAAAGCACATTTGTTGATTAATTCCAAACAAAAATATAGTATATACACATTATAAAGTATACACATAGCACTCTCATACCTGGTAAACAGATGATGTAAGAATTGACATCAGCTGAAGAAGACACCCATCAATATAATACTTAATGGAATTGATACTTTATTATTATCTCAAAATAAATTTGAGGGACATTTCTTTATGATTGGTGTCGTGAATTTTTTTAATAATAGAAAAAGTACTTATGTGGTGGGGATGTTTTTGTTTCCATCTAAAAGTTAAAGATTTGATTGTGATTAGCTCAAACTAAATGATGAGGTTAGAAGACAATTTGTGCTTAAATATAAACAAAACATTTGGGGAATTTTTCTGATGGTTATCATACTAACTTCACATTTATAAAACCTATTCTATGATAAGCATAAAATTTCTAGCTCTTACAAACTTTAATAACATTCTTAT
Source organism: Acanthosepion pharaonis (assembly GCA_903632075.3). NCBI lineage: Eukaryota > Metazoa > Mollusca > Cephalopoda > Sepiida > Sepiidae > Acanthosepion > Acanthosepion pharaonis. The sequence continues at coordinate 1,396,737 of CAHIKZ030002124.1, read as the reverse complement.
ACTATGATACAAATAATTATAATTCAAGTTTTAAAATGCTACAGTAGCTTTTTGAAATGTCTACTAACATCTGTATCTTCTAATATCTTCACAGGAAAAAAACTTTCATTTTAAACAAACAGTATGTTGACAATTATTTGAATCACAAGTATCTGATGGAAAATGAATAAACAGTTTACAGTTTCTGAAGTAAAAAAAAAGAAAAAAGAAAAAAAGAGTACTTAGTGAATGAATATCAAAAGCTTACTTGTAATAAAACCAGAAAAGCTATATTCAAATAATATATATTTAGGTGATATAAATTTAATTAGAATAAAACTTCAAAATGTCAGATTTCCAACACCTAATTAGAAGTTTACTCAGTTGTAAAAGAACAGCAAGAAAAAAACTATATATTTGTTTTATCTTTAAAGATACTGGAGTTGTCTTCAACAATGGGATATAATTTATTTAGAAAATGGCTGCAGATATAAGTGAAGTGTATTGGCTATTCAGTGAAGGAGTATATTGAATGAGATTTATTTGTTTAATGGCATATCAACTCCTTATGGGTTAAAATATGATATACATTATTCTGCTTTCACAATTGAATACATGGTAGATGATTCTCAGTTTTTGTGCATGTTTGTGTGGACATAATTACTAGAGGATGTGATATGTGTCTTATGTTGAAGTTATATTTTGGAATAGTTTGATTTCTTTAAGAAATTGTAGGATATTGTATGAACTTGTGTCATGAAAGTTCTTTCATGTTGGTGGTTTGATTTTGTTCAGTGGCATATCAACACCTCTATGGGTTATTTAATGCCAAAATCTAAATATTTTTACGTAATTTTATGCTTTCAACTACATATTTTCTACATAACTTTAGATATATTTTGCAGATCAGAAAATTTGGTAATCAAAAATTGTTGGTAATTTTACTATAAAAATGTATTTCTATACTTTTTTTTTTTAGTATTGCATTGTCATTTTATAAAATTGTAGTTGATTTTTGTTAAGGTTTTCACTATTTGCCCAAAGCTAGGACCCTAACAAGGGTTACCACCCCAAGTCAGAGTGAACCTGGAAACAGCAATTATGAGGTGGTTCCATGCTCTTCAAAACCTCAAATCTCATGATCAGAGACCCTGCTGCCGGATATAGTTTATCATCATACCTAGGACCAGTGAAGGAGTGTATCATGTACAAGAAAAACACAACTTACTCTACTAATTCAATAAAAATTATCAGTATCTTCTGATACTGACACCTGATTATGGATAAGGTTTTGTTTTAATTAAACAAAATCCATCACATAACCGATTTATTTTCCATTACTTTCTTCATCATTTTAGAGAATCTCATCTTTATTTTACCAACCCAACAATTCCAAATATCAAACAATCTGAAACTGTTAAGCTTGTTATTTTGAGTTTTATTTTAAGTTGAGAATTAGACCGAATTCAGAGGGTAAAGAAAAACAAAGCTAAAAATAGCTTTTGCTGTGGAAGCGTTTCACTACAATTTAGTAATTATTGACCCTTTAAAAAAAGAAAAGAAAAAAGTAACGTTTTTAAACAGGTATTTTTACCCAAGACCCCCCCCCACAGGAAGTTTTGGTCACATGTTTAACATGTGATCAAAACTTCCTGTGATTAATGTTGAGTTGAATAAATTGATAGAAACACCGAAGTTAAGATCATAAACGTAATGAATGTCATTTTTAATTGCAATTAAATAAGAGATCCGATGACACTTGCTATGTCTTTTCTTATCTAATTAAATAAAATCATTTATCCATCAGATCATATTCAAAACAAACAAAGTTAATAATTAAAAATAGGCTTTCAAAATTAGGTTACTCAACTGAATTAAAAATACTAGCTAACACTTGTGCAACCAGACAAATAGTCAGCTGATAAAATTATTAAAAATTTATATAATAAATAAACAGCAGGATATCATTTTCAAGTCTCTCCCAAGTATGACACTAAATTTATTTTAGTTATTGGAAAATAAGCATATTCAAAAAAAAAAAAAAAAAAAAAAAAAAATTAAATGCAGTCCATTTTTGAACAATGCTCTACCGGAAGTTGAGAGATGATTTAGAATAGCAAATAATTTAAATATGGTGGAAAAATCAATTTAAAAAAAAAAAAAAAAAAAAAAAAAAAAAGAGTAAAAATAAAATAATTTCGAAGAAATTCTATTAGAAATATATTGTGATCAAGTAAGAAAAATCTAAAGCCAGATGTGATTTTTATGTTTAAAATCCTTTGTAATGTTCAACGGAACAGAAGAGAAACATACCTGCAATGCATTTTTTTTATTTTCAAAACCAATTGATAAAAAAAAAGAAAAAAAAAAGAAGACAGCCTTAAAACTAAAAGCTCTGCTTTGTGTTTTTTTCACAAGCTTTTTAAGATCAATCTGTTTTTCAACACATTTTTCATTCAAGTCAAACTTTCAGGATAGTCGCAGACTTAATTTATAACCAGAAGGATGTAAACAAAATTATCAACAATAAAAAATCATGTTGAAACTGTATTATTAATTAACATTTAAACAACTCCCCTTTCCACCTGTTCTACAAAAGCTGCTAGGAAAATGAACCGAAAAGTGTGAGCAATGTTTGAAATCTGTACCAGCTCGACACAGATTATGCGCATCATTTTTATCTTCGTCCATCAGACAGGTATTTAACAAAAAAGCTTATAAACCAGGCAAGCAAACACGACGTCATGCACAACCACTACTACGGTTATCTCAGTATTTAATAGTAAGCACTCATAAATAAATAGTTACAGTAGCGCAAGATGAGCTAATGCGAATGTACCAGTACTTCGTTAGTTATCTTCAACAACTCAATCTGAGGTATTTCCATGAAGAAAGCTTTTTGATTAAGAACACCTGATACTTACACTGAGGATATGTGGCAGATGAAATACAATGGCAAATAAATTGAGTTTCCAACTTTCATTTAAAGTAATAGTAGTAATAGTAGTAGTAAAAATCATGGCTGTTATCATGAATGTATGTGAAGACCTGATAACAAGAGAGAGAGAGAGTGCTCTCACTATAGTTACAAGAGAGAGTAGTGAAGTATAACTAGTCACCGATTGATTGCAGTTAATCAAGTCTCGCTTCCTTCCTTTGGATTCGAAAACGTAAATGACCTTCCTACAAGATGGACATCTGCTGCATCAACTTTAAAAAAAAAAAAAATTAAAACCAATCTTTTAAGTGTTACTATAAGTTAAATAACTTATTGTTACTTGATCATGATGAGAAGAAGTCAATAGAAAAATTAACTGCATTTTTATTTGGGAATAAAACAAAAGAATTGTTCCTCTTGAACGTAAGTTTCTACTTTCAAATGTGCTTCTTGCAGTTTATTAATAGTATTATATTGTGGTAATCTAGATTTTTTTAGTGCAATATTGTAAATACTAAATAGTAATACCAGGTTTTCAAAATGCTTTCCCAAAGATAAGATACCTGGTGTTTTTCTATATAATGCTGAATTGAATGACAACAAAAAGTTGGGAACATATGTGTTGCTTTAAAATAAATTAAACTCACAATCCAATCTGTGTATTAGAAATAAAAATAAAATCTATACGAAAGAAAAAAAAGTGATTATAAAAGCTGGATTTTAACATTCATTTAAAACGTAGTTACGAGAGAAAAAAAGATAACATGTACAGCGATAAAAGCTAAAAAGGTTTCGTTTTTCGATATTACAAAGAAAATGGCTATAAAGAAAAATGCAAATAACATGGAGGAGGAACCAGAAATTAGTACATTTTTCTTCACTTTCAGATTGTCTTTTAATTTGTAGCGGTTCTTTGTTAAAATCCACTGACACGATAAAACAGTTATTATATTTTATGTTAGTAATTAATATTTCACTGCCAAGTCGGGTAGTTAAATCGGTTTCCACGTAAACAAAATGAAGTGTTGTTACGTGTGGCCACTTTCGAGATTAGGAGCGCGTAGCAGGTACACTGGTACTGTTTTTGGAAGAATGGCACTAACAAGAACAGCATATGACACTGACAGTAGTCAGCACATAAGCTAGAGTAATAGACTAGAGAGTAATAAATAATACACATGTTTACCCATATATTATATATGCAGCAGGGGGGCGTGTGTCCAAGAAGAAATTCACGAACTTTTTTTCTTTTTCTTAATACTGCGCATCTGGTTCAAGAAGCAGATGTTAGGATTGGTACAATTTTTGATCCCAGATCTTTGTACTTGTAAAATCCAAGCTATAAAAAGCATACCTCACGAATGAGAAATAATTACACAGATTTGAAGAACTTTGTAGTTTTGAATTACTTTTTTTTTTTTTTTTCCATAAACGCAGACGGAAATGATGGGGCCGAGGTAGGAGTACTATTCAAACCTCAATGACCGGTCACAACATACACCTCAAAGAATGAGGTGTCAATTTCAATACTAAATTATTGGTTGCTTTTAATAATGCTATACAAATTTATGCATTTTTAGGTTTCATCATTTAAGCCTTCGAAAAAATAAAGATTTCTCCATATTGTATTCACTTGGAATCGTTAAAATAAGTTTACTTTAGTGTTATAAAAAGAAAAAAAAAGGAAAAGAAAAAACAAAAAGGTGGGTTTCTAAGCCTATTAAAATTGCAAATAAAAAAAATGGTATTCTGGTGATGAATGCCAATGACATCATCATTGGACAGTCACATAGCGAGTGTCGAGGAGAGTATATAGATTTTATTTCTTTGATTTCCTTCCGTTTTTAAAGAGGAAGAAGAACCCACTACCAAAACAACAGGTGGTGCAGTAAAAAGACACCTTGGGTAAGAAGTTTTATAATCTAAAGATGGCGACTGTCATGTGACGACGATGGATTGTTTTGTTTCAGGGTGGATGGATTCAATCTGACATCACAATCACCAGTAACAACAAGCTACAGTACACTTATCAGATTCATAACGATTACAGCAACTTGGATACAACCAACTGCAACTTTATGACTGCAATGGTACAAATAATGTTTGTGTTATCTGTAATTTTTTTTCTTTTTTATTTAATTTATTTAGCTACTAGAGCAGTACTTATGATTCTACACACAATAAGAAGTGTATTTATAGTGAGTGACCGAAGATGAACGAACATATCTTAGAAACTAGAGATACAGTTTAAACACGAAAGTTAATTTAAAAGTAAAACCTTGTCCATTGAAGACACACCTTAGGCAGGTATGACATACTGAACGTAGGTGTGATAACATCAAAAACAAAACAGGATAGAATTGAATGGGCGAAGATAAAAGACAAATGTGGTAGTGGGATGAAATTTAAGCAGACACTCCAGTACTCCATTACTACATGTGTCTAAATGTGATTATATATAAATTTTTTTTAGTGTCACATAAAGTGCTATTCACATACACTTCACTTTAAATGTAATTGCCGGTCATCGGAGATATATGCTGAAAGGGCCTTGCCAAAGTGGTAAAAAAGATGATTTTTTTTTAAAACTGAAAGTGCTTCTTGGTCAGGCCTAGAACTTTTCAGCACCCCACTCATATGTGGGAAGTGGGGGGGTGATTATGTTGGGTCATTATTAATCGATGCTTAATGATGAGAATTCTAGGTTGGGTCATAGCACAGGTAAGGGACAGATTGAAAACTGAAAAGTAAAACAAATGAGCCTTTTTAAAAGGTGAGACAAGCTGTTCAATATGATGGTTATTTTTAGATCAGTTCAGTTCTTTCCTATTGAAACCACTTTTTTGTGGACTATTGTAAAAATGTAAATTATTGTACAATTTTTTCGCTTAACCTCTCTATCGCCCGATTGAGGGTGTGGCATGCACGATTAGGAACTTTTTTTTTTAACTCTTCTCCATAAAATAATTGTTTCTAGTCTACTGAGAGGTTTTTTAAAGAAGAAAAATAATAGTAAATAAAATATTGCTCCTAAGAGGAAAGTGGCGGTTTAAGTATTTGAATTGATTGAAGCAATAAAAATATTGTTACATTTCCTCTTATTTAGAAAATTTAAAAAAAAAAAAAAAAAAAAAAAAAATTATATTTAATCCATTAGTAACGGTAAATAATAACCAGAAGTGAAATAAATCTCAGATCGGATTATGACAAAGAAAAAAAAAAGTCAAATAAAATGACGATAATATTTATTAATAGATTTATAGAAATTAAAGGCAAAATTATGTTCAAATCGTAATATTTTAGGAGTCATTAACTGTCGTACGTCATACAATGCCAACAATGGGTACTATTATTAAAATTCCGTTAAAAAAATATTGAAATTTTGTTTAATGTTCATTACATTCTTAAAACTAGAATTACCTGAATAAATATGTATTTTAATTTTCGACATACACTGTACAAAATGACCAACTTACGATTTTTTTTTTAGCTTTACTCATCAAGTTTCCGGGATACGAAATATTTTTCAGCTGTCCACGGACAAACATCCCCCCCCTTGGACTCTTTATTCTAGCTAGATCTATTTTACTTACTACTTCGATCTGAATTACGATATGTCCAATAGTTGAGTGAAATGAAATGTCCACAATTTTAACTTTCATAAGATTCATTTTTGTGTCTTCATTTCAATTCTCACATATTTGGATAACGTAAGTGTTTTAATGTTTATTTTTAAGAGGCTAAGTCATTGTTGGTAATCAAAAATTGAAAGGATTTAGGATCGTGATAATAATTTTATTAGAGAAAATAAACACTTTCTTAGGTAATATCCACAATTCAGACTAATTTTACTTTCCGATTTTAATTGGAAGAGAACATTGTAGAGGAAAACGTGCTTTTTTTACAGGAATTATATTTAATCAGCTGAGCTTTTCCTGTATTTAAAAATTAGAATAAAAAAATAGAGTTAAAAAAGCGCATTTCCAGGAACTGTTGGATTTTTAAGTGATACGTTTTAAATTTAAAAAGAAATAGAAAACCTACCGAGGATATATTCTGCAGTAATAGGGCTTTTGACAACACACGAAGAAACGTCATTTACAAAAAATATTATTCATTTAGTTTAGTCTTTTTAGACGAAAGAGAAAGTCTAGATTGCAGACATCCGTACCAACAATAAAATAACACAGATGTGTACAGGAAAGGTAAGAATGCATTAATGATTCTAAAAGAGAAGTGTTTAATTTTTAAATTAAATCCAACAAGTTTATATACACATCACGAGATACACATAAGACGAAGGCAAAAAAAAAAAAAAAAAGAAAATGTAGATAGATAGATGCTGGAGAGAAAGAGAAAGAGTGAGAATGATCATGATGACGCGTTATCCTGATTAAAAAAAATAGTGGGGAAGGAAGAAAATAATGATCGATGATTTTTTTTTTTTTTTTTTTTAGAATAATTAATAGTCATGGCCGCAATATGGAAAAGGAGTTTCCGTTAAGTTTCGCAAGAAATGGTCTTATATGAAAATATAGGCGGTCGACGGGATGAAGTGGAACAATATTTGGTTAGAACATACCTCACAAACAAGGAAACACAAGAGACTCAGTCAGGGTCAAACTCAAAGATGGCGAATTGTATAACGAAGAACTTAGGAAGCGGGAGGAGGAGATTACAAAAACGAAGTAGGAGGAGAGCGCCCAAAGTACCGGTAAAAGTAGTTCCTACTATCGAAGTAGCAGAGGGAGAGATTTTAAATTAGGTAATAATAATTAGAGAAGAATATATAGTTGCAGTACAAGTAAGAGAACAAGTTGTGGTAGGAGGAGAGGCATGTGTTGCTAATACTCAAGAGGACGATGGAAGTGGTGGTAATCACATGTGAAAGGGAGGATGAGAGGGAGTGGTTGCAGCGGGAGGTACAAGAGAATTGTTGAGGTTGGAGGTAGCAGAATTTAGGAGAGAAAGAGAAAGTCAAACAGATCGGATGATAGGGATAAATGAGTGCTGAAAGGGAGATAATTCAGTCTATCATCATCATAAACATGGTCAACATCACCTTTGCTTATCTGCTAATATTTTTTACATTTTTCTTCAATTTCATTTAAGTCACCACAGTTAATTAAAGTAAATTTTTTCTGTGAATTAAAAAAATCATGAATAGTTCCAACTTACACGATATTTAAGTGTATTCCATTAAGTGTTTGATGATGCAATATGAATACATTACTAAGAGATATTGAATTTTAAAATTATTGTCAATAATCATGAGCATTTTACAAAGAAGAAAAAATTATTGATAATAATGTTTACACTTATTGTTAGTATTACACAAATTATCTCTTTTGGATAAACCCTATTTTAATATCATCATCATCATCATCATCATCATCATCATATTATTATTATTTTTTTAAATGTCATGTCTCAATCGGGACATAAGCAATCATGACTTGCCACAAATTTTGTTTCTTTATTATTTGTGATTTGCCATAGTTTCCTGGGAAAGGTAGTGGAGTGGTTTTGCATTGTCATTCCTATTGTTTTTGAATTCAGAGTAGTTCTTCTCTTAGACTGGTAACTGTCTAAGGCTAGAGAGTCTAGTCTACCCTGTTATTTAATTAATAGCTGGTGACACAAGGGACAGATTCATCCCTTTCCTAAGGGCATTTGTGCAAAAGTGGATGTGACAGCCTAAACCAGAATTAGAACTTAGTTTGCAGATTCCACTTTCTGTGCCAATAACCATTACATTATTTGTGTATTATCATTATTAGAATCATAATTATCATTATTAGAATCATAATTATCATTATTAGAATCATAATTATCATTATTAGAATCATAATTATCATTATTAGAAGCATAATTATCATTATTAGAATCTTAATTAATTGTTGTATCAATAATGCTTAATTTTACAAACTTGATTATTGTGTTTTCATTAATTGCTTAATCATCATAATCATCTATGATCATTATTATTATTAAATACTGTTATTATTATTATTTATAATATTAGAATGATCACAAATAATAATACTGTTATTAATTTTATTTTACTGCTTTCATTTTATTATCCTTTTTATTATTGCTAATAATATTAATATAAACTTTCAAGTTAAAACTATTATCTCCCAGAATTACAATTATGTAAGAGTAATTTCCAAGAGAGAATAATTTATTTTTCTTCCAAGAGAGAAGAATTTGTTCTCTTCAAGACCGTAGATGTTCATTACTTGAGTTGACACCAAAGATTCTTAAGAGAATAATTCCCAAATATATATGAGTAATGTATATATGACATTTGACACTAGATCCTTTCCAGCATCCTTTCCAAATTACAGATTACTCACCTTTTTTTTTTTTTTTTAAAGTTCTTTCAACCCAAAGCAATAAAGCGTGAGAGAATATGAGAAAAAAAAAACATTATTAAGGAGAGAGAACAATAAAAGAACTGGAATTAAGAAGCAGGAAGCTCATGACAGACATTGCATTTAAATTTTTGAAGATCAAGTTGACTGGAAAGTAAGAAGCCGGTAAAGAGTTCCATACCAAAGAAGAAAGCTTATCAGAACAATTATGATGAAAATATTTATAGAAAAGTCACAGGAAGCTACATTATGGCAGTGAGAAAGTGTCTTAAGTTGAGATGCCAGGTCAGGACTAATAACATTGCTGATTCTTCTTTGTGTTTATCAAGAATCTCTAAATACATAACAGAAGCACCAAACCAGATTTGGAAACAACATTCAATTCATGGATGAATGGTAGATTTATAAATATGCAAGATAGATTCTGGTGAGAAAAATTGTCTAGCATGACAAAGTGAATCAACTTTTCTAGCAGCAGACCTAGCAACTGATTCAATATAATCTTTCCACTTCATCTCATTGGAAGCTTGAAAAGATGTAAGGAGTTACTCTCCTGGAGGTTTTCATCAGACATGATGATCGAAGGCAAAAAAGGTTCTCTCAGATGATTAAAAGAGAGCAATTTCATTTTAGAGACATTAAAATTAACAAGTTATTTCTTGCCCCAGTTAACAACAGATTGTAGTGATTTTTGAGATCAGCTGCTATTTGACCTTATCAAACTGATCAGACTTACTATTAAGGCAGGAGTAAATAGTTGTGTCATCAGCATAGATACCAAGTTAAGAACTGATGACATCAGGAAGGTCGTTAATGAAAATTAGGAACAAGATAGGTTCAAGCAGAGAACCAGTGGTGGCATCCTACTGGTTTGCATTGGTTTTCACAAACTGATTCTTAAAATTATAAAAACTTAATGAACCAGTAGTTGGATTATCTGAAAATAATCTTATATATTAATAGCCAATAATAACTAAATAGATAATAACATTACTGTAAGTTCTGCAGAAAGTGAAAGAGGGTTTTTTGTGATGAACATAATTTATTCTAACAAAGGAAATCATCTTGAAGTTAAAAATGTGATAAATCTTCTAGTCATAAATTTGATAGGTCTTCCATTGGATCTTTGGGACTGCAGCGATTCAATTCGAATGTGGCTAAGAAACCATAGCACAGCTGATGACACTAAAGTAAAAAAGCATTATACTTCTGAACATAAATATGTTGAGAACAGAATTTCAATCTGGAAATATTTTAATAAATAAATATTTTCTATTAAAATTATCAAAATAGTTTAATTCTTTTTGATACTGTATAAACTGATTTGTTTCCATTCTCAGATTGAAAAGAAAATAAGCAGAATAGGTTCCTGGAATCCAGGTTCTGGAAATTTGGGATGCCGTTATTGGATAGAACCATGGGGCCATCTGCATTAATGCAAAGAGATCTTGTAGTTAAATGAGTCTCTATTCTTTGGACGTTGTTCGAACAATACAACATACCACTTGTTCAATCTACCGTTCTTGCATTCTGCACACTTCACCAACGTAAAAATGTTCACTGCTTCAGCCCTCTTTTATCAGGCCAACACTGCAAGCCAACCAACTAATCAGTGTTCTCCACTTTTGTTCTCAGTTACCCAGGCAAATAGCCTCCTCCAATCTGACCAATCAGCACGTGACTTGCTATTGGTCGAACCATGCCAAACTGTACAAAAATCCCTGTTACAGCACATACTGCTGGAATAGTCAGATGGGAGAGTGATGCCATTTTCAAGGAGAAAAATGCTGATACCACATGCTGCATGTTGAAATAAGACACTTATTTTCTTTTGCACCAGATGCAAGCCACTCTAGCTCCTTTGCTTCTATATGACTGTTTACCACAGATCTAGAAGAGTGGCCATTCAAGATAACTTTGATTTCCTGACTTGATGAGAAAAATTGAATCAGATCAAAAATTTATCCAGGAATATCATAACCTTTCAACTTGTAAAGAAGACCAGTATGCCAAACCATGTCAAATGCTTTTGATATATCTGAAGCAACAACCCGAGCTTCATCATTCTTATCTAGCAGTTGTAAAATTAATAAAATATAAAACAGAAGAAATTGCAAGACATTGAGAAATAATTTATTTATAATCTTATCAAATTTATCTACTTAATTAGTTACTGAATTATTTTTATTTAAATGGAGATGTTGGAAAAATGTTTGGCTCATTCTATCACTCCAAAAAGCACCTTTTTACCATACTTAAAGTTAGATTAGACCAAAAATGGATTATTGCTGCCATCTCTAGCTGGAGCTACTCAATATTTACTTTACAGCCTTGATAAATTTCAAAATCATTTATGCAGTTGTATGGGAGAAAATTCTGCAACATCTTCCCAGCAAATGCAACATGACAACCTTATCACTATTCTATCACTATTTTCAATGCAAATATTGAGATGAGCTCTATTTGTCAGTTCCACCAACACTCTATGCTACTTCCATGTAGATGAATCACCCTCATTTCCTCCACATTACAAAGGTAAGAAGGAAGCTCCACTTTTTTCCAAGAACTGCTACTTTGTAGAACAGATGCCTGCATAGAACACTACAATTTTAACCTTTTCATGTCAAGGGTCAATCATTATCATTTTCATCAAAGTCTTCACTTTCTACCACCATCTCTTTCATTCATATCACACACTTCATTCATCATAAACATTTTAATAGTACCCTCTACCTTGAGTGGATCTCGAGTCTTGTATTGGATGAATTTTAGTATTAAAGATGTGATGTATTGGTAAGTTTCTTAGGAAGACTAACAGAATGTATATATATTTTGTTATGACAAATCTATCAAAGTTATATATTGTTTGAAATGATTCTCTTGTTTTAATAATTCCCTGAATAACCAGCTGAGGTGTTTCTTATAAGTGATAAGATTCACTGTTAAATTTATTGATTCAAGTTTGTGTGCTGTATTGGTTATAAATATGGTTGAATGCTTTTTAAAAGAGAATATTATTTTTAGATTGGATATAAAAAATCAAGAAACATTACAATATATATTAGATCATAAAATTAACAGCTTTCTGTTAATGTTTATTTTTGCCTTCATTTACACATCAGTTAAGGTAGCAAAATTTGATTAAGGGAAATAACTCATTAAGCAAGAGTTGTCTCCCTTAGGATAAGAATACAATCTAATGAGGATATGTTCATAAGTGAACACAAAACTGAAGAGGATATCTGAACTGGATTAGTTGTAAAGCTAAAATTTGTAACAATTACAATGATATTTATTATGAAAAGTCATGAGCACAGGAAAAAGGTGTAGGCATGGACACATGAAGTTAGCTGTTCTTCCAAGTGTGCATTGAGTATTGCTGCCATATCTGGTCTGGAACTCCTATATATTGCAAGATTCTTGACAAAATTGAAAAAAGAGTCTGTAATGTAATTGATCCTGACATAGCATCTTAACTTCACCCACGTTCCCAACATCATGATGTGGTATCCTTCTGTCTTTTCTACAAATATATTCATGGTGACTGTTTTGGTTTCCTCCTTGGTTGCTAGACTGCATGAATTTAAATGTACTACTAAATTAGCTACTAGTTCTCATCTGAACTATCTAGATGTAACCGTATGTACTATTCTAATAGTTTCTTTTCTCACACTTCTCACCTGTGAACTCTCTTCCAGTTTCTTTCTTTCCTGCTATCTACAATCATCAAAAATTTAAATGCAACATCAATTGCCATCATCCTGAATCTTGTACTTTCATTGTCCTTTCTCCTCATTAAGACTTCTCATTCTTTTTCTCTACCCCCTTGTGTCTTAGTGGCATTATCGCCTTGCTTAGGATAAGATGATTGAAAGAAAAAGAAAGATTGTTCATACTTAACTTGGTGTTTCCAAAATTAAGTTTTGTGTCAGATTTTGAATGGGTGATAAAATGCATTCCTTTTCAGGGCAAGTTTCAACATTACAAAATAAAGCAGAAAACTGAGGAAAAATGAAAGACACAACATCTTAGACATCATAAAAAAAAAAACCCAATAAAAATGAGAAAAATAGATTCAAATTTGTTAGTAAAGAAATAAATGAATCATATTAACATGCTACAGTGTGTCATTGGTACCTAACTTAAAACTATCCAGAACAATTCATTAAATTGGTGTATGTGGGTACTATTAGAATAGTATATATATATATATATATATATATATATATATATATATGAGTGATGATGGCTTAGTGGTAGAAATTCTGACTGACACCAAATTGGTTGGCTTTCAGTCCTGGCTTGAGGCATTTGGATGTCTAGTTGCACTGAAAAGCTGTGATACAGCGAAACAGTACTGTCTGTGAATGGTATAATTAAGCTCTTGAAAATATATTTCAGTTGAGCACTGTTGAGAGATAGGCTGATTCTATAAACAACAGCCACCTGTGTTAATGCAAAGCTCTTCAGTAATATGAATTGGAGCACTGTGACTGATTGGCATTTGTTTACATTCATAAAAACAATACTATAGAATTAGCTGTTTCTCCCTGTGATGATGGCTTAGTGGTAGAAACTCTGATACCAAATCAGTCAGGTTTCAGTCCTGTCTTGAGGCATTTGGATGTCTAGTCTCACTGAGGATCTGTGATACAGTGAAACAGTACTGTTTGCGAATGACATTCAAATGACATATGAAGATGATTGACACTGTGATTATATTTTTCTTGCATTCATACAAGTGATTCCTTTTTTGGACATAGAGTGTATAAGAACTATCCAAATGATCATTGGGTTTGGCCTAAGATATTAGCCATTATCAAGGATGATTTTTTTGTTTGTTGATTTATGTAGTGTTGTGTCGTGTATATTGCTAAGTAAGCTTTCGACCTCTGTTCTAGTTGGTGTCCATTTATCATATGAGCTACCTGCTCATATGCAAATTATACTAATTTGCATCACACTACATTTCCCTATAACGGAGGGGCCTTATGCCACGAGTACTTCTTGTACTTCTTCTTGTGCCCTCCTGAACATCTTCCTTTATCTCTCTCCTTTCCCTTGGAGATCTAGATCTATCACGTCTTTCCCTATAATCGAACTGTTCCTCTTGCATACTGTGGTCTTTCTCTTCTAACTTGTCCCATTCTACTTCTTCCTCCTCTAACTCATCCCTCTCTACTTCTTCCTCCGCAGTTTCATTCTGCATTAACTCTTCTGTTATGTCAATAATGGGCATCTCTGAAGGCATTTTCTCATCCGATTCTTCTCCTTGGGATCTTATTTGGTCAGCATGAGCTAGAACACTGTTCCCATTTTCTTTATTTAATATTGCAGTATTATGTCCTTTCTGCATAATAAATTCGGCTGACTCGGGTTGCATATTCCTATTTCTTTTGTACCTTTTGTCTGCCCATTAAGGCAGATGGACTTTCCGGCCTGCCTGCATGTGGAATTGTTCTGTAACTTAATAATAGTCTTGGTAGAAAAACATCGATTTCCTCCTTCTGTTGCAAGCATGCTTTTATGCCCTTCTTTACCGTCTGGACCATCCTTTCCGCTGTCCCATTACTTTGAGGGTCATAGGGAGGGGTCTTGTAAGGTCTACATCCTATTTTTCTTAACCATTCATGCAAATCAGCATCCACAAATTCTGGTGCGTTATCAGTCACCAATGTTCTTGGTGTCCCATTCCTCGAAAATATTACTCTTAATATTTGTTTTACGGTGGTAATTTTTTTTTATCAGGTACTCTCACCACTTCAGGCCAACCTGAATATGCGTCTACTAATATTAATAATAGTCCTATCCCATTGACATAGGCATGGTCCATGTGTACTCTGCTCCATGGTTCTACTTCTCGGGGCCATACATGTATTTTCTTTTGCTTAAAATTCCTGAGTTCTGTGCATTTTTGCATCTTCTTACGTAGTCTTCTACGTCTCTTGAGTACCCCGGCCACCACGCTTCCAATTTTAATCTTCTTTGCGTAGCTGTCACTCCACAATGTATGTCATCGTGTACACTTTTTTATAACCTGTCTCCTCTGTGTTTCTGGGGAACTACCAAGTCTCCATTACATATTATCCGTTTTCTATAGTCATTCTATGTCTAATTTCTTTGAATGGTCTTTCAGCCATTGAACAATTTCCCCAGCGATTCTGTTTTATCCTCGACATTATTCTATTTAACACTGGGTCATTTGTAGTTTCAGTAGCCATTTTATCTACAGATATTACAACGGTTTCTACAAGGTGCAAGAATGTGTCTTCAAATTCCTCGTCGTTTTGTCCTTCTCCTTCCTATAAAACCTCAATCTAGATAAGGCATCAACGTGCGGTATCGTATTCCCTTTAACATATTCAATGTCAAAGTCGAACTCCATCAGTCTAATCGCCCAGCGTAATATTCTGGACGTTGTAACTTTCGGTAGCTCTTTTCTTGGGTTGAAAATAAATTCCAGTGGTCTGTGATCACTTTTCAACAAGAATTTTTTTCCCATCAAAAACTGTCTTGCTCTATCCGTTGTCCACACTATGGCTAGTGCCTCCCTTTCTATATTCGAATAATTATATTCAGTTGTTAATCTCGATAAGTACATTATGAGATGCCCATCTTGTGACAAAATACCAGATATGGACTGCTCACTAGCGTCAGTAGTTAGAGTTATGTCCTTCTTAGGGTCAAAAATTTGTACTATTGGCTTTTTTGCCAGAATCTGTTTTAAGTTTTCAAAGGCTTTCTGTTGGTGTTCTAACCAAATGAATTCCACATTTTTTTCTTAACTTAGCAAATGGTTCTGTCAACTCATTATATTTTGGTACATATTTTCTATAAAAATTTACCAAACCTAAGAAGGACTCAACTCTTTTTATTTTTCGGTGTAGCAACTTTTTAGAATTTTCTCTATTAGTACTTTATCTGGAGAGATCACTTCCTTTGATATTGAGTAACCCAAAAATGATATTTCCTTACTGTTGGTTACACAGTTTTTTGTATTTATTGTCATACCAGCGTCTCTTAGCCGGTTCAGTATATTTTCAGTTTTTTTCTTTAAATCATCTTCATTTAAATCTCCAACACATATATCGTCTTGATAACAGATGGTATTTGCAACATTTCCTATTACTTTTTCAATAGCTTTTTGAAAAATTGCACTTGCCGTTTTTATGCCATACGGCATTCTTTTCCACCTTAACAGGCCTATAGGTGTCGTCACTTCTTTAAAATTTTCATTTATCGGTATTTGGGGGTAAGCTGATTTTAGGTCTATCTTCGAAAATACTTTCATTCCAGCAAGTTTATGTAAAGCTACTTCCACATTCGGAATAGGGTACGAGTCAGCACAAACTTTATGGTTCACCCCTATTTTATAATCTCCACAAATTCTCAGGTCACCATCTTTTTTTTTTTTCAATACCACAATGGGTGATGCCCATTTACTTCCTCCTGGAGGAGCAGGTTCTAATAAGTCTTCCTTTATTAGCTTTCGCAATTTAGCTATTACCAACGGTAATAAATGCACTGGTATTTTCTCGTTTCGTCGTAGGAGGGGGAAACATTTTCTTTTAATTTCAGGCTAGCTTCATAATTTTTAATTTTCCTGTTTTTCTATTTCTATCTCATTAATCAACTTCGTTGAATTTATTTTTAACACGTCATTCCCCAATAGTCCATGCATTTTTCGGCAATTTGTAACTATAATGGGTACTATTTCATATTTTCTTTTTAGTTCTATTGAACCTTCAAAGTAACCCATAATTGCTATAATCGAGCCATCAAACTGACGTAATTGTACGTTGTTTTTTTTTTAAAAACGGTTTTCCCATTTTTTCCCACAAATTTCTGGGTAATATCGTGACCTCACTACCTGTGTCGATTGGCATTT
This sequence comes from Acanthosepion pharaonis, assembly GCA_903632075.3. Classification (NCBI taxonomy): domain Eukaryota; kingdom Metazoa; phylum Mollusca; class Cephalopoda; order Sepiida; family Sepiidae; genus Acanthosepion; species Acanthosepion pharaonis. Next base: position 1,379,555 of record CAHIKZ030002124.1, on the reverse strand, counting down.
CGACAATACAGTCGTTGATTTTCACTTTTATTTTTGTATCTCCGTTCTTAGATCCAGTATTTTGTATATTATCCTTTTTACATTAAAAATCTGTCTATTTTCATCCTCTACTCTTTCCACATTTTTCGTTTTACATACTTCTTTGAAGTGATTTTTTTTAAAACACTTTGAACACGTCTTTCCAAAGGCTGGGCATTATTTTTCTTTTTTCATTTCATGAATTTTTCCACAGTACGCACAATTTTTTCTTTTTGTTTGTACCGTATATGTTTCAGCCATTATTTCTTTGTATTTTTATTTTGGTTGTAGGTATGTATTAATTCCTGCTGTTGTATAAATTCTATACACATATTCAAAGGCATGTTTGTAAGTTGTAACTGTTCCATTAACTTATATCTATGTGCTGAATTATGCATACCTTCAATTAATCTTAGTTGGATTAATTCTTCTTCCGTTGTCTGCTCTTCTGTTCCTAGTTTTTCGAATTCACAGTGTCGGAGTTAACTCCTCCTTCAGTCCGTTAACCCTTTCACTAGGGGTCTCCCTTTCCTGGCTATAAATAGCCGCTGACCCTTCACCTCTATCTCTTTTTCCTTCAGGATTTCAGCTATCAACCTCGAAATGTAGGCTCTAACAAGGGATAGCGTGGAAACACGCTAAGCACAATATTCACACACGTACGCACATACAGGATATTCACACACGCACGCACATACAGAATATTCACACACACTTCGTCCTTTGTACTGTTTCCATGTATTGTAACTTGTTATTAATATATATTTGTATATACATATATTATTGGTCTTGTGTTTTGTTTGCTTTCTTTGCCTTCTTCTTTGGACTTAATCAAAGTCCAACCTTTTTATGTAGTTGGGCCCGGCGGGCAGGAGTATCTGAACCTTACTTGCGTTTTTTCTACGTCTGACTTCCATCAACAACATAACAGCCACGCCATGAACCCTCAACAAGTGGTAACCGCACTTCTTAACCGGTGTAAATATTTTACTATCGGTTCATCCACTTCCTGCTTCATTGCCTTAAACTTGGTCCTTTCTGCAATCACCAGTCTTTTCTTTGGCCTCATGTTTCCCTTAATAACCTGACTTATTTCTTCGAAAGTCATTTCTTCTAGTTCTCGAGGGTAAACCATTGTAGCAACCTTCATAATCGCTTCACAACCAGCTGTAGCCATGAACAAGTCGGTGATTTCATTTTCCCCTCCTCTGTTTTTGTTGCCTTTCAACTTTTTACATCTTACATTAGCAGCAAAACAACGCATCCGCGTATCTACGTACTCTGGGTCTTCAAGGACCAAAGAGTATCCTATCGGCGACGCCATTGTTGTGTCGTGTATATTGCTAAGTAAGCTTTCGACCTCTGTTCTAGTTGGTGTCCATTTATCATATGAGCTACCTGCTCATATGCAAATTATACTAATTTGCATCTCACTACATGTAGATTTTTTTTATAGCAATAGGAATGTTTTAATTACAGAACACTGTCAGCATGTTATGACCGTTTTTATGATTGATTGATATTATTGAGTGTTAGTTTCTTTTTTATTGTTAACACTTTTATTGTTTTTTTAACCATTAAAACATACACACACATATATCCTTGTATATTTTGGATAGGAGTCATTCCCTTGTTCAAATTTAAATTTAATTTAAATCAAAGGGGAAAAAAATTCAGTAAGGGGCTTTGTGCACAAAGACCCCTTTGATCAAAATGAAATATACTTATCCAAGTACTCTGGGAATCATTCCCTTGTTCAAATTTAAATTTGATTTATATCAAAGAGAAAAATTATCTGGTTGGGATATGAAACTCATTACAGAGAGTGCAAATGCAGAAATTCTTTTGAATGATGAAAGTACTTTACATAGAGAGCAATGGTAGCAGTTCTTGTTACATTAAATTTACAGAATTGAGGGATGGCCAAATATTATTTTTATCTTTCTTATTTGCTGTAGTATAGGATAAATTTTTGGTGGCATTTATTTCATGTATCTATTTTCACATGCAACATTCTACTCCAGAGTTATAAACCGGGTGTAACAGCAAAATTGTCCAAATCGTGTAACAACATGTGATAATTGTCAATCCCACAAAATGTTTAATATCTAAAAAAACCCACTAAACTAATTGAGTTTCTTTTTTTCGAGGGTTTTAGATAAGATATTTAACCATCTTGACACCATTTGTTGTAAGAATCACTGAAAAACCCTTTGAGTTATTCAGCTAGAAAGAGAACAGGTTAAAATCGTTTTTGTCAGTCCCACTATGTCTTCCCAACTGAGTAATGGTGAGAGGATCTTTCAGGCCTTCAGTAATGGTACCAAAATTCATACTGTGGCTTCCATCTTCATATTCCATTCAAGAACTATCAAGAGAATGGTGAATAAGTTTAAAAAAGAGGGAACAGTAGAGAGGAAGACTGGATCAGCAGGTCACAACAGTAAGTGGGATCATCATTTCAACTTAGAGGTGAATACATTCTTATTGTTCAAAGTAGAGTCCAATAGTATTATAAAAGCCTTGGAGAACTCAGGTAAGATATTTCTTAATCATTTCTAAGATTCAAAGCGTAACCAAACAATTGGACAATTTTGCTGTAACACAACTTGGACACTTTTGCTATACAATATACCCAGTATATATACACAGACAATGCAGCCAGTAGCTGTTGTGGCTGGCCCTGCTTATGGCAGTGTAATCTGTGTGTTGTGGAGGTAAGGAAAATTTTTTGTACAAAGTTATTAGATTTTAACACAATATGTTGAAACTAGTGTTATTATATCAGATATTTCAACACATCTATATGGCAGGGTTCAATGTTATTCTAATGTTACCTAATATATTAAATTTTGGGAGCCCTTGAACATGCATAGAACCTGGGCTACTTCTTTGTTTTGTTCCCCTCTCCTATAAATATATAGATACAAAGAGAGTCAGTTAGAGAGGGATATGAATCAGTGCTGAAAAGTTCTTATCCTCGCCAAGAAGCATTTCTCCTGAAAAATCAGATAATTAATCTTTTGACAGATTTTGAGAAATGTCTAGAATTTTTTAGCACTCCCTAATCCTGATTAAATGCCTATTATTTAGGTTAATCTAGTTTAAGTCAAAATTTTACATAAAGCATTGAATTATGACTAAATAATATGAAACCTTATAATTAATTTTTGAATAGTATATCTTTTATCTCTGTTTTTTGCTTTTTATTGCCATATATAGCAATTGTACAGCTGATTTAAGTGATGTGAATCAATAAATCCTTGCTGACCAAACCACTGTTACTAAAAGACAGGATTGTGAAGATTAAAGATTCAAGTTCAAATCTTTCTAAACAATGCTACTTATTTAATGATCATAGATTGATGATCTGAGAATTGCATTGAAAAGCAATCAAAATATAATGAAAGAAATACTAACCAAAAATGAAGACTAATGAATAAATACAGGTCATCTAAGTAATTTTTAGGATAAAAACATCTTTGGTATAGTTAGGCTTAAATCATTTTAAAAATACTAAAATTTTATTTGATAACTACATTTTGATTATTTACACAAGGTGGACTATAGCCTGAATATAAATAGTGTAAATAATGATAACTCCTTGCCCAGAAATTCAGACAGAAATTACATTTTAATTATTTTCCATTGTCTCCTACAGAATCAATGAATCATTGATTGGAAGTGGAATAAAAATAGTCTATACCAGATGATGGATAAGGATTGATGGGAAAACAGGTTTTGCTTGACAGTTCTAAAAGTTCATCGTCATCATCATCCTTATCATCATCATCATCATCATCATCAGGAAATGCCAGTTGCACAAATCCTCAAGAATTTTCGCTCCAGCTGTTGCAATTATCTATCGCATCTGGTGAGTTTACGGATTGGCATCCACTGTCTTCACATATTTACTTGATGTACAATTTGAATGGGTGACCAATGCTAGTGTGTCTGTGCTTTGCTGTCCATAACAAAACGTTACTGATAAGCTCATCCTTACTTCTCTACTAATGACATTCAAACCTTGTCCTTCTCTCCTAAATGACTTGTAGGATGGGAGGTAGATAGCCATAGAGCTGCTTTTTTGTAGGGTGTTGTTTCCAGGAGAGATTCAATGCATCTGTATAGCAATTCCATGCACCATGTAGTATCAGTCTAGCAATTCAATGCAATATGTAGTATCTATCTAGCAATTCTATGCAACATGTAGCATATATTTAGCTTGTTTTTCATTCATTTTATCAATGCACATAAAGTGCAATCATAGTGTAAGACAGATATAGCTATATCTTGGAAAAAATCTCTTTTTCCTTTTTATTTTGATTTCTAGACTATTGACTGTTTGTCTATTGTGGGCAAAGTTTTGCCAATGGGAATGTTCACATCACTTTTAGAGGAAGTGATGTCATAATTTTCTCAAGGGTATTTGGGAAAAAGTGAATGTAACCATCTTGACTGAAATTTGAAATCAACTTGATAAGATTTTGTTCCAAGCCTCTAATCATTACACCATCAGTATATCCACAGTATATCTATGACAAGAGACAATATAAAAGATGGTAGCCTGTAAGTAACATAATTGAGATATTAATTAATTAAAGAAGAGACAAAAAAACTGACATATTTAAAGTGCTAAAATGTATAGAAAATGATATAATGATTTGTTGCCTTGTGCCAACATTAAGGAAAGTTTACATTTCTAGAGAAACAAGTAAGCAACAAGTTCATTATGATGATGATTATGACAGACATTAACTATCATGTGACATTTTTCTTTTATGTACTGTTTGTCTTGGGATTTTCGGCCTTTGGCTCGGATCTTTCATATTCTTTTTATTCTAAGCCCCAACTCTTGGGGGTCTTTCTCCTAGGCAGTACCTCTCCTTTGAGAGGGGGCTGAGTTTATTGCCCAGTACCTGAGGACTTTCAAAAATGGGAAGTGCCAAGGGAGCTTGGGAATTTTTGCATGGTATTGCCATTAAACTCACTTTAAACCTCAACCTTGTGTCACATCTGATTGCAACATGGACATCCTGGTAAATACCTGTACTGTGTCTCTCCAGGAAGTTAATGATAATGATTCTCCACAACTTCCTGTTCCAGTGTAGCTCTCAGCAACATTTGACACCTTACCACCCCTCTTTGTCCCTGTTCTGCCATCCATTCACACAAACTCATAACGTAGATTACTCACTGTCTTCCCTTTGTTGAATTCGGTCTTCCCTACATCCTGTGAGTATTAAATTTTCTAAGCCTTCTTTCCACATCATGTATCCCTGAAATTTTAACTGTCCCTTTCTGATTTTAAGTATAATGTCTTTTTAGTCCTCATTTTCCTTAAAATATCTTTTTTGTTCACATTTTGAGTCAATGGTATTTTCAGCTCCCAATTGTTGAATCACATCTCTGTCACTTTTAGTCTCTTCTTCATCCTGTATTCACTGCTATATAGCAGATATTGATATTACAAAGAAGTTCAGCAGTTTTTCCTTTCTTCTAATAACATTTTTCTCTTAATAATTTAATTTATGAGAGTGAACTGAAAAGTTTATAGATTGACTATGAAGGAGTGATGCTAGAGCTGTGAAATCTTGCATGCTTTAATTTCAACTCTTGTTTTTTTCCAGGTAAACTGACATCTGACTGTTCAGAGAAGACTCCAAAAGTAACTAGTAATGACTTCTTTTGGAAATGGACAAAATTTGGCATCATTGTGTTATCAAGTACCTGCAGAAAAAAAGTGTTTAGCTCTCAAGGACATTCATGCTGATATGTTTTCTACATTAAGGGATGATGCTCCAGCTTTATCAACAGTGCACAAGTGGGCAGCTGAATTTAGCAGGAGAAAAGAGAGTATTGAAGATGACCTATCTTAAAAACTGCCACCATGAAAACATTGATAGTATTCACCACATGATGATGGATGATAACCGATTAAATATAAATCCAATGCAATTAGAATATCCCATGAGAGATCTGAGAATATTCTGTACAATGGCATGAAACTTGGCATGACAAAGGTTTCTGCTCAGTGGGTGCCACATCTTCTGACACCTGATCAAAGGCTTACCTAGTTTACAAACTCAAGATGAATGTTGGATTCATCATTTTGAACCAGAGACAGAGAGACAATCTATGCAGGGGAAACATCTCTCCTCACCTACTCTGAAGAAGGCCATGGTCATTTCATCTGTAGGGAAGGGGATGGCCTCTGTTTTTTGGGATTCAACAGACATTGTGTTTATTGACTATCTTCAAAAGGGTCATGCCATCAGTAGAGAATACTATGCCAACTCATTGAGGCAGTTATGAAACGTTGAGGAAAACTGATGAAAGGGGTTTTGTTTAATTAGAACAATGCTTCAGCACACAAGTCCTTGGTTTCAATGGCTGTTGTGCATGACTGTAGATTTGAACAGTTTGATAACCCTCCCTATTCTCCTGATTTAACTATTATCTGTTCCCTAGTTGTCTGGGGACCAGTATCACAGTCATGATGACGTCATATCTGTTGTTGATGACTTTTTTGACCAACAGAACAGTCTTCTTTGAACAGTCCAATGTCAGTTTACCTGGAAATAAACAATACAGTTATTAATAAAAACAGTTGAAATTAATGCATGCAACATTTCACAGATCTGGAATCACTTCTTTATAGTCAGCCTATGAATTTTTTAGCCCACCCTCATATCAACAAATAGTTGATAAATGAAATTAGAATGATAATTGTTCTGAATAACCAAGAATGGTCTCCCTTTGTTTTGTTACTCTCCTCTTTGAAAGAGCCATTTCTGCTTACTGGAACTATAGAAGGACACTATACGCAAACCTTGTATTTGCAGTTGAACAAAGATTTGGACCATGTTTGACCTTTATTCGTTCACTCTGAGAATCCTTTGAATTGCTAACTGCTGTTATTCTGTTAAGTTTTGATTTATTTTTACGGTTTTTTTTTTTACGTTCTTTTTTTTGACTGTTTTGTAAATGTTTGATTTTTCCTTTTCAATTCCTTACCCTCCCCATTTTTATTTTTACTTTATTTTGCTATTATTCTTTTATTATTTAATTTTTGATTTTCTCTTACAGTTTATTTTCCTTCTTTAAATTTATTTTCTTCCCATACTCCCTTCCTAGAGTTTATCTGTTTATTTCTTTTTCTACGTGTTTCGTTCAACTTTATTTTTCTTTGTTTACTATTACATGTTACTTTATTCTGTGTTTTATTTGCCTATAGGTGAAACATAACCATTTTTCTGTTCATCACCCCTCCCCTTCTTTTTGAAATCCTTTCCTATCTAATTATAAAAAAGAAACCGAAAGTGGCCGACCTTAGAAAGTTGGTCAAGAAACATCTTTTCTCAATGAAAAAAGACCCCATAGATAAAGACAATCATGAGGAGTACCCTGTGCTACCAGTTTCACCTTCTAATGAAAAGGCCGTTGGTGGCCAAGATAAGTCAAAGCAAAATATGGAGTCCATTAATGACCAAAAGAATGTGACCAGAAATATGGAAGCCAATAATGGCCAAAACATAAATAAGACAACAACTAATGTAGAGGCCGGGGAATCGCCCTGTTGTTGGAAGTCACCCCAAAAGAGCAATATTGATATTGCGGAGTTCTTGGAGTGTGCCAAGAGTTATGCACATCTTGACATACAAGCTGGGTTCTTGCAGAACCCCATAGAACTTAAGAAAATCGAAAAAAGATTGGTGTTGGTCTTCATTGTCGATAAGCGTATGCGCAAAATTTGTCATTTGACGAAAGACACAGTGATAAAAAGACTGGAGACACTGGGGTTTAAGCCACTTAGAATTGTCAAGCGTTCGGGCTTCTTCATGTGGGATGTATTGCTACCCACACCAGAAGATTGCATAAAAGCGACGAGTAAAGAGCTCATAACGAAAGATCTGATACTGCGTACTGAATACGAGGGTAGGAGAAGGACCACTGTAGCGATGTACGAGGTCATTCTTCGAGTTATCGGGGAACACCTGGCGGCTTTCTTGTCACAGTATGGCGAAATACTAGGTGCTTCCTGCGATAGCTTGACCAGGGGATAGAGTTTTGACATCATGTACGATCATAAGCCTTTCTCTCCATCCCCAACTGTCTGGCAGTAGGGGGCCTGAGGTTGCCGGTCATTGTGACCGGCCGCAAACCAGTGTGTTGGAAGTGTGGAGAGACTGGTCACCTCTCCTCTTCCTGCCCAGAGAAGAAGGCCTCTGGAAGTCAGGCCCCAGTCGACCAAACTCCCCCTCTGTCCGCGCCTGTAATGGGCATGCCAGCTTCCGGGACCGGAGAAACCCCCGGTTGGGTCAACAACTAAACCCCCATTCCCAGAAGAGTTTTTTCCCACTGCAATTGCAGTTGCAGAGAAGGGAGAGGGGAATGTCAGGTTGCTGGCAGGGCCAGACGGAAGCGCCAGACAGCGGGTCCTCAGTCCCCTGAATCCCCCGGGTCGAAAGACATTGACAGCCTCACTCTCTCTGTCAACATTAAGGGCGATACCCCGGCCTCTAAACCCACTCTAAGAGAGCTTCAAAAGAAATATGATCCAGGCCTCGAAAAGACAGAAAAAATCAAGGAGTTGAAAGAAAATTTAGAAAAGAAAAACTGACATAAAACCTCTCCCACCAAAAAGACCACTCAATCATCATCCTCTGCCACACATTCACAACAAGCACATGCTTCTAGTGGAAACTCTAGAAAAAAAAAATCTCCTCTCCCAAAAAGGCTACTCCCTCCACTTCTTCTGGCCCTTCATATTCTTCCCTTTCCTCAACCCATCTACATAAGACCTCTCCTACCAAAAATGCCACTCCCTCCACACTTCCTTCCTATCCCCCAACCTCTCTCAGTATAGAACCCAGCCTGTTCAGACAAAATATTACACCCTGCCACACTCCCAGTCCTTCACCCCTTAAAACACCCGAAATGCCCTCTCCGCTTAATAAAAGATAGAGAAGACCCACTCAGGACTTAAATGATAAAAGCAAAAAAGATGCCAAAACACATCTACAATAGCGGTGAGGACGTTTGCTGTATTTCCCCTGGCCAAGCTGAAAAAGCCATGGATTATGGCAATAGAATAAAAGATCTCAAGTATCTCCTGTCGATTAAACAATATGCGGGCAAAAATATTGAAGAACCTAAAAAATTCCCGGAGGCCCAACGGGTATTAACTAATTAGAACTGGTACGGGAGCGCGGCAATAGCCTCTTTCAAAATAACGCCTCCCATTGCGATCGTGCAAAATGATAAGTTAAAGAAGCTGAAACAATTTTGTGCTGAGAGGGCCCCTATTTTTGTTCACCCCTCCCTTTATAGAGAACTAAAATTGACCTTCCCCTGGCATATAGGCGGTCTCTCCCAAGACGGTACCATGAAGACAGAGATGGGCCACGGGTCGATTGGGGAGGTTGTCGGTATCCTGATCCTGATCATGTTCAATCCAGGAGAGCAACCCTAATCGGTTTGATAATGTCTCTCTGGTTAGCTAGTTTAAATGTCCGAGGCATGAAGTCGGAGTCTTGCAGGGCGAGGCTTTATCGTGACCTTCAGATGTATGTTGTGTGCAAGAGACCCGTTTTTCTTCTCGCGATCATGAGAGCATTCTGTCTAGGGTTTTTTTTCCCCTCTATTCAGCATATTTTGATGGACGCTCGAGGGGTGTCTCTTGGCTGGTGAGCAAGTCTTTGAAGACTGCGTGTGCTCTTGTCTTCGCAGATTCAGCGGGCAGACTTTGCGTGCTGGATGTTACCATTAAGGATAAGGCTCTACGTCTCATTGGGGTTTATGCGCACAATAATCATTTTGAACGGCCTGCTTTGTTTCGACAAATCGTGCCGTTCTTGACGTCATCTCGTCGGGTAGTTTTAACGGGGGATTGGAATGCTGTAGATTGTATAGGGTCAAATTCGGGTACTAACAACCGGGACGTGAAACTATTTCGAGACTTTATCGACAAGTTTGATCTTGTCGATAAGTACCGGAATGAACGCCCTCGGGAGACAGAACTTGGACTAATAGTGGCGGCTCGGCTACTTAGGTGCGTTCTAGCTACTTCGACCAAGACTTAGTCAGGAGAGTCGATGTAGGGCTCTTAGGGTGTCCAAGTTTCCATTATATAGTTTATTCGGATCATAGGCTAGTCTGGGCCTGTGTAAACTTAGATAAGCCTAAGGTTAAGATGGCTGGTTACTAGAAATTAAACTACTCATTATTTGGCGAGCAAGATTTCCGGGACCAGCTACTACTAATGATACAGAGAGAACTGACGGGGGATGTGGTGAGAAATGCCTGGTGGAATAAACTTAAATCCAAAATTAGAACGTTTGCTGCTGATTATAGTCGTCGGCTCAATTTAGATAGATTAGCGGCGCAAACGGCTTGTGAGTAAAAATTTGATCGGGCGATTAAATCCCGTGATAGTGGGGACGTAGCTTTAGCTAAGGCAGAGTTGGCCTCCTTGCTTATCATGAAGGATCAAGCTCTGGTAGTTAGAGATAGGTTAAAAAGAATGTCTTCTAAAGCAACGAATATGGCCGCTGAACTTCGTACAGAGGAGGTTCGGAGTGCATCTCGGCGACATATCGCGTGCGTCACATTGCCGGATAAGCGGACCGTGACTACAAACGAGAGCATATGTAAAACCTTTCGTAAGTACTTTCAGGAACTTTTCACCAGGGAGCCCGGTTTGAGCCCTGCTCAGTTCGACGCCTATTTAGCTGATTTTCCCTGCCTTGAGGCAGCTGAAGCGGCTAGGCACGAGGATCCCATTACAGAGTCGGAAATCTGGGAAGCACTGAAACAGGTTGGCATGAACAAATCTCCGGGATTAGATGGTCTTCCGTACGAAGTGTACTTGAGGCAGTCGCCCGTTTTTGTTCCCTTGCTGGCACTGATTTTCGGCAATTGGATGAAGCTGGGGTCTATACCTCAATGCTTCACCAGGGGCGTAATCAGTTTGGGTGTGTGGGGATGGGTTAGATAACTTTCGCCCTTTAACTACACTGCATGCCAAATTATTATCGAGATAACTTTTTTCTAATATTTTAAAAACCGTCCAATCAATTCACACAAATGTTGGCAACACTGAGCTGCGCAATCACTGAAATTTTCGTACTGATCTGCGCAATGTAAACAAATTGGCGCCATATTTGTTATCAGCACGGTGATTTGAGCGTGCCAAATTATTAGAAAGGTTTAGTAAAATTCCCAGAATTGAGCAAACAAAACGTTTATTAATGTTGAACGTGAATGTTTATGATCAAAAGAATCTAATAAATAAAATAATTAAACAAATAATAACATATACAAACAAAGGCACAGTTTTAAACAAATTAATAGGGAATGTGATTTCTCTGTTTTGAAATTAATTGAAAAAGTCGACGATCCATAGAATTTGTTAATTGTAGGATGTCATCTGCTGTAATGCCGCGAGATATATCAAGAATTGCTTCTCACAACTCAGCGTTGCTCCTGAATTGTCGTCCGTTGGCGTACAGTCTTCGCTTCATGATGCTCCAAAGGTTTTCGATAGGATTCAAATCTGGAGAGGTTGCTGGCCACTTCATTTTTCGAGGTCCATCGAAGCCTAACTGTTTCAAATATTCAGTAGTCTTGTGAGCAGCGTGTGAGGGAGCATTATCTTGCATAAAAAACAATGGCCCTTCTGAAGGCAACTCTTTGCCTTTTTATCCACGGTTCAAGATGCTCCTTCATAAACGCTATGTATGCATCAGCAGTCATTTTGACGCCATCTGGTATTCTCCATGGGCCCACTAATGTGTTTCCAATAATACCACCCCAGATCATTATGCTTCCATCGCCTTGTTGGCATCTCAAACACTGATGGCGATTCTGTCCGTTCATTACCCAGCCTTTGCACCATCTATCTGGCCCATCAAGTGTTGCTCGTTTCGTCTGTGAACAAAACTTTAGAGTCAATCTTCATATTGTCCTCGGCCCATTTCAATCGATTTTGAATGTGATTTCTCGTTAAAGGAGACTTCGATACAGGTTTGACTGTTGTTGCTATTTCCCTCAGATATCGACACCGAGTACTTTTAGACACAGTAGGATCCCCAATACAACTGCAAATCTCTTGACTGGTAAGTCCAGGGTTTTTCGTGGCCTCTCGTTTAAGTCGTGACATGAGACGACGTGAAATAACCCTCGGCTTGCCTTTATATGCCCTTTTGCGTACTTGTGTAGGGTCGGCGGTGAATTTTTCACTGTTTGATGACACTTCCCTATTATTTTAAAAAATTCTAGGGTAGATTTACCTTTTGAGAGTTCTGAGGTAATAGTTTTCTTTTCAGCATCACTTAAACTGCTTTTACGGTCCATCTTTTCACTAAATTCTTATACTCTTCTAATAATTTGGCACGCTCAAATCACCGTGCTGATAACAAATATGACGTTCAGTGATTGCGCAGCTCAGTGTTGCCAACATTGTGTGAAAATTTTGTGTGAATTGATTGGATGGTTTTTGAAATATTAGAAAAAAGTTATCTCGATAATAATTTGGCACGCAGTGTATGTTAAACATAGAGTTAAAGATTTTGGCTAAGGTCTTAGCGAATCGTTTGCAGGCTGTCGTCTCGAGTCTGATTGGCTCCGAATAGACTTGTGCTGTGAAGGGCAGGACTATCCAGGACTACCTTCATATGGTACGCTTGATCATCGAGCAAGTCGACAGTGAAGCTGCGCTGATCAATTTAGATCAGTCCAAGGCCTTCGATAGGGTTGATCATCGCTTTCTCGAGGCTGTCCTTTCGGCGGCCAGTTTCGGGCCGTACTTTTGCACCTGGATCCGACTTCTGTATGCGACCACCGGTGCGCTGGTGGAGGTGAACGGAGAACAATCGGACCCTTTCATATTGTCTCGCTCTATTTGTCACGGTTGTCCGCTTTCGCCTTTGCTTTACGTTCTTGCTTTGGAACCTTTCCTTCGCAAGTTAAAGACGAATCTGGTCTTACGCGGAATTTCCCTACCTGGTGCTACCACCTCGCCCAGGTATTCTGCCTATGCTGATGACATTTCAGTTCTTTTGTCGGCAGGGCCGAGATTGACGAAGTCAGCAAAGAAGTCAGTGGTTATGAGATGGTGACAGGGGTCAAGATCAACCGCGATGTCTCTTGACTTGCGGTTGGGTGCGTGGAAGGGAGTTTCTTTTCCCGGACCTTTCCTCTGGACGGATGGGCCGGTCAAGATTCTTAGCGTCTGGTTTGGTCCTGATGTAATGAATTGGTCGGAGGTGCAAGATAAGGCCGAGATCTCAATTAATTTGTGGTCTCGGGAGATCTTTCCTTAAAGGGGAGGGCGGAAGTATGTGTTTCACACATCTACCCGATTCTCCTTTACCGACTCTCTGTGCTTCCACTTCCGTATGACACTTTACTGACGTTAGTGAGGCTCTTGTTCTCCTTCTTGTGGGGAGACAAGGCCGCCAGAGTCTCTCGGGAGATCTGTTGTCTTCATCTATCTGAAGGCGGTCTAGGTATGCTTAGCATTGAGATTCGTCAATATATGCTTCGCATTGGGTTCCTGGATCGAATGTGTCGCGAATCGGATGAGGTGGGCGCCTTCTGGAAGGAAGGCACCCGTAATAACTTCCCATCCCTGAAAAGTGTGCACTCGTGCGAGGAGGAGGCCCACCGTTTACCCCGAGTCGAGTGCTCCTTCTACCGTGAATGTTGTCGTGCTCTGAAACGCCTCTTATGGGCGTAGGATGGCCTATCCAACGTACAGGCGTTGTCTCGTAAGGCATTATATCAGGTGTTAGTGGGGCCGTTCGTGATGAACTGATTGACGAGCTCGGTTTTACGAAGCAGGAGGATCGCTCAATATGGCCTTGGGCGCCCGTGTTGAAATGTTTCAATAACAATGAAGCATCACTCACCTGGCTGGTGATGCGTGGGGCACTCTGTGTCGCCAAGAGACTTTGCACAGCGGGCTTGGAGAAATATCCAAACTGCCGCCGCTATAGTGGGGAAGTCAAGACCATTGGCCACGCCTTCTTTCATTGCAGGGTAGTAGCACCGTTGTGCAAGTATGTTGAAGGCCTCATGGTTCGCATGCTGCCTGGAAAGTCCTTTGTCCGTGAGGCCGCTTCTGTTTGTAGCAATGTGGCTCCGCCGCTGACGAAGGCTGAACATTATGTGTTCTTTTGCTTGCTAGGTGTTATGAGAGTCGTGATTTGGACGACACGTCAGAAGGGATTCTGTGAAGGCGAGAAGTTCACTTCTTCCCAGCTGATCTTGGCCTTTAATTATCAGCTTTAAGTCAAGATTAGGTCGGAAAGGCGGCGGCTCACTTCATCAGAATTCGGCAAAAGGTGGGTGGATCTTGCGCGTTTATGTCGTGTGAAAGGTGCTAACCTGGAGTGACACTTTGATGCCATTTAGGCATCAGGATATTGCTTTACCTGGTTTGAACACGGGCAACCCACCCCCAAATTAGATTAGCTTATGTTTGGTTTTTTGAATTTTTAGTTTCCTTTTTCTATAAACTTAACTAGGGTATGTATGCTCATTGGCCCCTTTTATTTCTGTCCCTATTTTTCTTTAACTCCCCATACCCTCCCTCGTTAGGTGGTCAGTGATGTCAGTTCTCTGGTGGATGCGGGGCGTCTTTCGTTTCATGTGTGTGTTTTCGTATTTGTTGTTGTGTCTGAATGAGTGCTTGGGATGAACGAATGTTTTATATTATTATATTCCAGCATTAATTTCGTCCAGTTAACTGATGTTTCTGCCACATTTAGTGATTGTGATTTTTTTTATTACTAACATGATTTTGTTTAGTTTCTTGTAAATAGTTTTATTTCATTTTGTAAACACTCATTAGGGCCAGTTGTTAAAATTTTGAATTGTTGTTTTATCCCACAGACGATAAATTGTACATATGGGGACTAGTTAGTATTTTCATGGGGACATTAAGGTATTAGGGTGGATGTGATGAGAAAAGGTACGTAAGAATGTGTTGTTTTGGTGCAAGGAATATTGTTAGTATGATTGGGTCAGCGTTTGTGGCTAAGTTAAAATTAAGATAGAAAACCGCCCTTTTCCCCTTCCCCTTGTGACGCATTTTCTGTTTATTCAGGAATAAATATCCTCAATTGAATAAAGCTTTCTTAAAGCCTACACCTGCGTATTTTTGTCATTACAATAATGTCAATTTCTAATGGATGTCTTAAAACTCGAAGTGAAGTAACATTTAGGTTTTGGAACGAGTGACCATTTCATAATATTCACTTATATCACAAGAAATGTCAGAATTTGACAGTTGATAGTAAAATATATTTAAATAAAAATATTCTTTTAATAAAAATTACTATATTTACTTTAGTGACTTTCTGGCACCCTTGGTTTCAAAACCGTGTCGGATTATCTGCTTTACTGGACTTAAAGAATCACAAAAATAACAATTCAGTTAGACGCCATTGTCTTAATGATTATACATTTCTCATATCTCTGTGACATATAGCACTAACTGTTAGAAACTTACATTAAACTATTATTAAGTAGAAATCAATGCGAATTAAATGGTTGAATTCGTCTGGCTATCATGTGAAAATCAAATGCTCGCTTGTAATTTTTGTCTGGATTAAAAATGTACTGTAAATTCATTTGCTGGAAAATACGTGGAAAAATTTTTCATCTTAAGTAATGAAACGAATTGTTATTGTTGCAAGTAAAGAAGTAATTAACGAACCTCAAAAAAAAGTAATTTCTGATTTTCTGTAAATTTAGATTCATGTAGAATCCATTTGTGTAAAGTTTTCACTTTTTTATCACAACTAAATGCAAAAAATAGAATAAATAAATAAAATAGTTGTAAGAGAAACTTCACCTATTGCTCTGTGGGTTTCTTTGAAAATGTTTCTCGGCTGCTCATCAACTGCTCTCCATTTTTCTGCAAGCTAAACATAATCTGTGAGCTAAAAATAATTAAAATAATGAATAATGACATTTTATTTGTCAAGTTTTAAATAACAGAAATTTCTATTTCCGCTATGTCATCAGAAATATCCAATAGATAAAGATAGGTAATTCGTCCATCTCTATGTGCTAAATTCTGGTTACACACGTATACAAAATATGCGTGTTTATATATTTAGATAACTGATTTACACTCACAGGGATACCTCAATCCTTTACATGCCACACACAAATAAAAAAATTGATTTCTAAAAACTACAAAGAGATATTTTCTAATTTCCAAAGTATTAAGCATACTTCTGTCTTAGGGAAAATAAATTATGATTTAAAGAAAAAACAAAATCACTATCTATAAAACCGATGCTTTATGCTGTGGTTCAATACAAGTACTCTCTAGCGGGATTACTATTTTGCTGTGTGGGTTGGATTAACTTTTCTTCGGCAATTTGAATGTACCGCACTTAGTTATGCAACCCTTAACAACCAGTAATTAAAGCCCAGTCTATACAGTGAATAGTTTTCAGGGAAATGCTGCGAAGAGAAGATGTTTTCCTGTTGTTCTTGGGTCGGTAGTTGAAGTGGCCTAAACGCTTTCTATCGTGATTATTGTCTTTTGTATTTAGCTATATGTTTGTTACATTTTTGTTTCTTATTCCATTGGTAATAGTGAGGAATTTTGTTGGCTAACTTTTCTTATCCTTCCCCAGTCAGTATGCACTATGGTTGGCTAGTCAGTTGATTCTTACCAGTCAATCAGTGAAGCCCATCCCATGCAGTTTTTTGGAAGATATCGTGAGAAGACGTGGGGTAACATACAGCCTCTTGCAGCATACGATGTGTTGAACTTATAAGTAAATACAGCTTTTGTAACAAACACTAGCTTTCCTTTTCATAGTTGGGGAGAAGGCAATGTAACATATTTCTACATTCTCTTAGCATGTTCCTTTTCTAGAAAAAAAAACAAAACAAAACAAATGTATTTACATACTTTCGACTACTCCTTAGCCATCTTTATTTACTATTTTAAATATCTGTACTAACAGCAGTTACAATTGGTAACCCAACACGGACATATATTTAGTGAGAGAGATTGTGTAGTAATATAAGGTGATAGTATTGTGGACGCTAGGGGAGATTTCCCAAACAAGAGAGTAAGAATGAATATACAAAGAATTATGTACAATTAGCAACATATATTATTGCCTTAGCAAACTAGATAGAAAAATACAAAGACATGAATAAAGGTGTGCATATAGATATGCCCTTTTAAGTACGTAGGCGCGTGCAAAGTTCCTGTGAATTTTTGTCAGTTTGTGTTCAATGCAACAACAGACTCACTGCTGGGACTGAAACGTCCCCCATAGGAGAATAAGAAACGTCTAAGACGTCAGAGAGAGAGAGAGAGAGAGAGAGAGAGAGAGAGAGAGAGAGAGGGGGACTTCTGCTATTGCCAACGGCATCTAGCGGTCATTAAGAGAAGCTCTTTGCCAGATAAGTAGTGTAACCTTGTTGATACAGACTATTTTAAAACATGGAGGATGAAAGTAATCTTGAAGATACAATTAGCATTTGATAAATAATGAAGGAAGCTGGAGTTCATATAAATAATGAAGGAAGCTGGAGTTCATATTCCAGTATTTATTCAGTTAAACATTAAACACACTCTTGTTACTTGTTAACAGGTAATTATATTCTGCGAGTTTATCATTTGTACTTCAAGTAATAATGCATTTTCAACTGATGATACTGAAGTTTTCTTTTCGATGAAATATTTAAAATAACGTTCAGTTTATGAACATCGGAGCACAAAGAATTTACATTTAAAAAACGTATCTTTCTTAAATTTCACTTGTAATAGCAATAATACAAATTCTGGAAAAAAGTTACAAATGCCATTATATTTTGTACTTAATTAAGTTTTAAGTCACGTAGCAAGTGGTAGGTTCGAGGAAATCATTCGTTAACCCAAACTTTGATAAATAATTTAAATATTGGAACGCCATCAAGAAATAAATAATTATGAACAAGATTTATAATAAACACAATATTTTATATAACAATTTAAGAGAAGAAAGTACTTTTTGTGGGTGTAATTTGTTTCGTGTACAGTTTATAAATGGCTTATTTCGTAAATTGAAAATGTTTCCAATGAGCAGCATATGTTAGATTCATTGAGCAGCTGTGTGTGTGACTTCCGACTCGCGGGTTTGAAACTGCTATCGGAACCATTGTTAGGACTGCTGTCCAGGCAATATGTGTTGTGTTTTATATCTGACTGAGAGTCTAGGAGTTTTTCTATTTGTATGTCGGCGTTTTGCGTGAGTATTTGCTTATTTCTGTGGGCTGCTGCTGCTTGTGAGTTGCGCTGTTATGGTTAAAAGTTAATACGTATGCTATTCAATTATTGTTTTTATTTGTTAAATTAGTGATAATGTCCCTACGGACAAGTGGAGATCGCGTAACAGCAAGTCTTCTTTGTATTCCAACACGGATCTCAGTATTCTTGACATGGGTTAGATTGGATTGGTTTCTTTTATTTTACGACATATCAACCCTCGGTGGGTTATTTAATTGTCGAATTTCGTATGGAACACCCAGTGAGGATCGAACTCATTATTCAGGATTCAACAAGACTAGCCTTGTTGACTATTACCCAACACTTGCTGTCAGCTAATGTTAGTAACGTTCTCGTCTGAATGATTTTAATTCTTCCTTCGAATGCCAATCTTTCTAACGTCTTTGCGGAGAAATTTGACACTGTTGAAGGTGTGCCATTGATAATGGGTACAACGGTCTTTTTAATGTTCTACATTTTTTTTAGTTCGTTGGCAGAGTTCAGACATTTTCCCAATCTAGCGTTTCCATTTCAATTTCATTCAGTAGTCTTCTCGAAACGACGTCGACGAGCCGATAATATTTTCTTTTTGTTTACATCAATATATCGGGTGGGGATTGGTTGGCATTTGTTATTATTATTATTATTATTATTAGTAGTAGTAGTTGTTGTTGTTGAGTTTTCACACCAAAAGTGTCTGTTCGGTTTCACTGCAGATCAGGCAATATCAAGTTTTCTTAATTCTTTAGCACTCTTGAGCATTCTAGTTATTCTAAATAATGTCTTTAGATGGTTTTAATTATTTCTTTTGTTCCAAACGCGCCGATAATGATGAACTGTCACATTCCATACTTTATCAGTTCTCTAACAAGGTGCATATATTTTTCAGATTTTTAGCGGCATTTACTAACAAGTATTATTCATTTTGTTTACGATAATGGTATTTTCTTTGTATTATTATTTAGAAAAAAATTCAGATAACTCTGTTCTAGACACCATTAATCCAAGACAATATAATGGGGTGGGTTTATGTTGTAGTTGCTGCGTGTTCAAATCACGTCGAGTTTACAATTTGTGATGGAATGGGCTTACTTATTGGAACGGCATTCGGTTGAAAACATTCAAAATCAATGAGTTCAACACCTGCATGAATTTTGTATATGAAGAACTACATATCTCAGAAAAGGAAATAAATATATGCAGTAGAGACGTTAGAGTGATAGCATGAGTTTTTTTCTGTATAGTAAATAATGTATTATAGTGTATGCGCGCACGTATTTGTATGATGCACCAAGTTGTACGTTTAAGACTAAGAAGTCTTCCAGGAGAGGAAACGCAAGGTCGGATTTGGGCCTTAAGAGGTCCTGGCCTAATAGAATTTGGGGTCCCCTCATTACGAGCAAAAATTGAGGAAAGTTGACAAAATTATGCAAAACTAAAATACCTACATAAAAAATTTATATGTATATTAAAACGATGAATCAAAATCTAATTGGGGCCCCTTTAAGGGACCCCATCGAATTTAAAAGACCGAATCCAACCAGAGGGTCGGTCCCAAATACTCTACAATGTTTCAAATTAGTTTAAATCTGAAAGTGAACAAATCTCCTCTGTTCTTATATCGTTATTTTTTTAGTTTTATAAGAGCGCTTAGGGGCTTGCTCTAGTCTTGGGACCCCTGGACTGCAACCCATAATAGCTCATATGTAAATCGACACTGGAGACACGTCTTATCACTATGGTATCCTATGGGTTTAGTGGGAAAAGACAGAGAAAATTTGAGTGTTTTCATTTAAATCTGCTTTATACAACGCCACTTAACGAACGTTAAGAGATTCCTTGGTAGATGAGGTGGAATAATCCCCAGTCAACATGGGACAACAGAAGCTAAAAATTTAATATTAAATTTTTTCTATATACTTTGCTTATATTCAAATATCTTTCATAAGAAATAAAAATCAATAATTACACCCAAAATGAAACCGTCTGCCCCTGCCAACTAAATCATTTTTGTCTCTAGTTTCTGAAACGTGATATTGTTGTTATTATACATTGGTTCTTTCGAACCAATTTCTTTGTCTTTATTGTTTTTATCATAATTTTCGGTCGCTGTACTCTTTGGTCTTCTTTATTATCTCACCTATTAACTTTTCAGGAATATCTAACGGGATCTTTTCTTTAAGCTTTTCTTGTATCTCTCATTGATACATTCCGGTATTCATCTAAAGAGAATGCAAAAGCATACAGTCGTTATTTTTCAATCTGCTTTCACAATACTTGACCTAGGAATAGAGTCTTTGTAAAGCACAAAACATATCATGCGATGTCTTAGCTTTCTTTCCTCATATGTGATGAAAAACCGCTTAAATTTTCGAACATATAATGAGATCACCGATGTATGGATGACCAAAATTGTCAAAGCCTGATTTATTATCCACAGTGGCTAAAGTATAATGCTAACAATAAAACGCCATCATCATGCAAATGAAAGTAAAAGTAGACTGCAAGACAGAAAGAAAAAACTTCCGTTTTCGTAAAATGTTGCATAATTATAAACATAAGCCCCCAAGTGGCAAAAGTATTATCTTGTAGGCATAAAAAATCATTTTACCTTTGTATCTTAAATGAAATTAAATCGCAGTTAAAATAGGATATTAATTGGACCGTATTTCGGAGTTGTCGATTGACTGCTACAAAGACGTAGTAGTGAGCAGGTTATTTGGCAAAGGATTAAGATTTTGGGGGCCAATAGGAGGATTGACACAGTGAATGTTTCTGTAATCTCTACAAGAACATAAATATTCCGAATTGTACAATTAGACAGTTCTTCCGATGCACGTAGACATCTACTACACACAGTAGCTCCTAACCCTTGTCAATCCGGCGAATAATATTTCTGTTATCCCTGTCAATTTTTCCTTCCTCTCTTTCTCTTCTTTTATTCTTTGCCTTACCATACGCGTGTATATAACACTGTCAAACTAACATTCATTTAGGCTTTTCTATGTGACACAGAAATCCGATGAAGCACTGGGATGGAAAAAGTTGCTTTCCGGAAACTGGGCAAAGTATTAAGAAACGGGAAAAATTTATTAGAAACAAAGAAAAGAGCGCTGGACTTCCATGTAATATCAATCCTCGTATATGACAGTGAATGCTGAACAATTTCTTTCAAAAAAGTGTCGTTCATTAGAAGGATGCTGAGAATACCATATAACGAGGAAGTTTTCAGGGGAATGGAAATGAGAAGAACATTTCAGAAAGCGAGAGTGAAATTTCTAGGACACATAACTGTTATGGTGCAAGTTCTTTGTGCCACGGGTGATGGTCCAAGGTTAGAACCAATGAAAAAATAACACGAACACAGGTATGGAATACAAAGATATATTACAACAGAAATATAATACAAAGAAGTAGAAGTATTAGTAATAACTATCAGATTTGGTTAGAGTGAACTATTGTTGTCTCGACAAATATCACTATTCCAATGTTCTTACAATATGCTCTCAATTATCTCTCCTCGTCTTACAATAGGATCATACCTCTCGAGAGGCGTAGTATTTATAATGTCAGGAATAGTCCATTATTATTATGGGTAAGTTCCCATAACAATAACGAAGAAAGGGGGCTTGGAGAATTTGACACACGCAGGACCTACTGAAAGCAAGTGGTGATTATAGGAAAACAGCCAGTAATATATCTAACGAGCTTGTGTAAATGGATGGCAGAACATGAACAGGAAAGGATAATAAGGGTTTAAGCATTGCTTAGGGCTACAAGGAATAGGAAGTCATGGAGAAGCATGATCGTCCACGTCCTGAAGGGAAACGGCACATAAACGAAGAAGAATTGACTGAACGAAAAACTGGCAATGCCGAGAAAGCATCACGCGTTAAAATCTAATTTTATTGAAGTGGTAAACAAAAAGAACTTAGGTTTTACTTGTAAAAAAGATTGAAAAAGATCAGTAACTAATTGTAATATCAGAAACGCATAAAGAAATGTAGTGTTAAATATACACATAGGTATTGAAGATTTTATTAGAATATGAACATACTGCATTAATCAGAAAATTCTAGGGTTAGATGCAAACCTTGGTGAGTGTCTATAGACCAGAATTAAAAACGTATTCATTATAATGGTTTTCTAAGCGCGGCTTAAATGTGGTACAAGGCCGAAAGTATGGGGTACTCAGTGAGGATCGAACTCACTACTCAGTCGTAATTAATCTAGAAAGTCAATCTTTCTAACTATTACACTACGTCGAGGCGCCCGAAACATATTTCAGTATAATGAAAGATAAAGTAAATCATTACAACATAAACCTCGGTATCGACTTCCCGCTGAGATATATAAACATTTTTAGGAGCCAAGATGGCGTTTATCTTGAAAGGAAGAGAGATAGCAGGTTTACTTATCTTTCAGCAGCTGATATAGGAATTCAGTTGAAGACGGAATTTCGAATGCTGGATTTCATGGGAAGAAGAATTATTCTTAGGAGAATAATATGTGACAGGCAATAAGAAATAAAACAAAATCAGTAACAAAAGAAAAAACAAATAAATATACAATAATAATAATAATAATAATAACTCGATTCCGAATACACACGTCTATTAGGGTGGCTAGTTAAGCCCTGTTTCAAACGCCTATTCAGGCACATTTGTGTTTCTTCAACACCCACAAAGCCAACTTTTGGTTTATACTGCAACTATATTGAGCGAACCTTATACTTTCTGGAATTAAATGTATTATCTGGCGTAGACACCAGTTTGAATAAGGCCAGTATGCTTGAAGCCTCGGTCACGATGTCATGTGATTTCGTGCTAGCATAGTTTCGTCTAATTAATTTCATTCACTCGCAAAAAAACAAAAAACAAAACAAAACAAAAAAAAAATGAGTTAATCCGTGGCATCGTTACAAAGCACTTCCCAAACGAAGCCGCATGGATCGCCCACCCATACCAATTTTAAGATGAATAAAACGAAGATGGTGAGATTCGAATCCAGGTTGGAATACTAACGTTCTAACCATTGAAATACATAAAATAAAAGTAGTTGAGGATTAAATGATAGAATTGAAAATTGGGTTTTTCCTCCAAAATTCAAAAGTAAAGAATGGATGAGACGTAATAATACAAATTCAGAAGAAAATTATTTCCAACAAAGCCAAGTAGCATTGTTTTTGCCATTATAGAAATAGTTTAAAATGCCTTATGACTAGGATACACAACTTATGGTCTAAGAAACGCGGATGTCAGTGTTCATTCATGAACTTTCCATGAAAGTATTTGCGAAAATAACCCCTTACGTGTCTGCCAGGACGCCCGCTATGTATCGTTCTATCCGAGACTATAAAAGGAAAGACATAAACCCTCTCTATCTCTTTCAGCTCTGCGAAGACACGATTCTTAATCTACTGGGAAAAAATTCTTTCCTCGAGTAACCTAATAAATTTCAACCCGGCTACGGGGGCACATTTCTTCCTCTCTCTCTCTCTCTCTCACACACACACACACACACACACACACACACACACACACACACACACACACACACACAGACAACGGCTCTTTTTTCAGAGTTCTCTATCAATGTATACTCTTAAATGTAACTTTATCTTTGTGAATTGTTATTTTTTATATACGAATAAAAATCCTCAACGTGTGGAAGTCAATTCTTTTGAAAATATTCAATTCATTTATTTCGAAAAACATCTCCTCATTAGCTATAATACATCTCGCTACAAACTGGCGACCAACTGCGATCTCATCCATTACAATCCTGTAACACGTGATCGCTATATATTCTTTTGCACTGCTTTTCAAACTTTATCTTAATCAAATCAAATCAAGAAAAGATGAAGACAAAGCAGTCCAGATTTAGTATCATTCAATTCTAATCGAAATCTCCTAAAGGATTGACGTCTCATTCACAAAACAAGTGAGCATAAAACAAATGCAACTTGTAAAATCTCGTCTATTTGACATTTGAAATGAGATTTGACTTCGTTGGCTGCGATGTGGAAATATACTGTCGTGAAAGTTTGCAAGAGTTCGAATATTAGACTGAGCATTCAAGACCATGTTTTTCACTTTCCGTCTGCCATCGTACACGCTTGCAAAAGCGACAAACTGAAAATATTCCTTATCGTGATTATTTGAGAGTTAAAAAGATGTCGCAAGCATAGAAGTAGAAATAATTCATTTATTTCGTTTGGGGTCAGTCACTTGGTGAAGAAAGGGAGAAAAAAATCAATATTTATTGATTTTGTGATAGTCCTACGTCTTAAGAAGGGTCAGTTCTTTTTTCTTATTTTCTTTTCTTTCTCTCTCTTTCTTCGACCTCTTTAATTTGTTTGGGTATTTTTACTCTTGACCAACATCAAGATCAGCTAAGGCCAGCTGATCGTTAAAATGCTTTCTTCAGTAAGCTGACACTGGCCCACAGAAGAGACGAATGAATACCTCAGCAAACAATCTTTAACCTGTTGTATATATATTCATTTGAAGCATCATGCTAGAGGATGCTGAAAAGCATACAAATTAAACAAGAAACCTTTCAACACAAAAATTCTAATGTTTGGTCATTTGATCAGATTTTAGGAAATGGATAAGATCGAGAACTTTACAGTACCTCCTCTTGTATAGATGATGAAGAAGATTCTACGGATAATAAGCAGGAAATAATTGCCTGATTTATCTTATTCAGATTGGATTCTTTTTTCTATTCTATATAATTCGTTTCATTTTCTCTACCAACTGTTACCAATAACACTGGTTTTATTTTGGGGTCATTCGCGTCGAGTGAAAAAAGAACGAAAACAATATTATAAGCTTCATTTGATTCCTTGACATTCACATGTAGTAAAAAAAACTAGTGGTCTGTTCACAGAGATTATATATACAGGGTGTTCCCAAAACTGACATAATTTTGTAGTCTAATAACTTAACCAATACTCGTTCAAATGATCTCAGATTTTAACAAAAATGTATCAAAACTAAGTTGACTGTACTGACTTATCTCAATGACAATCTCCCAGGAAGATGGATTGGTGATAATGACAATGTGTTATTGAAAAGGCCACTCGTTCACTTGACTTGGACACGTGATTTTTTTTCTATGGGGCTATGTGAAAGGACAGGTCTGTATTCCCCTCTTCCTACAAGACTAGAAGAAAAGCAGAGAATCACTGAGACGCTGAAGAATGTTACGCAAGACATGCTACAGGGTGTACATCTGGACTACTGACTCGATGTGTGTCGTGTTACAGGTGATGCACGTATTGAATATTTGTGAAGTTTTTTGAAATCGGTTATAAAATCTACATCCTTTTCAATACCTTCTTCAAATTTTGATAAATAAATCTTTTATTTCTCAACATAAAACATATTTAATTTAGTTTGCCTGGGATATGTAGTTACTCAGATATTCGCATTTTAAATCAGGTCAGTTTTTTCGACACTCTCTTTCTATATAGATAGATAGATAAGGTATATTTAAATAGCAAGATTTCATCCAAACAAGTTTTGTTAAATTCAACTGACAAGGTCTGTCATTTTTTAAAATTTTATTTCAATTTTCGAATAAGGTGTTTCAAGTTTGCGCTGTTTTTGTTGAAATATTAATTATTAAAAATTATTCAGAACTTCAAAAATAAAACCCATGTAAAAAATAATGTTTATAAATTCTTATGTCATTTAGGGCATAATATTTCCAACATCAATAATAAAAGAAAACAACATTAAATTCTTACATTGGCTATAGATACATCACACTCCCTCAGAGCTTGACTTGTCACTTGTCGAAACTTAATGCTGTTTATGAACATATCGATCATCATATCACAAACAACTCTAATACAACTATTAATATAAAACAAATATTAGCAGATAATACCAAAATACTATATCGCGCCCACTTCAAGGAAACACACAAAATACAAGTCATTATTATACAAAATAAACAACTCGTATTAAGTCAAATATCTTTCACCACAAGAGACTCTATTTTAAAGTGTATACAAATATTTAATAATAATAATAATAATAATAATAATAATAATAATAAATAAATAATAATAATAATACATATAAATATTTGGTACATTCTTTTCCGGTATCGACTAGCTCCGTGTAATCATTTTTTTTTACGCATGTAGTCACTTATGCGATTCGCTTATACTTGAATTCCAACGTTCTAAAAATGCCAGGATGTAGTTAACGAATTATTTCTGTCACGCAGTTAGAAAATCACTGAAACAGTTGAAAGTACTAGCACAAAAACTAGCAAATCATGAATTTGGAGTATTTTATCCACAATTTTGATAGGTAGGTAACATCTTATTCGAAAATAACGTCAAATACAATAAAAAAAAAACATTTTAAACCGAAATGTACTACATTTTCCATTTAACACTTTGGGCATTTTAAAACAACAAAATTAAAAATAAATTATTTTTTATTGAAAGTACCCTACATGTGATCCACCAATCTGCTACTGGGTGGCATGTCACAAGCGCTTACCTCTGGTGGCCCGCTGTCGGACTGCCGACGTGTTCAGCTTGGTAATGTTACCACTGGCGAACCGCTAGAGGCCCACCCGCCGGAGTCTGTCACCAGAAGACCGCTGTCATTGCCATCGGCGGCCCGTCAGCAGGACACTAGGGGCTTGCCTGTAGGGTATCTCTATCAAACAAAGATGATTGAGATACTTTCAAAGATTTGAGCAAATCCTTCCAGTAAAGATTGGACACAATATTGTAAGTTGCTAGTGAATTTCTTTCTTTGTTGTTTTTCTTCTCTTTTTTCATGTTTACATTTGAAAATTCTGAAGTACATTTCTGAATTGGTTTTGAAATTTAAAATTTCAGCTGATAAAACATGTACTACACTTCTACCTCAAGCAAAAATATAGAGAATGCTGGATGATATCATCAAGATGCAGAAGAGTAAAAAACAAAATAAACACCAAAAATCAATGCATGGCATTGAAAATAAATTCCTTCTGATTCGAAATGTCTAACGAGAGTTATTTCGTGTAAAAATCAGTCTATCCATCTATCGATTTTAAAAATTGCTATATTTATGAGGGAAAAGTGTTTAAAATCGGGGACAGCGATTGTACATATAAACAGTGTGGACATAGGTATCAACATTGCTTGGTGACTGACAGTTTCACAACTTAAGTGATCATCAGAAACTAATAGTGTTAATTTCTATGTCCACACTGCTTCTATCTATCTATCTATCTATCTATCTATCTATCTATCTATAAAATTCTGTGACTTCCGTTAGTCCCTCCGTCCGTCCGTCACCCCCTCTAAAACAGACCTACGTTGACCGATCGAAATCAAATTTGGAGTGAAGTACAAACAGGTAAGTACAATTGGTTTTATTTGCGTAACTTAGTACAGTGAATTTTCATTATTTTTGGGGGAAAATTAAATTTAATTATTTGACAAAATACTCCCACTTTTTAAAAACAATTTAATAATTAAAATAACAAATACTTATTTAATAAAAATGCAAAATTGTTTTTTGCATAACTTTTCTTTAAGTTTTTATATATACAAGAATCCAGTTTGCAGTTCGCACTACGTTTGCAAGAACGATAAACAAATCACAAGGTCGAACGCTTCAAAAAGTTGGAATTTGACTTCAGAAAGAAATATTTACGCATGGCCAGTTGTATGTTGCATATTCAAGAGCAGTGGCGTAGCTAAGGGGGGGGGCGGACCGCCCCGGGTGCCATCACAGGAGAGGTGACACAATGTCACCCCCAACAAAATTTTTCAACCAGGCTAAGGTGACAAAAATAGTCTGAAAACAGTGGTGGAGACACAGGGTTTCGCAGGCGGGCATATGACCCCCCCGGAAATAATTTATGACCCCCCAGTTTTGTCCCCCCGTCAGAAATTTTCTAATAAATTGTCGGGAAATTTGTGAGTAGGAAAAATAGCAATGTTTTCAGCTTTTGATTTGAACTGATTATTTTGTGGTATTGGATTTTGTCTTGGATCATACATGTAAACAGTAACGTAGCGGTCAGTAGAGTAAAGTAGAGGTAGAGCATGTATGAAAATTTAGCTACAGCTAACCATTCAGTATAGGGTGAATCGAGGTCATTGGGGTGACATTTGAGCGGACCGCCCCGGGTGACGTTTACTCTAGCTACGCCACTGTTCAAGAGTAAGAAATCCTTAGAATTTATTCTTCGCTGTTAAAAGGGAAAAAAAGAAATTTATTAAAAAATATTGTTTACCATGAAGTCCTATAAAACTAAATTAAATTCAAGAAATTATTAAAACGCAAAGTAGGGATTTGTCAACATATTTTCCTAAATAAATCAGCTTATTCAAATTTCATCGATTGGTTTTCGAGATTGAAGGAAACGTAGTGTTTGTAAATGTCGACAAAACATGTTAGCGATTACTTCAATAAATTAAATACTAAATACTCCGAGGATTTCAACACAAGTCAGTGTGTTGCCAAAAAAAATTTCTAGTTTAATTAAATTTTTATAAATTATTGGTATGAAACGTTGTGTGCTTTTATGGATGGATCTTTTCACAGAAAACCGTTTTATTATTTGAAATGTTTATAGAAATGGGCATGCATCTGATTTAGAGAAGGTTTATTCATTTCACAATTGTTATTACAATTTATATGAGAAAAAGAAGTGGAAGCTTATTGACTTCGAGAAGTTGCTATGGAGTTTCAGTTGCCAGAAATTGTAGCGTTCCGTATTGTTAAATTAGGAACACGTGTGTAACTCCTGATAGAATATTAAGGTCCACTACAAGAATATGGTGGACTCAAGTTGAGTCCAACCGAAGATGTAAAGAAAACAAACAAGATCGATATGTATATACAACAAGTATATGTATTAAACAACAAAATTTACAATGGACAAAGGCATCAACATTTGTGTTTGTGCGTGAACGTAAAGAGTTCGTATTTTGATGAATGTTCGTACGTACGTGTATGCGTGTGTGTATGTTTTGATGGCGTTTTCCCACAAGGGGGCAAAACGCAGATCTCTGCGAGAGATCACATTTTTAAATGTTTTCGCTGAAATGCAAAGTAAAAAGAGAACGAGGCAAGAAATCGCCCAGTATTTATAGTGTAGGGAGAGCGTGCCCTAGTGAACAATTAGGAAATTAAGGAGGAGCTAACTCCGACGAGAGGTTTTTGGTCTCCATCCGCATCGCTTTGATGAAAAGAGAATCGACTTGTTCAATTTCTTGAGACGAATTGACATTTCTGTGTTAACTGATGATATATGACCTGTTATAAAGTTTTGTGTTTATTTGTTTTTAGAAGAAACAGACTCGAAGTCTTTTGAATTTGTTCAAACCAATAGCGATTTGTTGAAAATTCTCTTTTTATAACTCGTGATGTGTCTTCTACTACATCCACAGTTTTTTTTTTCACGTATGAAATTTCTAATCTTATTTTTCATTTTATTTTGTTAGTTTTTTGTTAGAACCTGCCATTTGACCCTCATTTTGTGTGTCTCTGAAATATTTATATGCTAGGTATGTGGTGATTATAATACGCTGGAATAGAACTCCGAGTTTATGGAGGATTAATGTTATTGTTAAGTCACTTGCACACAAACGAACTGAGTGACGGCTTTTGAAGAGAAAGAAATGCAAAAACTTTTTTCTATTTAAATATATTTAATATCCAAATAGAAAAAAAGAAATAAAAAAAGAAGAAATATTAGCAGACAATGTGCGCATGCGGACATAGGTTAAGAGAAAAGGCGTTCGGATATCTTGTTAACTGTCTTTGTTGAAGAGATCCCCCTTTCAATTCACAGCTGGCTATTGTGGATATTAATAATTTTTTAAAGGTTGACGGCTCCGTTCTTCCGTAACCTGATGCCACTGTGTAGGGCTAGAGATGAAGGTAGCAGTTTTGCTTGGTGCTGCGTGAATAAGTTTGTAGAAGAAAAAAGGCTATGTCTTTGAATTTGGCGTTTATATAGCCAGTATCACGTGACTCTTTCTTTAACCATTCTACGTCCTCGTTTTATTCTGTGATTGATTAAGCTAATTTTCTGATTGATTGTTTCAAATTCTAATAGGTATTTTAATTAATAAATTTGATCATTACTACAGATTCTTTGGACCAATTTGAGCCCATTTTGGCAGATACATACTTTCGATAGCTGATTTTCAAAAGTGTGTTGCGGGGTTGCTAGTATGATTGGCATAAATATTTAGTCACCATTATGTTGCGGTAATCAACAC
This sequence comes from Acanthosepion pharaonis, assembly GCA_903632075.3. Lineage (NCBI taxonomy): Eukaryota > Metazoa > Mollusca > Cephalopoda > Sepiida > Sepiidae > Acanthosepion > Acanthosepion pharaonis. The sequence continues at coordinate 1,348,992 of CAHIKZ030002124.1, read as the reverse complement.
GTTGGATAGTAAATATTTATGGGTTACTTTAAAATTTATCCATCAAACAATATTGGTGAACTCAATGTGAACACAAAAAAAAAAAAATGAGTAACACAAAACAATATAAAACAAACGACAATGCACGTATTAACAAAAGGCTTACATGTGACGAAAAAGGGAAAAAAACATGAAACTAGCTATAAAAATGTGCTTGTGTGTGTGTGTGATTACGAAAGTCAGGAGAGAAAACCATGAAAATGAACGTGCACCAGTAGGGGACGCTTTTACCCACGTGCGACTACATCTTATAGCTAGAATTGTAAAGCAGTAAGAAAAGGAAATAAACTAGGGAGAAAAATGCACTTTTTTTTTTTTTATAGGCATAAGGGTCAACCCCATCCCACCTGGAGACGGTTTTGTTTTTTTAGCAAAGTCAACTGGGATAACCCACAAATGTCTAAGTTTTCTTTCGAAATGATACATTAAATCGTGCATATTACGCGCAGGATCAAAATCTCTACTTTTGTGTACCAAGTACAAGTGCCGGCAGGATTAAAATATTTCCATTCATCCCCCACTTCACACCAACACTGCATATTTGGCGCGGCATGCTTATTATTTTTCAAATAATTTCTCCCCGGCATGACTATTTTGTTCCGCTTTCATGACGCATGTAAAAATTCCAGGAGACACTTTTATTTGAATCCGCAGACATAATTTATGATTCGAAAATTTTTACCGGCATGATTATTCCAGGTTGCAATTAGTACGAAGGAGGAGTGATAAAAGTTTCTCCTAAATGGGCTGGCATTTTGAAAAAAGACATTCATTAAGTATAAATGAGAAAAGTGAGGAATCTTACTGAATTCGATTTCAGATAGAGTATCAAAATGTTTTTTAATTTCTTGAATTATTATGTATCAAAATTGGTTTTCATTGATATTGTATTGACAAGTTTCTCTATTTTTCTTATTCCCTCTTTCTATCTTTTACACACACACACACACACACACACACACACACACACACACACACACACACACACACACACACACACACACACATTGTTTAAAATTCGCTATATGGGGGAGCGTGCTCAGTAGGAGAGATAGAGCGTATGTAGATATAAACAATGTAGACATATAAATTAGCACTGCATGGTGATTGTTAGTTTCATGCCTTAAACATTCATCAGATCATTTTATGATTGTTTGAGACGTGAACTGTTTGCTATCATACAGTGCTGATTTCTATGTCCATACTGTTTCTATCTATCTATCTATCTATCTAGCTAGCTAGCTAGCTAGCTAGCTAGTTGTGGCCTAGAAGTTTATGAAGCGCTAACCTAAATTTGGGAGGATTTGGACAGCTCCTTATCATATATCAAAGCATACACTTTTTTGTCGCATAACCGGCAATTTCACATTGAAATTACTCTACCAAGAAACTTCGTTGTCTGTTAATATATTTTTTTTTTTATAGAGAAGCTAGTTCGTGTCTTAATTATTTCGAACTTTTTGGTGGTATTCCGTATAGACATATCATCATAAAACGGCTTTCATTTTCATATGAAACAAACTCATACTGGACTGCTAATGAGAATATTCTTTTCGTGTTTATTGATATAGCTGTTATTAAAAATCAGTGATACACGCATTTTGAAGTTAGTCTATCTCTTTGCGCACGCGAGTTTTATTCAAATAACACCAATAATAAAGTCGAACTGGATTAACAATTGACTGGAATCAATCGACTCAGGTAATTCAAAATTATTTATTTTGCAAAAATACAAAAATATGGCACAAGGCTTAAAAATAGAGCAGGGGTTTTGGTCTTCGCTGTCCTAGTTTTTTACCTAGTTACTCGCAATCATTAACCCATTTGCACGAATAATCTTTCCTATCTCTCAAACATCACATTTACACTTCTCAGTCGTACTACAGATATCATGATACCGCAATTTCTCTATGACGCCCTAACTAGTCCCACATGTACAATTGGTGTGCGTGCAGCGTGTGATAACAATGGCAACAATTAAAAATTTCCTCACTGAATATTTACAATAAAATTAAATATTTCCCAAACCAAGGAAAAATGATTCTTCTAATTCAATAACACATCGCTGACTCACCATTTGCATAATCTTCGGCTTATACTTTTATTCTTTTTACATCTTCGATTGGTGCTCATTTGCTTCTGGGAATCGTTGTCTACCAAGAAATTCTTTCTTGTTGCTTTTTCCTACATCATCAACAACTAAACAATCAATATTTATGTCATACAAATTACAGTACGCTCGTTGTTGTTTTTGTTTTTTTTAACAGTTCAACCTTTTCTTGGATCGACATAATCCGCTGCCTATTCTTAGCACCGCCATCAATACTTCGATATTTTTCAGAAGCATTAAAAATAAGAGAAAAAATGACCCCAAAACTCGTCAAGTTGAAAGATCGCCATCATTATTATCGCCTGTCACGTAAGTTCATCGACTTTTCATGAAAAATTTCATTTGCCTTGGTAAGTTGGTCAGAACCAAAAGAGATACTTGAATCAGTCAGTGGAGTATCAAGGTTGCCCCTATGCATACGGAGAGGAAGATTACTGCAACTAATCCTACTATTTACGAAGGTCGATCAACAATTCCATAATCTGACAGGTCGTAATAAATTCATATGAAACTTTCAATGTATAATGTTTTAATCTATGATGTGGAAAGTGGAAAGGAAAAAAAGATGTTGAAAACTAAATTGTTGTTCAAAATAAACGTTTTTCTTTTTCATCATTAGGATACGGACATATTTAAATGCTAATATATATATATATATATATATATATATATATATATATATATATTCTCGAGGCCCTCTATATCAAAATCAGTCAACCAACACTCAACAAAATTTATTACGAATATAGCAGCAGCATATTAAATGCATATGTCATTTTACATTTCTACCAATTTCCCGCCTACCCCCATATATTGAATCGCTTCTATAACGGATAAATTTAAGATTATATATATATATATATATATATATATATATATATATATATATATATATATAGACAATTGAATGATAAAGTGGAAGAAATCCGTGTAACGCGTTTCGTTCTCTAGAAGGACTTCATAATGTTTTTATTGATAAATTTATGTGTAAGAGAGAGGGGTAGATGTAAACGTTGGTTATAATTGTATACGGAGGTAAAATACTGAAGATGTGGGAACGCTAAATTTTAAAGTTTTGAATTTAAAAATTTTATGTTTAAATATTTTTTTTGTATTTTTTTTTTAAATTTAGATTTTTTAAATATTTTTTCGTCAGACGTGTCTCGACACTCAGCATAACCGATCTCATTCAATTTCCCTGCGCTTTTGTTTTTGCTTTTATCGTTTTTGGTTCTAAGTATCCCCCACTGAAGCAACAGAAGATCGGCCAAGGAAGGTAAAAGGTTGTAAGAAACTAGATGCAAATTTACCGTGGCTGGTCTAGCAATCAGTGCACTTTCTATACATTTTCGCCTAGTAAATTGCTCTCTCTTTTAATTAAAGTAACATTTTTGAATAGAAATTATAGACGAGCGAGCGACTAATCTACTGAGTGTTATTTTGTAAAATATCTTTTTATTAATATATCCCTGCAAAGCAACATTACTTGATCTTGTAGATAAAGTAAACAAAGTCTAATGTACGATAACATTTACTTATGAAACAGAAACAAACAACACATTACCTTTCCTTGATATCATGTTAAACCGTACTGATAATGAACTACAACGAAGTGTCTATCGTAAATCAACTAATAAAAATGATTTTGTCAAATTCTATTCTCACCATAACGAAAAATTAAAATCCGGATTAATTACTTGATTCTATTTAATAGAACTTAGAAATTGTAGCCCTCAGCATTTACCCGATGATAAAAAATGCATTGAAAATATTTTTAAACTCCCCCAATACCATAATTATTTCATATTTAACGCGAAACAGAAAGTCCATCAAATTTTTAAAAACAAAATAATAATCGATATAAATAAACCTAATAAAACTAGAAACATAATGCTACCAACCAACTCTATCACAACTACAACTGAAAAAAATATCTAAACTTAAAGTTTGTTACAACTACTTCTAAACCAATAAAAGACTTAGCAAAGAGACAAAGCAAAACAATAACAATCTAAAACCTGAAGTATTAATTGACTCTATAGCTTGTAATGACTACCACAAAGAATACATTGGAGAGACCTCGATGGATTTAAATAGAAGTTTTAAATTTAGCGTTTCCACATCATCAGCCCTTCCCCTCGGTACATAATTATACCCTACGTTTACGTTTATATCGTCCACTTCCAACTACACCTACATAATTCCATCAATAAAAATATTAATTTAGTCCAATGCAGTGGCGTAGCTAGAGTAAACGTCACCCGGGGCGATCCGCTCAAATATCACCCCAATGACCCCGATTCACCCTATGCTGAATGGTTAGCTGTAGCTAAATTTTCATACATGCTCTACCTCTACTTTACTCTACTGACCGTTACGTTACTGTTTACATGTATGATCCAAGACAAAATCCAATACCACAAAATAATCTGTTCAAATCAAAAGATTTTTAAAATGCAACTCTTCACTTTCAGAACAACTAAATTCAAAACACGGCAATACTCAAAAGAATGACATTCGATACTATGGTCTTAGAATGAATGTTTTCTTGTTTTCATTGTGGCAACCTGTCAATGACATCGTCAAAATCTGTTTGTCTTGTAAGCTCGTTTTCAATGGACAGCACAGCCAGATCCGACAGTCTCGACTGGCTCATGGTTGACGTAATTTTCTGTTGCTAATTTTCCGGTGTCTAATTTTCCATTGCATCATTTTCTGGGTACCATTTAATTATCAATGATGTTTGAACGTATTTTTCTTGACAAAAATGTTCTATTTAATTTTTAAGCATTTTTCGGAACATTGTAAATCAACTGCATTCTTTTAAAGGTTACCTAGAGAATTTATGCAAAGTTTATTTTTTTTGTTTTTCTTTATACAAGTAAAATAAATTTACATCGTATTTTGATTTTATTATTTTAGTTTTAGTGATAATTTAAAAACAATAAATATTTATCATTAGTACCAATAATGGAAAATTAAGTTAAAAATTTAAAAGAATCGTTTTTGGAATCGGAAAATAGGCACAAATTTTTCCGATTCCGATACCGTTTCCAATACCCCCAAAAGTTCCGATTTTTCCGATTCTCGATACCGATTCTGATTAATCATCCCAACACTAGTAGATATATTCAAAAGTATATCGCTTACTCAATGGAAAATTGTATCTCAGTGAATTGATACACAGGCAAGACTGAAATTCTTGCACTTTTGGCTTCGTATTTCGCTTTGTTGTTATTAATGATGCAGAGTTAAAACACCATATCATCCGATAAAAAGTTACAACAATCTCTCTTGTTAGTAACCAAGATTGTAGCAACTGAAACACATGAAAGCTGAAAACATTGCTATTTTTCCTACTCACAAATTTCCCAACAATTTATTAGAACATTTCTGACGTGGGGAGAAAACTGGGGGTGGTGTCATAAATCATTTCTGGGGGGTCATATGCCCGCCTGCGAAACCCTGTGTCTCCGCCACTGTTTTCAGACTATTTTTGGCACCTTAGCCTGGTTGAAAAATTTTGTTGTGCTGGCACCCGGGGCTTCTAGTCCTGGACCTATACGTTGGAGGTGAATATAGTCATCAACGCCATCATCATAAAGGAAGTGACCAGTAAAGAAGGGACTAAATTCTTGGATACGAGATAAAACCGACAACCACGATGTATGGAAAATTTTTACTTTGGCATATTTCATCGATGAACGGGCGTCATCAGAAAAATAAAATTATTTTACAAGAATAAAATATACATTCCACAGACGAAACAGGGTTAGCATTAGGCGATCAAAAGTATGATTATTATTTTGGCTGTATCTTTATCGTTATTTGCTTCTAATTAATTTCAACTTGGTTCTGATTTCTATTTATTTTTATTTTATTCGCATTTATCTTATTTTTCTTTTTCAAGGTTTACGTACCTCACATTGTTTCAGTACCTCACATTTTTTCAGTACAAGTTTAGTAAGAATAAGGGATAAGACATTTACACAATCTCTCTAGGTAGGTTATACATTGTTTTCATCTGTCCCTTTTGCCATCAATCTGTCCTGTGAATATAAAATTTTCCAAGCCCTCTTTCCTCATTATATAACCAAGGAATTTCAACTGTATTTTTCTGATGTTAAGTGTCCTTTTTGTTTCCATTTTCTCTAAAACTTCGGTTCGTAATATTCTCAGCATTCTTCTGCAGAACCACGTTTCTGTTACTTCAAGTCTTTTCATCTCTGATGAGATTGTCCAGCATTCACTGTTATATAAAAGGACTGATATTACGCAACACTTCAGTACTTGTTTCTGCGTTTCTAACAAAATTTTCCTGTTTCTTAATATTTTGTTTTTCAAGATTTACGTACCAATTTAGTAAGAATATAGAATAAAACTTAAATACACCAGCCGTATATTAATCGTAGGTGACTCATAATAAAAATCTTAGTACTTTCAATGCATCTTCGTCTGGGTACATATATTGATTGATTTATGAGTCGTATATATATAGATATTGTCACGGCATATTGGCACTCCTAGTTAGACTAAAAGCAGTGACAAATAGAATTTTACACATGTAATTGACAGCTGTAAGGAAATAGAATAAATTTTAACAGGGTGATATTTTAACTATTTTTGTTTTCTTTTTATATAGTCGGTTAACAAAGGAGAGAAAATACACAAGTATGCAAGTATAAAAGAAATAAGATATTTATAGGCCTCCGCCGGTCATTAATGACCATAGATTTGATTTCACCCATCTGTTCCTCTGGAACATCACCGCCTGTGGCTGAACAGGCCGATGCGTGAGTGGCAGTCTCTGTCACACAAGTCTCACCTGTGTTGTCTACGTTGTAGCGTTCTTTTCTGCGGGCCCGCTTGTCTTTTGCTGCGTTTTACAGTTTCTCCTCGCCTGACATTAGTTGTTTAGTCAGGGTGCTTCTACACCCAGAACGCTCAGCAGTAAGGTCCTCCCAGTGCTCAAAGGCTTTCATGTCTCTCTTACAGACATCCCTGTAGCGCAACTGAGGACAACCGGTGTCTCTTTTTGCCATTTGCAGATTCCCCATAGAGGATATCTTTGGGAATTCGGTTATCCCACATACGACGAACATGATCCAGCCATCGGAGCAGAGTGAAAACGGTTGTTAGGCCAATACGAGACAGAACTTCAGTATTGGGCACTTCGTCCTTCTACAATAGGCCCGGGATGCAGCGGATACACCCCAAGTAAAAAGTGTTCAGTCTCTTTTCTTGTTTGACATACGTCGTCCATGTTTCGCTCCCATAGAGAAGTATGTTTATGACGCAACATTGTAGACTGCCATCTTTGTCTTGACAGAGAGCTTGGAGTTCTCCCACACTCGCGTGGTGAGACGAGCAAATTTAGTTGCTACTTTCCCAATCCTCTTGTCTATTTCTGTGTTCCGGCTAAGGTCGCTGCTGATTGGTGGCACATCTACATCCTGTCCTAGAACATTCTTCTCCTTCAGGCTGATAGTCTGTCCGAAGCTCCTGCAGGCCTCAGAGAAGCGATTCATCAGAGTTTGGAGCTCCTCTTGTGTGTGGGTTGCGACTGCAGCATCCTTTGCAAACAGCATATCTCTGATCAGGGCCTCTCGTACTTTTGTTTGGGACTTGAGGTGTTCGAGATTAAACAGCCTGCCTCCGATCTGGTGTGAAATTAGACCCCCTCTGTTGTGCCGAAGGCATATTTCAAGAGCGAGGCGAAGAAGATCCCAAGACAAGGACGCAGCCTTGTTTGATGTCAATGTGTATGTCAAATGGCTCTGATTCTATACTGTACTGTCCTCTTCATGTTGATGTGGAAAGATTCAATGAGGCTCTGCAGTTTTGGTGGGTATACTATCCTAGGCAGGATCTTGAATAGACCCTCTCTGTTAACTAAATCGAAGGCGTTCGTGAAATCGATAAAGGCGATGTACAGAGGCATGTTCTATTCCTTGCATTTTTTTTCTGACGGAGAGAAAATATCATGTCTATTGTTGATCTGTTGCAATGCGATTCAGGGTAGACATGTTCTACGAGTGTATGTAATCGAACGAGAATGACTCGTGCATATATTTTGCCAACAATATTGAGGAGAGAGATCCCTCTATAGTAGTTGCAGTCGATTATCTCGCACTTGTTTTTGTAGAGGGTGATGATCTTGGCGTCCCTCATGTCCTGTGGTACAGTACCCTCTGCCAGGAGAGGACTTCATGCAATGGAGGCAGTAGGGCCGTCTTGCAATGCGTGATTAGGTTGGGTTGGTATTCCATCACTGCCTGGTGCCTTTCTCGCAACCAGATTGTCAGTGGTAGTAGAGGTAGTTCTACTGATCTATCCATTTGTTGGCTCTTGTTAGTGATTACTTCTCCAATGGAAGATTTGAAGGTAACTGACTTCGTATGGACTATTCCAAGTGCCCTCTTGATGCCATTGTACATTCCTCTGATATTGCTCATGATGTGTGTGCGCGCGTGTGTGTGTGAAAGTTCATTCACTAAGGGAAAAAGATATCCCTATGCCCGGAAACAAGGTCGCGTGTTAGCTTTTACTTAAACCGTGTGGGAAAAGAGAGAAAAGAGAAACAAAATAAGTGTCCTGTTTTCAAAGGTGCTTAACAGCGCCACCTAAAGTGGTCTTAGCGAAACCAAGTGGACATAACCCACAATATATATATATATATATATATATATATATATATATATATATATATATATAATATAAAGAAATATAGTCTTAAGGTGTGCTATATTTATGGAATAAAGTGCTCAATATCAGAGATAGAGCGTGTGTAAATATAAAAGTGAACATAGAACAAATATATATATTGTGGACATAACCCAACAATATATATATATATATATATATATTGTGGACATAACCCACAATATATATATATATATATATATATATATATATATATATGTATATATTTATACTTACACTGGACTCTTTGGTCACAGAAAAACCTATTCTTGATATAATATTAAACAGTACAGATAATAACTTAGAATGGTAAATCAACTAATAAATATGATCTTGTAAATTTCTATTCTCACTATAACGACTAAATAAAACCCAGAAAGATTCCTGGATTCCATTTAAGAGTTTAGCAATATATATATATATATATATATATATATATATATATATATATATATATATATATAATATTTGGTTAGCCTAAAGGAAATGAAAACTGGTATGAAGAATTATCATTATTTAGATTATTTTGTTTTACAATAAGGTTCACCCTGTACAAATCCCCGGGAACACCCGCGGTAGAGAGTTACGTTAAGGGGTAGTTTTATGGATAGTGGGCAAAGATAACGGTTGACTCGAAACTTGAACAGGTTAAGATTGTAACAATCGGGAAAGCATCTTCTTGGGAGTTTATACCATAGGGCAGTGATTCGTGGGAAGAACCCTTTTGAGTGAAACTAACTTCGCGCCGATGAAATACAGAGAGAATGTGGGTGGTTTACTGATATGTAAGTGACGTGATGGGTCCTAGCCGTGAAGATCAAACATCGTAGAACCAAGAAAAGCTTTGAAAAACATATACCATTTGGGAGAAAGAGGTTGTGGGGTGAAAAATAATTCCTTCTCTAACAAGGACTTGGAGACGCTTTTGAACTCTAAGACTGAAAAGTGACGCCGATGCAGCGCCCGCTCAAATATGGCAACATATTACCATTTTCGGCCTGATCTGGCTCTTATAAAGGTAGAGAATAGTAGGAGGAGTCAGGTACATTCTGGAGCGGTACAGGTAGCTGATCATTTTACCTGCATTTTTAGCGATGAATCGTATATAGGATTTCCATTTGAGATTTGTGTGACTTTGAGGCCCAATATTCTCTCAAAACACAGGGTCTTCAGGAGGGGGCATCCGTTCATCGTGGCTGGCGCTAGTTCGGGGTCTGATCGGCGGTGATTGAATGTAACCAGTTTGGTTTTAAAAGCATTGAATATAAGCAGTTTGTTCCACATTGGAAAGTTTGTGTTAGATTGGAAGAGAGATTAACTGCCAATCTCTGATTGTCAAGAGTTTTAGAGGTCGTATCATCGGCACAGACGTTTACAAATGATCGGAGAATATTCTTAGGTAGATCATTTATGTAAATCAGAAAGAGAGTTAACTCACCAGGCTTGCGTGGTACAAACCTGAATCTAGAACGTAGACCCTTACATTGTGTTCATTGCAGATTTTATGCTTTTATTGTTGCTGCTGCTACTTTTGGACCCTTGATGTCATTTCTCATTATTTATTAACGGCATCCACTTTCTATGGTAGGCCTGCTAAATAGTTTTTTATAGTGTAGCATATGAGTTGATTCTTTCAGACATCTGATTATCAAGTGTTCACTTTCTAGTATTATAACCTCATTTCAGAGATGTTGGTGACTACACTTTTTCTCTCCATATATGATCAGATATGTCTGATTTTATTGTTTTGCTACTAATTACAACTTTTCGATGTTTTCTTAGTCTTACTTAGAAAAATATGATTTTAAAATATAATAATAACAAGTAGTTTATAGTTTTTATTGTTCATTAATTGTTGAATACATGTCTTAGTTCTCATCGGAGAATAAAAGTTGATTAAAATAAAGACCTATATTTTCGTATAAGCGAACAGCAGATTTCGTGGTTAATGTCAGTCGAAAACAATATCACAGATATATTTTTAGCAATTGTTATAAAATTAAAAATTGTAATTTATTTACATTTTAGAATAATGTCCTGTATGTAAATATGCGTGTGCATTAGTTGATTTTCGTGGAGGTAGTTTTACGACTTGAAATGTTTGTAGAAAGTGACCTATGTCTGATTTAGAGAAAGTTCTTATACGCTGACGCAAATTGCAGCATCCTGAATATGTAACCGTAAGTTCTATGCTAACAGTTTCTTCTCTCGCACTTCTCACTTGTGGAATTCTCATCCAGTTTCTTGCTTCCCAGTTAACTTTGATCTTCAAAAATTTAAATGCAATGCCAATCGTTAACTACTGTTTTCTTAATTCTTCTTCTTTTAATGTTCTCTTTCCATAATAGTTTTTTTTATCTTATGATGTTAATATTGTGGCCAGCAATCATTTATTTATTCTTGCTTATTTGATTAATTTAATGTAGCCAATATGGGATTTTTAGAACGTTAAAATTCAAATATATATGTCGTATTAGTGACGTCATTGTGTATCCAACATAATATTCTCTACCGGACTGACAATATCCAGTTTTTAAGAATGCTCGAAAGTACTTGAGCAAAATCCGCAATTTTGAAAATTGGAAAATACACTAAAAATAAAACAGTTGGTCGAATTTTTGGCGAGTATTGGGGTGTTCATCGACATTACCTTCTGCGTGAAAGGTGTCCAGTGTTGGATCTGAAGAGACGTCCGTAAACCATCGCATAGTAGAATTCAGGGAAAGTCCCTGTTACTATAAGTTAACTAGTGCCATATGAAAAAACGACAGCTAAGCTAAATGAATGATAAGATGCACACATATATATATATATATATAAAGAATAAGAAGGTAGAAAATAAATCTTTGAACGTAAAAAAATGTCTTCCAACAAACTTGATATTTTAATTGAAAAGAACATTTTTTAAATTATTTTAGTTAATAAATTTCACAAAACCATATATGCAAATATCAAGAAAAAAATTAAATAAAACATATATAAATAAATAAATTATAGTATTTTAAGAATTTTTTTCTGACGTGTCACCCATCCGAATCGTAGGAGGTTTGAATTTACTTTGTTGTAGCGTCAGAATTAATGAGAAATATCCATGGGTTCTTTGGCATTGTCTATTGATTAGATAGTCTGGTTGGTTATTATTATCAAGTAGGGAGTGTTATCCTCACTTGATGCCTTATACCTTTGACCTTATGTCAAAATTAAGCTCATCTTAATAACCAGAAATCTGTGTATTCAAAGAATCAAATGGTTTAAGGGAGGCAACTCTTGCCCTTGATTTTAAAACAAGTTCATTATTTTTCGTTGTGAGAAAATTTACAAGAAATAGTGGAGATTTATTTTGCATTATAAATTTAAGGAAAATATATCTGTTCAGTTCGAGACATTTTTTTATCCTTTGTTTTACTTTCATATTGCGAATTGATGTATTTTAAGGAAAATATTTGGCGAATATAAAGAAACCATAACGGAACAAATGCGACACCAAAAAATTAGGATTAGTTTGCCTACTAATTTTTATTGTTTTTTTTTCTGTTTAAATTATCGATAAACTCTGTTATGAATTAAATAATATTTACAGTTTCGTGCTTTCCTAGATTTTTTTTATTTTTATTTTTTTTTCCATTAAATAGAAGCTTGCTTTGAATATTTTTTCTGAAAATGTAAAAATGTAATAAAATTATAAAGAAGAAATTTGGCTATATATAAGTTTTTAAGCTTGTTCGAAATGATAAAAATGACAGTCATCCGTATGGACCAATGTAGAAGTTTCAGCCTGATCCTTTCACAGAATACGGAAAGAGATCAATCTGTGATTATAGAAAGCAGAAGCGATAAAAATTATAACGCTATGTTAGATGCAGCAAAAAAAAAAAAAAATAATGGAATTCTGCTGTTTTTCGCTTCAAGATAAATAAACAAAACAAACGATGAAAAAAATCATTATTCATTTTTCTAGGAATCCGTACGGACATTCTAAAAGCATTCCGAAAAATGCATTTTGAATAATTTAAATGCTTAAATTTCGGTTCTGTTTGAAAGATAATGGCCTAAAAAGCTAATCTGAATTAAAAGAAAAATTAATTTCCATATATAAATAAACTATTTAGCCATTTTTTAATAAATTGTAACGTTTTTTCGTCACTCATCGAGCCGCCATTGTATACAAAAATGTAAAAAACAAATTTAAAATTCTCTTTAAAAGCCAATATTTGCTCTAGAGATGTGTTTCAAATTTTATTAGTAAATTTAAGGATTAATTAACTGAATTTTTAAAAAATAATGTTTCCCTCGTTTTTTCTTAAAAACAGAATGAAAATAACGTTTTATTTACCCAATGTAGCCTGTGAGAACAAAGGATAAAATAAAAACACTATAAATCCACTCCTGCCAGAAAAAGCGCGCGGAAAAATAAAAAATAAACCCTATGGAAGACCAGTAGTGAGATAATCAAGAATTTGTTACTTATGTTTTAAAATAGTTTTTCTTTAACCTTATATAGCCAATAGTTTAAGAGTAGAATTTTTTATACTATAAACTTAGTATAATGAATAAATTTGAAGGCGAGAAAGCCCTACTAAAACAAAAATATTACGCAAATGCATTTTGCGTTAAAATATGAAACATTTATTCTGAGGGTAAATTTTATGCAAATTACAGTATAAAGTATTTCTGTATGCGAATGAAATAGTTTCGTCGTAATTATGAAATTTTTCTTTGTGTCGAGGGGAACAAATTTATAGAGCATAATATAGCGAAAGTGCAACTGGTCATCCCCCATTTTTAAGGCATTCATTTGTGGAAAAAAACGTCAACATTCAACAAAATCTGAACGATACGAGGTTTCAGTCTAGAACACTTCAAAAATCGACACCAAAGCAAACACCAGTGTGAAATCATTTTATATTAGAAATGAAAATTGGACACGAACCTTTGTAATGATGTGATATAAGACGCATGCAATACATAATTTTATATAATCATATATTTATATATTATTTGGTATAAAATAATCCCTTATTAATATTACATATCAATTTTTCTAATAAAAAAATAGTTGCCTCAGTTGCAGATTCAATTTCTGGAGTACGGTCTTATTTTTATCTAGTGAAAATTATCAGCGTTCACATGCAATCAATTGAAATTTTCACCGCCATCAAATTACGTCTCTGGACCTCAACAGATGGCATCATGTTTATCGGGTCGACATTTCGAATATTGAATTTAGAATTTCTGGTCTAATTTCGAAACTTTCTTAAGATCCTTTATATATTTTATTGACATCTACACAGGATTATGGCCTCTACTGAACTGTATTTCATTTCATAGTTTTCATTTACTATAGTTTTCTAATTCAATCAATCTATGGTAGGTAAATATATGATAGATGTATTATAGGTGGGTCAGAATTGTTTTGTTGTATTTTCACTGTGTACTCTAACCTTGTTGTGGACCCCTTAGAGGCGGTGGGGGCATCTTATATGACCCTAGCGCCCAAATAAGTATGAAGTCACAAGAGGCCCACTAACGTTTATAAATCAAAGATGTGAAATCTGACAGGTAGAAACAAAATGGACAACAGAACAAAGATATTCAAGATTAATGCAAAATTTATTTACAATACAGACCAGGGTCGTTGTAGGTTAGGTTAGCATGTGAGTCCAGTGAAGGTGTTGAAGGGGCTGGTCAAATCCAATGGCCGGTGCTGGCGTTGCACTGTTGCTGGTCGAGTGCAGTGGAGAACCTTCCGTAGTATTATAACCGTAGTGTACGGGATAGGTTATTAGAGTCTGGAATGATATGCATACCGCAAGTAGGGAGCGATATTTAGCCGGAAATTCGGGGCTGTAGTGAGCAGGTCCGTTAACGATCAACCAGATGAGTAGGTTGAAGTAAGTGATACCAAGAGGAGTAGGGATCAATGAGTAACCGGAAGTTCAAGGCTGTCGTGAGCAGGCCCGTTTACGCCGTCAATCAAGTGGCTTAAATTGAAGTGACGCCAGAAGTAGGGACCAGAGTGCAGCCGGAAGTAGCAAGGCAAAGAATGCCAGAAGCAATGTGTTGTTGCTGTTCAAATCCGATGTCCGGTGCTGGCGTTGCGTAGCTGCTGGTTGAGTCCAATGTCTGGTGCTGGCTTTGCGTTGTAGCAAGTTAAGTCCAATGTCCGGTATTGGCATTGCGTAGTTGCTGGCCGAGTCCAGTGGTAAACCTCTCGTAGTATTATAACCGTGGTGTACGGGATAGGTTATTAGAGTCTGGAACGATATGCATGACGCAAGTAGGAACCGATGTGTAGCCGGAAGTTCGGGAAGTAGTGAGCATGTCCGTTTACGCCGTCAACGAAGTGGGTTAGGTCGAGATTAGAGCCAAAAGTTAGGAAGGGCAGGAATGCCGGAAGTCAGTGTCTATAGTAGCCGGAAGTAAGAGTGCATGGTAGCAGGAAATAGCAAAACCAAGAATGCCAGAAGTAAGAGTCTGTAATGGCCTGAAGTGGTGAAGGTCAGGAATGTCAAAAGTTGCCGGAAAATTACTTGACGAATATAACGTGAACGCTTTTTTTATATAACTTTTTTTTTAACTAGCCAATAATCTAGATGTATTCAATAATTCGCCGAAAAACACCATAGCATGATGAAAAAAGGCCCAAACATGATAAAACTTTGATTTTTTTATGTTTGACATACATCATATCATTAAAAGTAAATTCAACTCCTTCAGTAGCCAGACGCATGCATTCCAAAAACAGATTTTCAGGAATGCTGGCCGATCCAAAATTACCCTTACTATATATATATATATATATATATATATATATATATATATATATATATATATATAGAGAGAGAGAGAGAGAGAGAGAGAGAGAGAGAAATGGACAACATTTTAATATATTTTCTGTTTATACGTTATTTTTCTAGATATAAATATTTAAGTAAATCAGTATTAACTACATTTACCGACCTGAATATCCGAGAAATTTCATAGAAAATATGTATCCTCTGACACGAATCGAATCTGTATCCTACACGGAACCGTCATTTGTGCTATACTATTGATGTGCTATACTATTGATGTGCTATACTATTTAACTACAGAAAATAAATTAAAATAATTGTTTCACAATATATGTCGTCATTTGTTTACGCTAAGATACACTTCGAGTAGATATGATAGTTCGAGAAAAATCATGGGAAATTTATTTAAAAACAGTAATTTGACTTTGCTAACCAGACGCTTCCCCTGTCGCTAAATGGTAGAGCATGTCAGGCCAGATGACGGTTCCGTGTAGGACACAGGTTCGATTCCTGTCAGAGATGTCCGCAAATGCTTCCTTATTAAGTTTAAAGTTTGCGGTAGGAGCTGTTAAATATACAGTCCCAGATAGAATCCAAAAATACTTTTACAAACTTTGGGGTGGGTTCCTGACACCAAAACAAGGTAAAAAGTCCATATAAACATATTTCTACAGCAACTCATAACAAATCTTCAAAACGTCCTCCGCTTGCTTTTACACACGCTCGTGTAATCATTTGACTAGTAGAACTTTTCAAATACTCCCTTACGGTATCGAATGGTTCCGCAGACCCCTATAACACGTTGATGAAGCATCTCTGCATTACTAATGTCTGCTGCTTAAAACCAATTGTTTTAGATGGCCTCACAGATAAACATCCCAAGTATTGAGGTCGAGGGAAGGTGCAGTCGCTGGAACCGGTCCTCCCTTATCTATCCATCTTTCATGGTAGATGTCAGACAGTACATCGCGAACAATGTGACTAAAATGTGCTGCAGACCCATCATACATTAACCACATGCGTCTTCGTATTAGCAAGGGTACATCCTCTAGCAGGTCTGGAAGTATGTTCGAAATAAAGTCTCTGTAGATAGCGTCTGTGAGACGTGCTTGGAGAACATATGGACCTACCAGACAGTTATCTATAATTCCAGCCCACGCATTAATCGTAAACTGATGCTGGTGTTTAGCGTGTATTGTATCATGGGGATTCCGATCTTCCCACAAATGTTGGTTGTGTAAATTTGTTATTCCATCTCTTCCAAATGTTGCCTCATCCGTAAACAAGACTGAAGAGATAAACAACGGATCGGCAGTTTGTGCAATAAACAACCGGCAAAAGTTCTCCCGTGGTAAGTGATCAGAGGGTGAAAGACCATGCACAAGTTGCAGATGATACGGATATAGGAGCTGCTCTTGAAGTATCCTTCCATGCGGAACTATGAGGTGCACGACATGCTAGGACCATTTCGGGTGCGCTGATACCAAAATCGTATCTGGCAACCTCTAGTATATGTTCTTCGTAGTCAGGCGTACAAGCAGATCTCGGACTTCCTTGGACCATAGTTTATGAAGCATAAGTTGGATGATTCGGCTGCCTTCGGTCTGGAAACAGCCTGATACTGCCGTGTAGCCTCACGTCCATTACCATTCGTGTGGTCGTATATAAAAATCATATCTGCCTGCTTACGATATGAATATCCTGCCATTGTTAAACGGAACACGTCTCAGTTAACTTACTACTACGCACGTTAAATGTTGAAAATGGTCTAGTCACAAATCTACACGAGTGACAAATATAATTTAGTCTAAATGGCAATACAGCGCCAGCTACCGTAAACTTTCTTTCAACTTAATAACTCAAAAACGAAAGATTTGAGGACGTACGTTTTGTTCTTGTTTTGGTGTGAGGAACTCGCCCCCAAAGTTTGTAAAAATATTTTTGATATACCCTGTATATAGAGAACCTTAAAATTGGGCATTATCAAACAATATAAGGTCCTTATTTGTCCCACCGTGTTCACCTTTTTCAGTTTCCCCATTTTGATTATTGTTGTTCTAACGAATCTTTCCGAAGAAGTGTTAGACGAAAAGGATTCTTTTAAAAGAACGCACTTCGTCAATTTCAAAACCATATCTATCTATCTATCTATCTATCTATCTATCTATCTATAGATAGATATAGATAGATAGAGAGAGAGAGAGAGAGAGAGAGAGAGAGAGAGAGAGAGAGAGAGAGAGAGAGAGAGAATTCTATTAGTAAAAAATAATGAATTCCTCAACAGCCAAATACCTTTTTTTTTTTCGTATTTGTCAATATCCCTATAGTAAAATCATTTACAATGCATTTTTATAGCAAAATAAGTTAAATGGCTTATGCTAACTTCCAGGAGAGCAACTCATTGCACTTTCTTGGGCTCACGATATCCACTGACATGAAGTGAAGCGATTATATCAATAACACTGTGTAACACAATTTTTATCCTTGGATATCAATTGTTATTTCCTATTTGCATACGCCTAGAAAGTATGAAAAATGGCTAATATTTCCTTCACACTTTGCCTTTGTGACCAGAATAATGATATCTCTGAAATCTACCTATAAGCATTGGGAAAACTGGCGAATGTGAACATTCTCGTTCATGCAAAGTAGGAACAAAACGACATATGATTCAAAAGTAGCATTTATTTTTTCTAGGATTACGCAAGAGAAAGCACAAAAAAATCGAAGTTTTCTCAATTTGCGTTTATAGTGTAAATTACTTTCACGAATCAGCCTTCAAATATAGTCCCCCATCATGTATTCGTTATACGATCCTTAGTAGCAGCGTTAAAATCCAGTATATCCTGGTGGAAGCTCCTCTGAGTAAGCCCCTATGTTTTCCTTGAAATTATCAAGATGAGTGTCAAGGATGTTGACATTGAGATACATCCTACCGCCCATTTTGCCGTAGTTATTCATTAGGGTTTCAAAAAGCTCCACACAGTGTAGGGCATTGTGATTCTCCTGGGAAGCTTCGACCTGCTATGACAAACACTGCATTCTCCGTCCTAGTGTGCTTATTAAGGAATCTTTGCTCTCTATGCACTTCTTTATTTGTGGTTCGATGAAATCACCGACTTTGACTTTTGCCGCAGACAACTTAGGGAAGTAGTCTTGAAAATACATGAAAGCTGCAGACTCCTTATCTAGAGCCGTGACAAATTGTTTCATAAGGCCCAATTTTAAGTGTCATGAAGGAAACAATACTTTCTGGGGGCTGAGTAGTGGCTTCCATTTGACATTGTTCCTCCCCACACTGAACTCTTCTGCTGTGGCCAGTCCTGCCTGTGGTAAGGGTGCCGTGATGTCCATGTTGTCCCAATGTCAAAGAAACTTCCATCAGGAAGGCCACCATTTTGAAGTCACCGATAACTTCTCAACCGTATATTTCATATTCCAAGGCATCTAGTAAGATCTTGACACTGCTGTATTCCTCTTTGAGCGGCACCGAGTGATCCATGGAAAGAAATGGATACATGTTCCCGTTTTGAGGCTACTGGATGAGCTGTTTAAGAAGAGGCGCCACTCGCTGGGGTTAGAGGCGATTCCAATTGCCTCGAACGGACCGGTCATATTGTAGCAGAAGCAAAGCCCATCTAAGCAAGTGGAAAAGCTTGAAAAACACTGGTTACACTTTCTACTAAATTCTACTGCTTGAATTTCGAAAGATCTCTTATCAAGTCTTTGGTGTTTTTTTGTTTGTTTTGTTTTTTTATTGGTATGGGCTTATCTCCTCAGCTTTACCCCTATAATCTGGATCAATTACATCAGCCTCTTCTGAACTTTTCTCTTCTGAAGACGGCTGCTCTCTCTTTGGAGGAGTCGGTACGAGGAACTCAGGTCAGTGTGGCACTGGGGCGATAGATGACACATCTGGATATATGATAGCAGCGCATTCTTGCCAGATCGTCGTTTGAAAGGTTCCACTATGCAGAAGAAGCAGTTGCTTGACTGGTCAGTTGGTTCCCTCCAAATATATAGGAGTGCGAATTTCATGTCTTTTTCCCCTTTGTAGCAAACATGTAACAAAAAAAAAAAAAAAAAAAAAGAGCATATAGATACAAATATATTTCACCCAGTGTTATTAAAAAATTCTAAAAAATTACATTTTTGATTTTTTAAATTTCTAAAAATCGTGCGTTGGATATGGACAATTATGATTTTGGACCTGGATTAATGTAACAAATGCCACAAAAGTACGGAATCTTGTATACTGAACATCTCTAATATTCCATATTTTCATGGCACTTACCAGTGATCTACTATAAAAAACTTCCATGATACTGTTGGCACTAATGCACAACTGTTGAAACATATTTGATACATATTTTCTAATAAAACTGGTTTCAAAAAAGTAAAAAGTATTTAAATTTAAAAAAATCCCCAAGTTTTTACTTATAAATTCCACTCTCCAAACGGGCAAAACTTTCCATCTTATTTTCTAGAGTTCTTTTGCATAGTTCACAGGTGAAATGAGGTAGCCATGCTTGTTTTGATCCCCGACAGGTATACCGAAATATACCTTATAGTCGCCACACATTTTAGCAGATGTTGTCACAGAACACATTTCCGCTCTTGTCTTGATAAATTAACCACATAAGAAAATGTGTCTGGTGGATGCTTACAACTGCTTGATGTTATCTGTGACGAATTCATCCACCAACGACGACTTGTCTGCAATTAAATTAGTAAACTGAATTGTGGAACTGACGTTCCCTGTATTTATGCTGCCATCTATGTTGTCAGAACGTTCTAGAAATTTTTGAAACATTTCGAAGGTTCTTGAAACTTCTTGAAAGTTCTGAAGAATTATAATCATTTATAACGTCGTTAAACTGGAAAAGTAATTGTACTGATCAGTTATACGCTCAATCAACTTAAGGGAATTATTTAGATCAATGAGAAACATTAAGAATTAACATTTGAACCGCTGGCTTTTTACCTAATCTTCTTCTGTGTGCCATGTCCCTTCATGATGTGATCAATCATGGCTCACCACAAATCCCTATGCTCGTATCTCTAAGCGATGTTTGTCCCTTTACTATCCCTTCCAGTTCATGTTCTGTTGTCCATTTGTATAATCTCATTAGGTAGGTTACACGTTGATTACCTCTGGCCATCTTGCTTTCAATATGTGCTCTGACCAACAAGTACGTACGCCTTATATAAATTACACAAGAAGCAATAAGGCATCTTGACATGGAGATTTGTACATAGCAAATATGTTAAAATAAAATGTAAATATGATAATTAAACACAAGAAAATACATTAAAGAAAATTTTGTTGAGAAATATGAAGCGCGTATAATCAAAGAAAATATAATTTAATTTTTATCTAAGTGTTGAGAAAAGTATAAAATTTAATTAAAATTTGATTATAATGTTAAAACAGTATTTATTTTAATATCATTTTCTTTTATTACTATCTTAGCTAAAAGGTGATATGTTATAAGAACTCACTTTGAATTTTGATGTATTAGGTTGCTACATAAATTCGGTCGTTTTTTATAGTTTTTAAAAAATACTTTTTATTTGTTAATAGTTACTGATGAATCCTTTAACAATGTATACTTTTCTCTGCTTCATATTCACGTAAAGACAGTATTTTTTGTCCTCAGTAATAATCCGGTAAAAGAATCTTTCTTTGCATCCACGAGTAATCTGACTTCGAGCGAGTAAACTAGCTATAATGGAGAAGCACTGGAGTTTGTTTCTCGCGATCAATGTGCGTGGCATTGTGACATTCTGCCTGTAATGAAGTCATCTCCGTACACTGTACAAATGTCTCGAGTAGTTTTGGCAACTTTGTGACCTTGATTTTTTTGTGACCAAGAGATCTTCTCTTGGCTTTTAATAGCAGGAGTGATGTCGAATATGCTCATTCTTGTTTACTTGGCATTTCACCTGAAAGGGGTGTCTAATCTGAAATAAAATTTCAGTAACGTTGGGCAACAGTTTCACAGGATGACCAGAGTTAGAAAGCAAAAATTCCTCCGAAAGATTATTTTTTGAGATCAGAAAAGCAAAAAACACGAATGAATATATGTCGTCGTCGGCATCCGTCCGTCTCGAGAGACGATGGAGTAGCACTAGACGTCCGTACAGCTCTAGTCCTCCATATATCCCCTGGGCAGGACTAGGGCTGCCCGGACGTCTAGTTCACCATCTCGGCCTTGTTAGCAGAGTCCAAAGGAGAGGATAAACCAATAGAGTTTGGTACCAGCGCGGCTGCAGGAGTTGGCGGAAGTCTTGTTATGAAACCATTCCGGGTTTGAATTCAGAGTTGTCCTTCTCCTAGAGAGTTGCCATCCAAGGCTAGAGAACCCAGTCTGTCCTTTACCCATAGCTGAAGGGAAAAGAAGAGGATTCACACCTTTCCAAAGGGTATTAGCACGTAAGTGAATGTAATGGATTCGACTGGAATTCGAACTCGGCTCTCCGATTCCTCAATCTAGGCCGCTATCCATTACTCCACCGTGCCACGAATATATGTAACAACCTAGTATGTACAAATCTCATTGATTTGATTACAGATTTTTAAATTTTTTATTAACTGCTTGCATTTTTCAAATTGACATCAGCGGTTTTATGCAACAGAATTGTTATGGTAACATCTTTGGATAATTCTCATCAATAATTGTTTATCGAGCATCACGAGCCCAACAACCATAAAAGAACAATGTATTTAATAACCAGTGCTCGATTAAAACATTACGCTCGTAAGTTTGAAGTAATATTTGCGAGTATAGAGAACTGACGGTTGTAAAAAGTTGAGGCTGAACTGCCAACCGTCAAGATTTAAGCTCGGTCAAATCTTCTGTTTGCGTACAGCTGTCATCAATCAATATCAAAACTCAAACAATTGTTTATACCAAGATCTGATCTCGATGACAGTTACAGTGTGTTCAAGTTGATAATTAGTATCTCTAGTAAGACACAGGGATAAACCATTCATGGTTCGTTATAAGTTGTTTGCTTTATGATTATAAGAGCGTTATACAGTTGCCTAGAAATTTATATCTCTCGCTTAGTGAACATGTCATTTTTTAGAAGTG
Source organism: Acanthosepion pharaonis (assembly GCA_903632075.3). NCBI lineage: Eukaryota > Metazoa > Mollusca > Cephalopoda > Sepiida > Sepiidae > Acanthosepion > Acanthosepion pharaonis. The sequence goes on along the minus strand of CAHIKZ030002124.1, from coordinate 1,326,250 downwards.
GCGGTAGTTACAGAAAAATATTAAAACTTTATCGAGAATTCCAATCACGTTTAAATTTGAAAACAGCTATTACCAGGGCAAGTTACTTTTTCGTTTAAAGCACAATTATAGTAACCAACAATGACTTTTATCATCTCCACTAATGATTTTTATCATTGTGATAACTAGGTGTAGTGAGTTAATGCCATAGCAACAGTATATTCAAACGACCGGTTGTAGGGGATATATATAGTAGCAGAGGCTTTAAAAATCAGGCACCTTTAAAAATCCTTGATTTCTAAAAAAAATTACATCTTTTATTCTTTGCCTTTGCGTGGGGTCACTGTCTCTAACAGGAAACGCCCTTCTCAAGCCGGTCAGTAAGACATTTTATTTATTCTAGTAATGGGGTCATTTGGATTCGGGCTCTGTTGTTAACAAACGGTATATGTTTTTTATAACAAGACTTTTATTTATTATTTTATGGATTAAACTTTTCATAAAATTTCAAATAGTCATTTAGTTGCTTTTATTCTATATCGTCTGGTCGAAAATGTTTTTTAGTTAACTCCGCCGTAGATATCTATGCCATTTCGTGGGTCATGCAGTTAACGAGTTTCGCTTGTCCATCAACAGTTTAAATTGAATGCGTAATCTTTTATCACTCGTTTATCATTTATATAAAAAAGTGTTATATACCGTACCTCTGAACACTAATGGGTATGTCCCAATCCTCATAAATACGTTGGACACTATCGTAAGAGCGAGTAATATGCTGTCTAAGTAGTCCATTATTAGCAGTGGTTTACCTACTTCACGCCGCTGGCGAGTATTGTATTTTGTTGATGTTATAAAGATTACCATTTCAATTCCAACCTCCGTTTTGGTTATTCCTCATTCAGTAACCTTTTCTAGGTTACAACAAAAAGGCATAAGTACTTTTTGGTCAGTTAAGAGGATTGAATACTCACAGGCACATACTGAAATATACAGGGTATCCCGAAAGTCTGGACACATAGGAAAAATGCAAACTTTCAAGAAATAAAATTTTCAACAACATTTTATTGAATTGGAATATCAATAAATGACATCCACAATATGATTTCCATCATTTATGATGCAAAGGTTAATGTGCTTTGCAAGATTCACGTGAACTCTATGCAATAACTCCATATTGCTGTCAATTTTAGCACATTCACTCTTTATGCATTCAATCAAGTGTGTTGCATCTGTGATTTTCATTGAGGACACCTTCTCCTTTAGCAGACCCCAGAAAAAGAAGTAAAGATCAATACTTTCTTCTTTCAACAAAATTATGGAGGTAAAAAAATATATTTAATGAGATTTCCTATGTGTCTAGACTTTAGGGATACACTGCAATGGAGCAAAGATAACAAAACATGGACTTGGAGGATGGTGTGGAGGCAAATGAAGGATAGGAATTTGTGGAGAGTCATGTTTGCTCACGTCCTGAAAGGACACGGCATATAAAAGAAGACGACCAAGTAAAAAGCCAGGTGCTCGCAGAAGTAAAAGCGGTTGAGCATTTTAACGTGGTACATCGAAAATAGAGATTTGCCAGTCATGTTAGAGTGTCGAGCAAGGAGGAGGCAGCCAAGGCGACATGGGACTCGCATATAGATAGTTGTGAACACTTTCAATCGTAGACCGTTTGATCGGAGTGGAAAAACTGACCTAAACGTATTTCTAACTAGGTGTTACCTGCAAAGTTATTCGCCGCTTTTATCAAACCCTGTAACTATATAGCGTAGATTTGTCTGTGATACGTTTCGTCTAGACTTATTAGACTGAGTGTCATGATGGCTATATTGGGCTTTATATCAGATCATTGGAAAAATTCGTGCCTGATTTTCATTGTTAATATAAAATCCCCGTAACTTGAAATTGGTGCTTGTTTTACTGTCTATTTCTGGGTTGTATGAGATTGAAATCATTTAGTTACGAGTCAGACTTTGTGGAATGTTGATGCCTTTTTTTCCATAAATGAATGCCTTAAAGACAGAAGATGAAAAGTTACACTTTCATCATATTATCCTCTATGAATTTCGGAAAAGAGTAAGGTGTTGGAACTACGACAAAAACATTCAGGAGGTTTATTTGGATTGTGTTCAAAAGCGGTCAAAAAGTGGTTGGGCAGATTTAAGGTGATTTTAACCTAACGGATCAACCACGCTCCGGGCAACTTACCGACATCGATGAAGACGCTCTGTTCGCCACAGTGAAGAATAAATCGAAGTTTTCAACGAAAGAGATTGCTAAGAGTTTGAAAATCGATATCTCAACTGCTTTTCGCCACTTGAAGAGACTTGGGTTTGCTTCCAAATTCGTCACGTGGCTACCATATTCTCTGACGGAACAGAATAAGTTCGATCGTCTTTCTGCAGCTATTTCTTTGTTGTTATACCTCGAAATGGAACCGTTCTTGGATAGAATTGTGACAGGTGATGAAAAATGGATCCTTTATGATAACTTTTGACGCAAAAGGTGTTGGGAAGAATGAAGGTGTTGATGTCCATTTGGTGGGATTACAAAGGGGATAATTCACTTTGAACTTCTTCCAGCCGGCGAAACAATAATTGTAAATAAGTATTGTGACCAACTCACCAATCTCAAAACGGCTATTCAAGAAAAACGGCCGATTTTGGCAAATCCAAAAGGTGTCATTTTCCACCATGACACCGCAAGACTGTATGTTCCAAAACAGACCTTACAGAAGCTTAAAGAGTTTGAATGAGAAACCCTCCCAGCACCCACCGTATTCTCCTGACTTGGCTCCTTAGGATTTTCATTTGTTCCGATCTTTACAGAACAATCTAAATAACAAAAGATTTGACTCTGTACAATCAGTCGAAAACTATCCCATAACCTTCTTCAAACAAAAAACACGAAATTTCTACGAAAATCGCACCAGGAAGCTTGCAGAAGGATGGGAGACTGCTGTTAAAAACAATGGAGACTATGAACTTGAATAATTTTTTGTGGGTATGTAAAATTTTGTTTTTAATTTTCTAATCGGGCACTTTGTTGACCTGCTGTACTCACACTCAATAATAATAACAATTAAGTGAATGAACGCCAAAACTTCTCATTTGCCACCACATTCATCATCCCAATGCTGATGTTCATCGTCTGTATGTACCCAGATCCGAAGGAGGCAGAGGATTAGTTCAACTAGAACTGTCTTACAAAACTACAACAATTATCATTCAAAGATACCTGGAAACTACAGAAGACTGGATGATGATCTATATCAAAGAACATGAAAGAAGTAAGAAGCTTTATTCAGTAATAAAGGAAGCCAACAAGTTCAAAATGGAGTTTCAAGTGGGTGAAGAAATGCAAATAAAACTTAATACACCAATTGCAGCTGCAAAATGCTTAAAAAAGAAAGCAAAGGCAAAAGCAACCGACCAGATACAGAAACAATGGCAAGATAAACCGCTTCACGGTCAATATTTTGCGCGTACCAAGCAAGCTGATATAGCCAAAACTCGTACCCATCAGTGGCTACGTAGTGCAGGGTTAAAAGCTGAAACCGAAGGTTCTATTCTTGCTGCACAGGACCAATCTTGCTAACTAGATATTACCAAGTACACATGCTGAAAAATTGTGTTAGCCCAAAATGCAGATTCTGGGATAAATATCCGGGCACAATTGACCATCTTGCATGACAGAGTGGGCTAATAACTGCACTGGAAAATCTGAAACTTTTGCGGAAAGGAAACTGCAAGAAATTGGTATGAACACCACCCAAAATCAAAATCTCAAATATGTGGCATATGAGGACATCAACAATACCAGTTGTAGTTGGAGACCTCGGGTTGATTGGAAGAGATTCCAATAGACTCATTGCCTTAAAGAAATACAAAAAATTGTTCTTACAAGTACAACCCATACATTACAAAGAGCGTTATCTATGTAAAATATGTGTGATTTTTTTTAAACTGCTCAGTGAAAAATGTCATGATGCCATTTCTGATGTTAGGTCTCTGGTCGGGACTCGGAAAGAAATGAGTATACACCAGAAATCAGAGGAAATAAAATAATAATAATAATAACCACGGCCATCCTGTTTGATAAAGACACACTCGAAATATAAGGATCCGCAAATAAAAATTGCAAGAATGTGGCATTTAAACACAGCCATGATTCCAACAATAATAGGAGTACTAAGAATGATTAAAAAGAATACTGATACAAACATTACGAAAATCCTAGGAAATCCCTTCACTTTCTGAGAAATTGTACTCATAAGCAGCAATCATATACTCAGAGAAACTCTCTTAATAACTTTCTAAGAAAAACCTTTGTTTATCTCGCGTCTCAGGTAAAAGATTGTATCGAACAGCAAATCAGGAAAAGTGGAGATGATGATGATGATGATGATGATGATGTGTAATCTCTGGCCAATGAAGAAAGTAGAAGTCATCCCATTTTTGTATAAGTATCGAACTTCGGAAGTGGCGAGAAAAGATTGGTGTCAATGTCACGATTGGACACTCACAGAAGACTGCACTCATCGGAGAATTCTCGAATTATAATGAAAATGTGCCACTTCAGTTCATTGGTTGGCTGGCGCTGTGCAGAAAACATCAAAAAACACCCAGAAAAATTTGTTGGGTTTGTAGATCAAACAACAACAACAACAATAATGATAACAACGATAATATACTCCAAAGTTGCTGACTCACGCCACACGCACATATGTAAACAGACTGATTGGTAATGACTAGAATTTTCTTAAATATATTTAAATAAGTTCATAATTAATCGTAAATATTACAACAGAAATGAAATATTAGTAGCACATGTTCAAAATAAAGGAATTATAAATAAAATTTGTACTTATTTTAACATAAAGTGACATCATGTATATCATCAACATCATTATCATCATCGTCTCTCTCTCTAAAGACACACATACACACACTCTTCCTCCTCGTTTCTTTTTCTCTCTCTCTCTTTCTCTTCATATATATAACCGTGTAACCAATGTAAGTATTCTTGAGTCCGGTTTGATCAGGAACACAGTTCCTTCAGGGGCATTTGAACTCATAGATAATGTTCGTTCTTTGTAATTTTGACTTAACTGGTGTGTTGTTATTTTTGGGGATAAGGTTAGCTGTTTTAAATTTTTTATAGTAGATAATTTGCTTTTTTTTATTCGGGTTAATTGGGATAATGTATTTCTTTATAATATGTCTAAGTGAAGATTCGTCTTGTTTGTAATTAATATGCATTTGGTTTTTGTAATAAATGCTTATGTAATTTTTGACTGTGTGTTCACTATCATTATTACTTACTTTGGGGAGAAATAGTCTAATTTGGTGGTCTATAAGGTGGTTAGGGAAGCCGTTGTTGATTTATAAATAATTACATCGGTTACACAACTACATGCTTATCCAGACACCTTACGTTGCACCTATCTGATCATTAGAACCCATTTAAACACACACAGAAATTTACCAGATTCCATTAGAAATATACTAGTAGAAAACACAAATATAATAACTCCATCCACCTGTAAAAAAGATAAAAAATAATGGAAGCTTTAATAATAAAAAAGAAAAAGCCAACTATTAACAATATTAACTACGAACAAGGTCACAATTTGCTAACCGTATTCGTAAATTAAAAACATTTCTATAACACACTAAAACATACACATAATGCACACACTCAATTAAGCTGAAAAATTGAATCATCCTTGATAAGGTCTAAAGGTATAGCCGAAAGCGCTCGGAACTATAGAACATTTGGACAGTTTTTAGACACTCTTTGTCCAGAAAAGAAAACTCTTGTTAGAACACAAGAAAAATTAAATAAAAAACTTAACCGTAGTACCTTGTTAATGAAACATGCATAAACGAAGGGTTGCTGCCAAAATATACAAATATATATATATATATATATATATATATATATATATGTGTGTGTGTGTGTGTATTTAGGCAGCATTTTTTTCATTCATACATGTTTCATTAAATAATATAGACAAGTGTTGTCTATTTTATGTAAATTCTTTTCATAACGTCTGATAAGCTTAATAACATTATCATTAAGCGAAGAAAGAAAATCACAATGTTGATACATATTTTTTAATCCAATCTAAGCTTTCGGCTTACATAAGCCATTATCAAAGATGACAATTACTGTACAATATATTAAGCAATAAACGGACAAGAATGTGATGATAGTCTGTTTCTGTTTACATGGATGATTTCCAAGCAACGATAAACACGTGCATATAAGACGCTGGAAGCGAAAATCGTATCGCAACTTCCAGCGTCTAGAATGTTTCCTTTTTGTTTCCATTTTCTCTAAATCCTCGTTGTTGTTCACGTGTTCAGTCTATAATATCCCCAGCTTCTTTCTGTAGAACCACATTTCTAGTGCTTCAAGTCTCTTCTTCATCTTTGAGGAGATTGCCCAGCATTGGCTGCCATACAGAAAGACAGATATCGCATAACAGTTCAAAAATCCTTTCTTCGTTTGTAACGAATTATTTCTGTCTCTTAATACTCTGCTTAACTTTTGGAATGCATCATTGGCCATTCCAATACGTCTTCGAAATATCGCGTCCAATTGTTCCAGTGTCTTTAACAAACCCGCAATGTTCTTGTCCTCTCTCTGGCCTGAATCTGCTGCACGCTATATTCATCAGAATTCGGATGATGAGTTTTGTTATGTGGCTCATTAGGCTGATTGTTCGGTGGAGTTCACATTTTTTTCCGTCTGGTTTCTTAGGCAGTGCTATGAAAATAGATCTGCTCAGATCTTCTGGTATATCACCACTGTTGTAGATTTAATCTATTATTTCTATAATGTTGTCTATGTTGAAATCATCTAAGGCTACCAGCATCTCTATTACAATTCCGTCTGGCTCTACCGATTTGTTTCTGTTATGTTTGGTCAGTGCAGCTTCCAATTCGGGTCTTTCAACATATCTGTTATAATAGTGTATGCACCGGCAGCACAAAGTACGGAAGAAGAAATCGAATCTTTCTACTCCATGCTAGACAACACCAAAGCTCAGGGAAAATCATAAGAAGTTATAATTATCATGGGAGGCATGAATGCCAAAGTAAGCAAAGAGAAAGTAGGGGAGATGGCTGGCAAATTCAGACTAGGAACCTACCGCGAATGCGGAGAAAAATAGGTTCAACGATGCACAGCCAATGATCACGTAATAGTCAGCACCTGATTCCAAGAACATCCAAGAGAATTATGGACATTGAGAAGCCCAGGAGGTGAAAGTAAAAACTAATTGCCTACATAACTATCATCAAAAGATTCAGGTATGTAGGTGTTCACTGCAAAACCTATCCAGGTGCCGACTGCGGTAGCGACTACCTCTCGATTATATGGAAACTAACAGTGAAACGATGGAAACTGAAGGGGGATAACGCAGCACAACAAATTCCTGAACGACCTGAACCCAAAGGAAAAATATATGGACCGAGTGAAAAGAAGATACGAGGGACAAAATGGAAATGGAAACTAGAAATGGGACACAATAAGAGAATATTTCGTGACATCGAAAGGAGAATGGACGAAAAAGAAAAAACGAATGGATCACAGATAAAGATTCTGGACATGATGCAAAGGAGACAGAAAACAATGCCAAGACATGGAATGGAATACAGAAAACTACACAATGAAATAAGGAACAAATGCAGGTAGGTTAAAGAAGAAAGGCACAACGAAAAATGTGCAGGAATATAGAGAATGAATATTACAGATAAAGGAGATATGCATAAAAAAACTAAGGGAACTAAAAGAACAAAAGACATGTACATCAACAGGCTGCTTTAAATTCAAAAACATAAAGTTCATATTAGAGAAAAAAAATCTTCAGCGCTGGAATGAACATATTAGAGAACGTTTCCACGACGAAAGAGAATACACCTAAATACGGACGGACCGGAAATACGAATATTGGACACAAAGGTGAAATGTCTGATTCCTTTCCAAGCGATAGTGAACGCAATGAGTAAGATATTTACTTTGTTTATAATATTGGATAAAATGCTAAAATGTCCGATTCCTTTCCAAGATTCGATAGTGAAAGTAATAATGAAAACATTTCCTTAGTTCATAATATTGGACAGATTGGTCAAATGTCTGATTTATTCACAAGAAGTGACAGTGAACGCAATGAAGAAGAATTTTTTTATTCGTAATATTGGGCACAATTCTAAAATGTCTGATTCCTTTGTAAGAAGACATGCAGCAATCAATAATGAAGACACTCACTTGTTCATAATATTGGACACATTGGTAAAATGTCTGATTCCTTTACAATAGTGGAAGCAATAATGAAAACATTCACTTTGTTCATATTGGGAACAGTGGTCAATGGTTTGATTCTTTTACGAGAATCCATAGTGTAAACAATAATGATAAGATTCACTTTGTTCATAATATTTGACCTAATGGTCAAATGTTTGATTCATTTTCAAGAAGCGATACTGAAATCTACGAGGAAGAAATTCACTTTGTTCATAATGTTGGACACAGGGTTGAAATGTTTGTCTCTTTTTCAAAAAGCGCTGGTGAATGCAAAAATGAAGACATTCCTTTTGTTCATAATACTTGACACAATGGTAAAATGTCTGATTTCTTTCCAAGAAGCGATAGTGAAAGCAACATACGAAGACATTCATTTTGTTCATAATTGGACCAAAGCAAATAATAGTAAACCATATTTGATTTGGTTTAGACAAATATAGACAATTTCTAGATTCATATTGAATATTTTTTACACATTTTTTTTTAAATGCATTTCCATTTTTTTGTAAAGTTTGTTGTAAAGTAGGGTGCGTCTCATACGTAAAGTAGGGTGCATCTCATATATAAAGTAGGGTGCGTCTCATACGTAAAGTAGAGTGAATCTCATACGTAGGGTGCATCTCATATATAAAGTAAATTAGTTAATCTCATATATAAAGTCCCATTTTGCATCTCATACGAAAGTAGGGTGCATCTCATATATAAACTATTTTCCTCATACGTAAAGCTTACGTTTTGGGTTTTGCTCATACGTAAAGTAGAGTGAATCTCATAAGTAGGGTGCATCTCATACGTAAAGTAGGGTGCATCTCATATATAAAGTAGGGTGCATCTCATATATAAAGTAGGGTGCATCTCATACGTAAAGTAGGGTGCATCTCATATATAAAGTATGGTGCGTCTCATACGTAAAGTAGAGTGAATCTCATTCGTCATCTTTATATAAAGTAGGGTGCATCTCATATATTCTTAGGGTGCATCTCATACGTTTTTTTTTTTTTGTCTCATATTTAAAGTAGGGTTCATCCTCTGTATAAAAAGTGCCCTCATATTTAATCTTCTATATAAAGTGTTGCATCTCATATATAAAGTTTAACTTGTCTCATATAAAAGTAGGGTGTGCATCTCATAATCTTGCACATTTATAAATCATATATTTTTCCGGGCATCTCATATGTAAATCAGGGTGCATCTCATATAAAAAAAGGGTGCTTCTCAAAATAAAAGAATCTGCAATCTCATATTGGTCCATATATAAAGTAGTATCGACTCATAAAAGTATTTTTCCCTCTCATACGTAACGTAGGGTGCATCTCATACACAAATATTTTCACGGCAATTGTTCTAATGAGGGTTCATCTCATATATAAAAAGTAATTTGCATCTCATACGATAAAATGCAGCAGTGAAAGGGTTAATAAATACGCTAAATTATTTATCTCATACATAAAGTAAGGGTAATCTCATAATAAAGTAGGGTTGTCTCATTTGTAAAAACGGAGAAAAATATAAACACGATAAAAGTAGGGGTTTATCTCATATCTATATAATAAATGTAATATCATACGTGTCACCGTGCATCTTTTTTAATTAAAGTAGGGTGCATCTCATATTTAAACTTTCAATGCATCTCATACGTAAAGTTTGGTTCCCTCATTTAATTATGGTGCATCTCATACGTAAAGTAGGGTGAATTTTTTTTTTTTTTGCATCTCATTTTTGTACGATAACAATTTTTGCATCTCAAATAAATTTGGGAATAATCTCATATATAAAGTAATGCATAAAGTCGCCCATCTCATATAAAAATAATTGTTCTCATATGTAAAGTAGGGTGCATCTCATATATAAAGTAGTGTGCGTCTCATACTTAAAGTAGAGTGAATCTCATACGTAGGGTGCATCTCATATATAAAGTAGGGTGCATCTCATACATAAAGTAGGGTGCATCTCATACATAAATTAGGGTGTATCTCATACACCAGTCCGTCTTATACTGAAAAAATACGATTACCAAAATGTTTGCTTCCTTTGTTTCTGTTAGATGGCATTACAAGTGTCTAGTTTTTATTAATTTTATTAAAAATAAACATCTCTTTCGATTGTACTGACACAGTAGTCATATTTTTTAAATTGTCATCTCTTTTTAGGACGTAGCCGATTATAGCTCTCCACATATTCCGTTTCTGTGAAATATCGTGACGTCTTGTTAAAGTCACGGAATAGTTTCTCGTCGCCTTTTCTACGGTTTTGAATTCAGTCTTGTCTTTCTAGACTGGCTGCCACTGAAAACTTACGCAAGACATTTACAATATCATGTACAGTTGACAAGTCTGATATTAGAGCTCCACATTAGGCATAGATGACCGCTAATAAATGACACCGCTAAGTCACAAACATTTATTACAATAAAAGACCACAAAGAAAACTCCAAATCAAACCGAACATGAAGACTCATAAAAGATGTTTCGTGCTCAGTAAAGATATTATTTAAAATGTCAAAAAAGTCCTGCAGTTGTGAAAAGAAATAAGAAAGCATCTATATTTGTTTCAATATCACAGAAAGTCAAAGTGTTGGAAAAACTAGACAGCGATGTAAGATTTGATGCGTCTGACTGAGGAGTTCGGCGTTGGAACAATCACTGTATACGGCCGAAGGAAACAAAAGGAGAAATTGTTAAAGTTTTATACTGAGAGTGATGAACAGAAATTAATGAAAAATAGAAAAACACTGCGCAGAGCAAAAATGATGATTTCGATTGTGCATAGATGGAGTGGATTCGTTACCGTTGTATTGAACTGCTTATATAAAACTGTCTTCATCATATAGGTATGAACTGTTTTATGAAATGTAAAGGGAAATCGTGCTTATATTTGGGTTACATTTCCAAGATGTCCCATTTTATAAATGCTATATACAAATTAAATATCCCGTATTCCAAAACCTGAAAAATCCTGAAAACAGAAACACTTTCGATCCAAAGAATTTCGGATAAAGTATCCTTAACCTATATATATATATATATATATATATATATATTATTTGTAGTGGAGATCCGTGTTTGAAATAGACGCCTCAGAATGCACTTTTGAATTACAAAAAATGTCGGATTAAAAATGTCCATTAATTCTTTAGAAATTTATATATATATATATATATAAATATATATATATATATATAGTGAATATCAAAGGTATCCACTACCTCTTGCTATCCACAAGTATTTTTGGTTCGCGATACGGTTGACCAGGAAGTGGTATGAACATTATCTTAGTTTTCCTCAAACTGATAGTAAGACCAAAATATGTACATGCATCAGCAAAAAGATTCCTGATGGTTTGCATATCTTCTTCGTTATGAGCCACGAGGTCGGCATCATCAACATGAAGAAGCTCATGAATACTTTGCTGAAACACCTTTGTGGATGCACTAAATCGTCGCAGGTCAAAATCTTTCCCGGTAGTTCGGAAACGCAAATAAACACCAATGCTACACTTTATAAAGGCATGTGTGAGCATCACTGCAAAAAAGATGGATAATAAAGTAGGTGCAAGTATATCGCCTTGCTTCACACCACTCTCAACAGAAATTGTTTCAGACAGAGTTCAACCTGGCTTTTATGTTGCTGTGCAACTCTTTAACCACTCTGACAAAATCAGGTGAGCAATCTAGTTTTCTTAGAATTGTCCATAAAGCGTTTCTGTTCACAGTGTCAATCGCCATAGTTTGGTCAGCGAAGATTTGGTAGAGCGGGACACAGTGTTCAATGGGCTTTTCTACCAGTTGTCGGGCTGTGAAGATCATTGTCCACTGTGCCTCTACCAATGCGATACCCACATTAACTCTATGACATCGCTTGAGAACAGGTGTGACTTTGGAGGCGATTGAGCAAGATTTTGGCAAAAACTTTATCAACAGCTTCAAGTAAGCTTATTCCCCTGTAGTTGCTACATTCTGACTTTTGACCTTTCCCTTTATACAGGGACACAAGAATTGCATCAATCCAGTCCTGATGGACATGTGTGCTATTCTAAAAGTCTGAAATTAGATGATATATTCTTCTTACCATTTCGTTTCCTCCATGTAAGAGCACCTTAACAGGAATTCCATCCAGTCCTGGTGCCTTCCCAGTATTGACCTCTTGAATCGCCTTCCTAGTCTCCTCATATGTTGCCATTTCATGCACAACATCAAACTGAGGCAGATTGTTGATTATGTTCAAATCAACAACTGAAAGATAATCAAACAAATCGGAGAAATGTCCAGCCCAACGCTGTAATAAGTTTTTGGAAAACTTTAAGGAGATTAGTTCCATCCTTAGTTTTCAGTGGAGTTACATATGTTGACTGAGGCCCAAAGGCCTTTCTTATAAGGTCATACATTACCTTGGAGTCTTTGCGATTGTAGGCATCCTGAATTTGTTTGGAAATATCATGCCACCATTGATTCTTTAATTGACATAATCTACGTTGAAGAGAGGACCTAGAGGCCTCAAAAGGACTGGAAAAATGATTGATGATCAACTGTCAGATGCACTCAACATCTGATAAAGATCGATTTTGGTTTTAAGAAGCTCGTTGATTTCGAGATTATTCTCATCGAACCAATCTTGATGTTTCTTTTTTCTTAAACCCAAGACATTGTCACTGATGTTGTATATGGCCTTTTAAAAATCTTCCCAGAAACCATCAAACTGAGTCTTATATATATATATATATATATATATATATATATATATATATCCAAATGTAAAAGAACGAAAGAATATAAATTTTAAAAAGGGCTCAATAAAAAAGTAGGGTAATAGATATTCATTATAAACTCTTACATTGAACATGCAAGGAACCACAACAAAATGCATATTTGTTTCGACGTCTAAAAGACATCTCAACAGGTGGTTAATGTTGGTTGTATGCATTTTTGTCGTGGTAACTTGCATGTTCCCATGTAACAGTTTATAATATATATATATATATATATATATATATATATATATATATATATATATATATATATATGTGTGTGTGTGTGTGTGTGTGTGTGTGTGTGTGTGTGTAGATGACTCACATAAATATTGTTCTCTGCAAACACCAAGAGGAAGTCAACTGGCGTCTTTGATTAAGAATAAACGCAACTCCATCATTTCGTTCGACACTTTCTTTAATGATTAATTGCTATTGTGTGCCTGTCATATCGTACTACTACGGCAAAGTCTGATACTAACATTGTGTTCCATACTAGTGGCGTTGTACCTAAACTCAGCCACGCTTAGTAAATAACAAATTCTACTATCTGTCGACTCTTGGTTGGACACTTTCAATTATTTTCTCCTCAGCAATTCATTGTAGATATTGAAAATTTACCATTGCAAATGGAACAAATAGAAAACAATTCTCGGGTTGAGCAATGTTTAGACATTTAAAAAAATAACTTATATGAAATATATGGTTATAGTTACTGAAGATTCAGAAATGTCATTAAGAATCAGGTGATTATCTGTAATGTTTAATCGTCGACACGAACAAACAAACGTGTTTGCCCGCAATTTACAAAAGAAATACAGGTTCGATCTCTACTGAGAGGTATTTAAAAAAAAAAAAATAAGGTTTTCAATATTCTAGATCAGTGATTCTTAACTGTCGTGCCGATTTTCTTAAGTGTTCTGCCAAAATATTATCTTGGTATGCATATATATGTGTGCCCGGTCCCGGGGGACAGCTGCCCGCGATTGTACCCCTCTCATTTCACTAGAAAGGGGGTCGGTAATCGATGCCAGTGCAAACGTCTGTTGCGGTGCTGGGCAATTTTGGGGAAAGGCACCAATATTCAGAGAACTTAAAACGATTACTTAGTTACTTATTTTAGTGCATCATTTTACTTACAATTATTGCCACGTGTTACAAACAATAAAGAGTGCATAATTTAAACAAATGAGTTTTAATTAATCATCAGTGCATCTTTTATATTTATCTGTCAATTATACTATTGCCAACAAAGACAGTTTTATATAAGTAGCGAAGTAAAGTTTCTAAGTAACGCGGTTAATCAAAATAAGTCCTACGTAATTGAAATTCCTTAAGAAAAGAAGTCTAATATTTTGCATTTTAAAGAATAGAGAAATTTGAAATCTGTTTTTATAAGCGTTCTTTATTTTTCGCTTTATTTTCCGCTTTTTGGCGATTACAGCTTAGCATAGCATTTCTGCTTATTATGCAACCATTCGCTTTTGCATGATGGATGGATTCCTTGTTTTGTCGTTCAAAGGTGGTCGGTATTTCGATAAACGAAAATGAACTTCACTGTGCCATCGCTAATAAGTAAATTTAGAGGAAAGCTTTAATAGTCTTAGTTGATGTTGATGATGCTTGTTCCGTTTTCAATTTCATTGAAGAGGCCGAGGCGTTCTAACTTCAAATTAATTCCCTCCACCCGTTTCTTCGGTTCACTATGGAGGAGGAATGTGATTCGTCATCGCCCTTCTTGAATGTGCTTGTTGAGCGGAAGGATGATTTTTTCATCACTAGTGTTTACCATAAACGTATATTTACTGGACTATACACCAGGAATTCTTTTGTTCCCAAATCCAGGAAGTTAAATTTAATTTCTACTTTGGCCCATCGTGTGTTAATATGTTCTTCCAAGCTTGATTGTGAAATGGAAAACATTGATAGTATTTTCCGAGATAATAGTTGCCCGGAGAACGTTATTAAACGTACAATTGCGTGAAGAGTTAAAAGTTTTAAGTCCCTAACTATGTTTGGTCCCGGTTCGTGTCCGGTGTATCTGAAATTGCCGTGTTTGGAGAGGTGCAGTCAGATCCATTGTTAAGTCGTGTTTTCCTGACGCCAGGACGCGTGTTGTTTTTAGTTCTGTTCCCGAGTTTTCTTCGTTTGTTAAAGATGTTCTACCCTATCTACAAAATAGTTTGGTCATTTATAAGTTTACATGTCTACATAAGGCGGACCAATTAGCGCCTTGAAACGTGAGTTGCAAAACATGTGCATGGCAATATCAGACTGGGTACCAGTAATACATGTCTAACGCAGGAAGTACAAGATACCGCGATAGATAAACACCTCTTAGATAATCCAGATTGTGCGTATAATTCGTATTGATTCGTAGTTCTCCATTTTGAGCAAAGCACGGTTGGCGAAGTATCTGCACACATTAGAGGCAGTATACGTTAAATTGCACCGACCATCTTTGTGCTGACAGAAAGGAAAATTAATTTGTTGGCTTTTTTTTTTTACTGGGTGGCATGTGAGTCTATATTTTCCTTTTTAAACTCACTGGAATTGATTATTCTGGCGTTTTGCCATTTCCTCTCTTTCTTCCTCCTCTTTTTAAAATTGTATTTTAATCGTAATTCCTCGTTTCCTCCCAGTTTGTCTATCACTCCGCGATTCTTGCTAACATTATATTAGTCGCCAACGATGCTTCTAATAAGGTGATGGTCGAAAAAAAGAACACACACACACACATATATATATATATATATAGTGACAATCAGATTTTCGCCTCAAACGATATTCTGTTCACTTCTATGTTCACACTGTTTATAAACCAACCCTGGGGAGATCGAACCTAGACCCTATGGCCATAAAGTGAACGTTTTAATCACTCGGTCACAAGTTCCTAAGCTATAGCTTTATCAAACGCTCTATCTTCAATATTGAGGACTCTTCTCTTATTATAACAAATTTTAACAGTATTTATATATATATATATATATATATATATATATATATATAAAATGTAGTTTTAAGTTACGCTATATTAATGGGTAAAAGTAATTAGGGATAGAGCATATGTAAATTCAAAAGTCGACACAGAGGTCAACATCATGCAGTGACAGTCTTTAGACTATTATATATATATATATATATATATATATATATATATATATATATATATATATATATATATATATATATATATATATATAGGTGTGTGTGTGTGTGTGCATATGTATTCCCAGGTGTGCAACAAAATAATAACAAAGACATTTAAAGGGGAACGACAGAAAAACAACAAAGTTTTTTTTTATAGTAAACAAAAAAAAATGTTTTATTATAATTTTAGGGATTTGGTCAGTAACTGAAAAATGAAAAAAAAAAAAAAAAAGATTATACGAAGGCTTACCACCAAGAAGTTAGAAATAATTCAAAATTAACTTCAATTTGTAGTTGCTGGTTTTTGTTGTATAGTTTACATCTCTGGTAGGCGGATGGTAGCAGTAAACGATCTGCATTGAAAGCAGATTTCGGCAACAACTGACTTTATCGTCTAACTCGCTTAATTCTGGCGCCAAACAAAGAATACGAATACACGGATGAAAGATATCCACTTGTAAGGTCATCTGACCACTTCAAATGACCCATAACTCGGCGAAGTTTCATTCATAAAAATTGATTCTTTTAATATATATTGGCAAAATAAAATTGCAGTACACTGAAGGAATATACAGATTATCGTGGCTTGGTTATGTCATGCAGGTGTTAACTGGTAGTAAATATTTTGATAAAATTTTCAAAGTCTTCAGCCTTCATCGTATGATATTGTAACATTCATATCATTGTATTGACTGTGTCTGTCGTAGAATGCATCACCTTCGAAAATAGTTCCGCATATTGGATGCCATATGTCGATGGTGCCTGCCTACATACTACTCACCATCCTCTACAAAATGCTTCTGTCTGTGGTTCCCGAATTTTATGAATTTAAGCCCAGTACTAAACTGGTGGCAAGGTTTCATCATTTTACAATTGAATTGGTTAGAGGTAACCGTAATTTGTATGCTAACAGCTTCTTTTATAATTCTAAATATAATATCAATCGTTATCTTTTATCTTCTTAATTCCTGATCTTTTATTGGCCTCTCTTCTTAATGTCGCTTACGGGCACATCTCATTAAAACAGCGGTTCGTGTACGTTCACCGAAGTTAAGCAACGTCGAACTTGTTGTAATAGATAATGGCTCGGAATTATTAATCGGAGTGCCGAGTTCCAATTCCTGTTGGGTTCGTTATATACATTTATGTGCAAATACCCTTGGGAAAGGCATGAATCCAACTCTTTTCTTCTCAGCTATAGGTTAATTAATGAAACTTGTATCACTAAAGTATTATAATCTAAAAAAAAATTCTTACAATCTAAATATATTATCTGACTTTAAATAACCTGCATAGAGTTGATAAGCCGTAAAAAAGTGAATCAATCTCTCGATCAATCAATCTTTTTAATGTTCTTTTTTTGTCATAGTTTCACACTGTTATATAGGAATAAAGTGTCGCTGCCGACACTTGAGTTTGAACATAGATCGCCAGTGAGCAAACACAGGCGATCCCATTATTGAATTAAGCAGACCACGTGACCATAGAGGAAACACATATATCGCATTTCTATTCTATCCTCTATTACTATACGGATCACTATTATCTACTCTAGTCACTAAACTATTTCTCTATTCAGATCACTATACGGTGGTTACTATTCGAGCGAGCATTATCGAGGAAGTACTATTAGTGCGAGTGTTATTCGAAGGCGTCTGACACCAGTATTGTTCAACGGCGTTACTATAGTTGTATCTGCGATTACAAAGTCTACACTACAACTGATAAGGCTGAGTGATTTGCCCGGAAATTCTCTTCTAACTCAACGTTCGACTCATCCGGTGTATCCACTCTAACCACTTTCGCCCCAGCACCTCAACCTCCGATGTCTTACTCTCTGGGTTGAGGTGTCTACTCGATCTTAACCGAACTTAAGGGAGTGGCCGTAGGTCTCCTGAGCATCCGTAGATCATTCGACCGGTCCACTGGTTTAATTCTGCTTCCTGCCCACGTTGGTTTGATCCAGAAAGCAGAAGTGATGTTCATCCATTCACGGTCGACTGGAGATGTAGACACGGCTGGAGAGTCTGTGCTAAGAAATTTAGATTGCACTAAAATATATATATATATATATATATATATATATATATATATATATATATATATATCTGCAGAAAGCCGGACAAACAACTATTTAATGGTTGAATTGTTAATGTCTTTTATATAGCAGAAAAGAATAGTATAGAAAAGAAATGGGTTACAGAAAAGAACATAATTGACGTAAAAACTCATACACTGGATTCTAGACAGAGAGAGAGAGAGGGTTGTGATTAGCTTGTTGTGTAATCGTCTCAGAACGATATGCGTCTCTTGATTATTGTAGCTTGTTCGACATTTCCGTTTACAGTGGTAGTAATAATAGTAGCAGTAGTAGTAATCTTCGTGGTAGCAATAGTAGTAGCGGTAGTAATAATCTTCGTGGTAGCAATAATAGTAGCAGTAGTAGTCTTAGACATCGGAGGAGTAATTCACTTCTTCGTACTTATATCAACAAAATATGTTAACGGGCGTTTGGTTTCAATTCTCTGACGTCACTCCCAATCCCGACCTCTCTCTCCAGCTCGACTGTACTCGACGGCAGACCAGCCAACCACTCTTTGCCTCTTCCGTCTAGCTCCACCGTCCGGCTCTTCCGTCTCTCCTGTAGAACTGCGACCCGTAATCGTCGCCTGCGGGCGCTCACGCACGTGACGACCATGTGCCGACTGATCGCGGTTTCTCCCGTCTCTCTCTTCCGTCTGGACTCGACGGCAGACCAGCCAACCACTCTGTCAACAGATTTTTGTGCGCGTTTATATAGATAAGCCTGGTTATCCCAAATCGACCCTTGGTCCTCACGCGATTATCATGAGTGTCGCTGTCAACCCTAAAACCATGTGAGTTTCAAAGTTCTCATAGCCTGTGTAAGCTCTATTTCAATTTTAACTGACAAAAGTTATTTCGATTATTTTTTTCATTGTCTTCTCTAACGACCCAATTCAAAATGGGCAAGATCAGGTTTCCCTCATTAAACAAAATTGTTCTGATCTAATTTCGCTGTTCAAATCCACTCCAATTTCAATAAAAAAATAAAATATATATGTGTGTGGGTGTTTGTGTGTTTCCCAAACTCTCTCTGTCACACCACTCCCGATTTCCCCCCCTAGAACCGAGGCTCTATTGAGCGAGTTGCACATAACCCCATCGTTGGTATTGGACACATAAGGCTAGCGGTGGCGATGGGATACCAGCCATTGTTCTGAAGAAATGTGCTCCTGAACTGGCTCCTATCCTCTCCAAATTATATAACTACTGCCTCAATGAATCTTGCTTCCCAGCCTATTGGAAGTCCTCATCTATTGTACCTGTCTTTAAGAACTCTGGAGACCCTTCTAACACATCTAATTACCATCCTATCAATCTCCTACCTTGAGTCTTTGAGGCTTTAATCAGCGCCGAAGTGGTTAATCACCTTATATCCCATGATCTGCTCTCTGATAAGCAATATGGTTTTCGTTTTCCCCGTTCTACAGCTGATGTGCTAACGGCCGTAACTGAAATTGTTTACCGAGCACTCCACAATAACGGAGAAGCTCGTGTCGTGACACTAGATATCTCTAAAGCGTTTGATAGGGTCTGGCATGCCGGCCTCTTTCGTAAGATTAAAGGACACGAAATTTCAGGTCGATTATTTGACAATACGATTATTCCTGTCAAACCGTGTAATAAAGGTCATCCTTAACGGATTCTCCTCCAGCTCCTTTCCTACGAACGCAGGTGTTCCCCAAAGGCTCTATCCTAGGCCCTACTCTGTTCCTTATCTTCATTAACGACCTCTCCGATGTCATCAGTTCCCAAGTAGGCATCTATGCTGACGACACTACTATTTACTCCTGTCTTAATAGAAAATCTGGTATCGCTAGCAAAACTGACCTGGCCGTTAGTCTCGAAAAGGACCTCCAATCGGTTGTAGACTGAGGCAGGAATTGGCTGGTTAACTTTAATGCTTCTAAAACAAAACTGCTTAGAACGTTTGAGGCTCAACTCCACGAGAGCACCTCTTTACGACTGTCCGCTGACCTGAGATGGAACAATTAGATTGAATCAATAGCTTCATCTACCGCAAGGAAAGTTGGTTCTCTGTGTCGCGCCAGGAAGTTTTTCTCGCCTAAGTCCATCCTTCAAATCTATAAATCAGCCATTCGCCCTTGCATGGAATACTGCTGCCATATACGGTCTGGTGCCCTCGATGTTCGCCTTAAGGTCCACGACAAGATCCAGAGACGGATAAGCAATCTGGTTGGTCCTGATCTGGCATCTCATCTTCAGTCACTCTCTCACAGACGTGCCATCGCCTCCCTCTGTCTTTTCTACAAATACTTCCACGGTAACTGCTACGACGAGCTAATATCGCTAGTTCCCAGACTGCATGAATTTAAGCGTGCTACTAGGCTGGCATCTCGGTCCCACCCTTTCACTGTCGAAACGGTTAAATGTGGCCGTCTCTTTTTCTCCAATAGCTTCATGTCTCGCACCTCCCGTCTTGTTTCCCTGATAGCTATAATCTCCAGTTATTCAAATGTAATGTCAATCGACATTCCAGATGCCCTGAACTATCCCCTGCCCTTCTCTTCATCCTTTCCTCCATCACACCTCTTTACTCTCGCTCCCACTCTGTAACCCCCCTGCGTACAAACTAGTGGCATCCCGCCTTGCTTGGGGTGAAATGCTTAAAAAATAAATAAAAATAAATAGATACAATCTTCCGATACATAAATGGACATTCATGCATAGACTGCTTACGTTGCTTACTAGAAACTGTAAACACGTACATGATGCCCGTACTCATTACCATACAGATATGTATCGTAGCATAGACAGAGCATTCTTGACAGTACGAGGCTTAGAGTAAGATGTCGCGAGCAGTTGTAAAATGACAATTGGGAGTTCAACAACCAGACTTAAAACAATTTAAGTGAATTACATGACAAGCACAAACATGGATACAAGAATGAAATCACACACACACAATGGTGAACAGGCATGTGCTGTAGGCACATATCACCACAAAAAGATATGTACTAACGCTACGCAACGGTCACACGAACACATCCATTTTCAAACACGCGTATACAAACATATGTGAAAGTGCATAGACATATGCATGCATACACACACTTTAAAGAAGCAAACACACGCCTATTTATAAAGCGCAAGAGATCTATCTATCTATCTATCTATCTATCTATCTATCTCAGCTTGTTTATCTATCTATCTATCTATTTCAGCTTGTTTATCTATCTATCTATCTATCTATCTATCTATCTATCTCATTCTGTTCAGATCTATCTATCTATCTATCTATCTATCTATCTATCTATGTGACGCCATTATTAGTTGAATCTTTGTATGTGAAAATTTCACTGAATAATCTTCAAGCTATATTATTAACCTATTATCTGAGAATGACGCGAATATCCATCATTACAGTTCTATGGCTTAACTGCGAATGGCAAACATTGTTGCAATTAATGAGTTTCGTGCAAAAAGTAAACGTCTTTTTATCATAGGCTATGAACTTATTGATGTAGGTACATATACGCACTGCTGGTGAAAAGTTTCAAACCCAACCAAGAAGCCTTTTCCTCCAAAACTCATTTATCTAGATTTTGGGAAGTGGGAAAACATTTCAATATCCCCATATATATATATATATATATATATATATATATATATATATATATATATATATATATATATTTTAATTGCATATATGTTCTAGATCATATTAGAATGCAATTGTTGTCTGTGTATTGGCACACAAAAAAAAAAAAAAAAAAAAAAAAAAAAAAAAAAAAAAAAAAAAAAAAAAAAAAAAAAAAAAAAAAAAAAAAAAAAAAAAAAAAAAAAAAAAAAAAGAAAAAAAAAAAAAAAAAAAAAAATATATGCTGAGTCTGCAGACTTATGTTTTGGGGAAAGTTATGACTTTGGACATGGGGTTACCAACTACAACTTGTCTAACCTACTTTCTACAGAAACCGCAACATCACCTGGCATGTCTACAAGTTGAAGGCAGATAGGATTCCTTATTTAATGCTAATAATTATCCTTATTTGTAGCAATTGAAGAAGAAAGAACATTTACTTCGTACAGAAACAGAGATAACACTATCATGATATATAAATAAAGAAGCTTATTCAATATATTCGATTACACATAAAAACCAACTGATTTTAAATGTGTTCGTCGTCTATGGCTTTCTTGTATTTGATTAACAGCCTCCTCTATGAACTTAAGACAGAAGAATTTGATTTGATTAGAGTAGACGTTTAACTGTTAAATTTTCCAGTACATCTTGCAAATAGTGTGTGTGTGTGTGTGTGTGTGTGTGTGTGTGTGTGTGTGTGTGTGTGTGTGTGTGTGTATGCATTTGGTCGTGAAAGGAAAGTGATAATGGGGATTAGGTTGTTGAACAACGTGTATCTGTTTAATATATAGAGTGTCTTATACAGAGTTGTTGGGAAATCGGTGAAATGTCAATTTCTGTTACTGATTCTCAGGATGGCGATCCGGTGTAAGGGTTAGCGCTGGGAGTTCTATTTCTTCTGTTGGTTTGATCACAGGATATGGTCGTTCGCATGTATTGGTTGATCGAGGTCACGGTAGTGGGTCGATTCGTTGGTAGTCAAGGTAACGTTCGTTTGGCATGGCTTGTAGGTCTGTTAGGGAGTCGGCTATGCCGAAGTGACGGCCGTGGGTTGCCGAGGTGACGAGGTTGATGTATCTGTTTGGACAGTTGTAGCCCGAGTGGGTTGCATGCTTGTTTGCAGAATCCGGGAGTCAGCCTGCAACTGCTCGTGGTCGTTACGAGAGACCTGATTTTAAGCAAATCTGGCAGCTCTCAGGGACATCGGCTTTTTGGCGGGGACGTTCGCGATTGGCCAGTGTCGCTTTCGTTGCCGATGCTCACTTCGGTAACCGAAAGTGATGCTCGGAGCCTATGTTTAGAGAATGATTGTTTTTATTTTGTTCTCTACCTTCATGGCGTTCACATCCAGCCGGCATTTAGAATGAATCAGAAAGACATCTAATTGCAATGGAGTATAACGTGTGTCTGTTTCTTTATTGATTTGTTGAGTTATTTCGGTAACATGTTTCCAGGAAAGTCATTTCTGACAGTTTGAATTACGTTATTGGAAAAATATGAATAAATAAGCAAAAGAAAGGAAGAAAAAATAGTGTGTCGTATTAGCTTAATTTGAATTACAAAAACTAAAGTCCAAAACTTAAAGAAATATATTTTCTTCTTTTACTTTTTAGTATTTATTTTTAGTTATTATCGATCTTGTGTTTTATTTTTTCGAAAAACGCAAAGTTTGAATAATGTGCAGCCACCATAAAGAACACACACACACGCACACGTACAACTGCTATCTATACCCGTCTATGGTTGTAGAGTGGATTGAGCAGAACGCTGTAGAAACAATAAAAATAACAAAAACTGATTTCAATAGTATGAATGAATAAATATTAATATCCTTCCTCCCCTAGAGTTGGTATGATTGGGAGAATATTTAAAATTAGTTGATATTCGTACTCATGGTTGATGAATCATTATTATTGATATTATATTTACTTTGATTTCTGTTGTATACATATATCCTTCCGGGTCCCAACCAGAGGCCTGAGATGAGAAATGGCTTCATGACATATTTCAGTGATCATTTTTGTAAAAAAAAAAAAAAAAAGAAAAAACCGCAAAATCAAACACATTTTACATAGATAAAGCTTTTTGTAATGTGTGAGCTGTACTTGTGAGTACATTTTTTCTTGCGTTTCTTTAAAATATTATTATTATTATTATTTCCGTTGGTTTCTGTTGTATAAGCATTTCCTTCTGAGTCCCAGCTAGAGGCCTAACGTCAGAAATGGCTTCATGACATTTTTTACTGATCATTTTTATAAACAAAAACAACAACAAAAGAAAAAAACAAAAGAAGAAAACCTAAGTTCACACATATTTTACATAGATAAAGCTTTTCATAATGCGTGAGCTGTATTTGTGAGAACTTTTTTGCATCTTTTAAAATTATTATTATTATTATTATTATTGTGTGTGGTATAATCTTACCAGAGAGTAATTTTAAGTGCCTAATTACCAAATCCACTTCGGGGTTTTAGTAAAAAGGCCACTGTCGGAGAGTTATTTATGCGCATTTGGGACGTTTCTTTGAGATGGGGAGGATTTTGCGGATGATATTTATAATGTTGTTGTTGTTATTATTCCTTTACTTGTGGAGGATCCTTTGCCAGTCCAGTAATTCGTTGATTACGATAAAACAGCATTTAAATAAGTTTAAATATATTCTTATTCCTCTTTTTAAAGGAAGACTTACAAGAATTTCTGTGGCGTGACTGATATAGCGATAATGCATTCACAAATTTATGTATTCATATCAATTAACTTTATAATAAATTAATTCGTAATTTCCTTACATTAAATTATAAAATGGTTTGCAATTAAACATCCTCCCTCTTTGGTCTATTTTATGGTGGATGGTGTTCAATTGACAAAACAAAGACAGCAGGGCATTATCACCTTCCTTGTGAAAATGAAGTCAATTTTATTATGCACATTCTTACTGGTGGCGCCTCTGACTAAAAGGTTCAAAATATTCGACGGGCCCATACAGTCAGCCTAAGGGAAGTAATGTTAAAACGATCCTTTGGGGTTGATTTTTATTTCATTAGAATATAGGATTTACTATTTTGAAATGAATTATAAACGTTAAAAAAGACAATTTAATGCCTTTTTGAAAAGCAAATAGAACAAATGTCCAACGATAGAAGGTAACCCCACGGATTGAACATTTCAAAAGATTCAGCTCCACAAAATTCAACCGTTAACTTGAAATTATAAGAAAATGAGCAAAATAAATCTTGGAATAAAGACATTGTTTAAATAAGCCAATCGCTTGTTTCTTTCTCTAAATAAATTGTATTCTCATAAGTGTTTCTATAAATTATTGGTTTATTCCTCAAATATCTCCCTTTCAGTTAGTTGATAAATCCGCCTAAAAAATTGTTGAACTGTTCAGATAGTTGCATAAAGACGTTTGTTCGAAAATAGAAACTTTTGTCACGTTTCAGTACAAAAATGAACATAGATAAAAACAAAAAACAAAACAAAACAAAAAAAAACAGCCAAAAAACAGAGCGTAAGCTGTTGGTAGTAAACCAAGAATCGTTTTATTGATTTGGCATCTACATATCACTGAAATTCAACAAGGGCTCCAAAACGCACGTATATAGAAACGGCGTATATTCAGTAAATTCAAACATTTATTTATGCAGAAATGCCACTCTCTCTTTTTCTCTCTCTTTCTCTCTCTCTCTCTCTCTCTCTCACGAACACATACACATTTAATTAATTAATGGTTTTAATTAATGGGTTTATGGTTTTAATCCAGCATTATTTCTTGAGTATGTGTTGCACTAAACATCCCTGTTTTTTAAACAGTTAAATTGATATCTACCAGCCTAGAAGTATCGAAAGTTTTATTAAAGAGGCATATTTTCTTTAAAAAGAGAATATAAGTTCAATTCCTGCTGTTAATTATATTTAGATACATTTTCTTTAATAAAAATTTGAAACTTTTAAGGCTTCCATAAAAAGGGTTGTCTGCAGAGAGAGAGAGAGAGAGAGAGAGAGAGAGAGAGAGAGAGAGAGAGAGATTTCTTATTACTATAAACGCCACGTTTATAGTAATAATCTCTCTCTTCCCCAAACTTGGTGACGAAACTGATCGTCACATATTTAATGAGATGGATCAGTTTGGTCCTTTTCAACAAGTAAACCAATTCCGAGAACCGTTTCCAAGAGACATATAAGTGTGTCATTTTCACTTGACAGTCTTGCATGTAATTTGGTTTCGATCATACACCTTGCTCAAAAAACCTTGTTCGCAACGATAACTGAATGGGAACAGCAACTTTCAATCTGTTTATTCCCTTGTCTCGTAACTTGTGCCACATGTTCGACTTTCTGTGTTATAGTCACGTGACACATCCCGCAAGCCATAAGGGCCACACATAGTGCAACCCTCGCGTATCCGTCCACCTTTCCGCCCGTAAAGTTTTTTTAAAAATTTTTTTTAATCCCTAAACCGATTCAGTCATTCAGAAACGGGCCACGTTGGAACTTCGTGCCCCGCAAAAAATGGAATTGTGTTTCATAGATCAGTTAATATGGATGAATTTATAGATTTTACTGATAAGAAGGAAAATGATTCTAATCAATCCAAACTCAGTTTGAAATACATCGGTATAGGTACCGACATGATGTAGCTGGAAAATGAGCATAGCAGGATAATAACGGCCTTAAACTTGACAAAAACAAAATTTTATCGTCAAAATGTTTATGTTTTTATTAAGAGGAAAGAACAAAGTAATTTTTAGTTATTTTTCAAAATTTTTCTGTCTTTATTTACATTATTCGGACTATTGTCCTCATCTTTGTCGCCATATTTATTACAACGTTTCTGTACGCTCTGGCCTTCTTCAGGTGGTTGGGATGTCGAACTGAAACCTTTATTTCGCTCACTGGGGTAGACTGTTCTAGTTCCACGTGCCATGTTTTTAATGGATGCCAGTTATCAGTTATCTCCTGTTAATTTCCCTCTGAAAGTTCTCCACTGCCTTAGCCGGGTATTGAACTCACACTCTTTGGGTCCTGTCACTGGATCTAACCAACACCTTTATCCACTGTGCCATGTGTCCATAGCACGTGGAACTAGAACAGTCTACCCCAGAGAGTGAAATAAAGGGTTCAGTTCGACATTCTAACCACCTGAAGAAGTCCGGAGCGTACCACGGCCGAAACGTTGTAATAAATATGGCGGCAAAGATGAGGACAATAGTCCGAATAATGTAAATAATGTACATAATACCTCATCTCAAAAATATAAACAGTTTTGTCTTTATTAGAAACGAGGTTTTTCATCATCAGCGAATGTCTTACTAAATAACATGGCGGATTTTTGTGTATTTTCTTTTTAATGGCCAGTCATTAATTTTGAAAATCTTGCAAAAATAAAAATAATTTTCGGATTGTAATTAATCTTTCAGAAACTATTCACAAATGATGGAAATTATTATAAATAGGTTTATTTTTTTTAAAGTCATAGTAAAAAATTTTTTATATTTATTAACCACTCCCCATAATTAATTTTATGAAAACTCATGAAATTCTAATTTGTACAGTTTTAATGATTAATTAGTTAAAAGCACAAGGCTTTAAGGAATGCAAATCATTTTTTAGTTGACCCCCTTCCACCTTAAAATCAGGTCTGAATTGTAACATACAAAACTCAATAAAACAAAGATATTATTTAATTTCAAAAGCTTTTAGTTGCTTTCACTTGTTTGTAAAATGGATAATATTTTCTGAAAGTAAAAAATGTTTTCGATAAAAAATAAATTTTTACAACAATTATTTGTTATTTCTTAAATTATTTATTTTTTTCACATTAAAGTTGTTAAATATTCTAAAATTAATGAAAATGTTGTACAGTTTAGTCAATGGTGTTATTAAGTAGATAAATTTAATTTACAGATTATAAAATAAAGTTGGTTACAATCAGCAAATTGCCAATAGCTAAAAA
The DNA here is from genome assembly GCA_903632075.3 of Acanthosepion pharaonis. Taxonomy (NCBI): domain Eukaryota; kingdom Metazoa; phylum Mollusca; class Cephalopoda; order Sepiida; family Sepiidae; genus Acanthosepion; species Acanthosepion pharaonis. The sequence goes on along the minus strand of CAHIKZ030002124.1, from coordinate 1,298,423 downwards.
TCCAATATAACATGTTTTTTGTGTCCAAAAATAGCTTAAATTCAAATATAAGGAAGACCGGAAGCATCATGAAAACATTAGCCCGTCACGTTGTTTGCGTTGGTAGCAACATAAGCATTTTGACGATAAAATTCTGCTTTCGTCAAGTTTAAGGCCGTTTATCATGCTATGCCTACTTAAAAATAACGAGGTAAATAAGTTGTTCACATAAAGCTAGACTGTCACTTGTGACCTTTCGTACTATAACTTTTCCTCCCGTAAGATGAAATCACGCACACGTTACTTGTTGATCAACACCTCTGTTAAGACCGGCTTTCTATCATTTTAACGTACATTTTTTTCAGCGCAGAAAGTAAGTAATGTTTGTTTCAAAATACATTAAATAAACTTTATAATTTCTAATTTTCTTAAATTAATTTAAAAAAAAAATCATAACTGATTTTTTAAACAAATTTTAAACGGAGACTTTCACTTTTGTAAACAAAAGTTAAAAAAATGACTGACAATCGATTTTCTGTCAATTTTGCTGATCCAAAAAATACAAGAGTTTTAACGAAAATTTTGGACGTGCTAAAAATTATTGAAAAATCTAAAAAAATAGCCAAAAAATACTTTGATCTTTCTTATTGATAATAACATAAACATTTAGACGATAAAAAATTATTTTCATCAAGTTTAAGGCCGTTATTATCCTGCTATGCTCATTTTCCAGCGATCTCATTTAGGTACCTATCGGTATATTTTGCTTATTGGGAATATTAAATGTAATCTATTAGCTTGCAATTAAAACTAAGATTATAGCTTCAAGAAAGATTTTTCATTTTTTAAATTCATGTTAAACATAGGTATCGATTTTTTTGGAGATACCTAGTTTAGAGTCTGCTTTCAAAAAATATCCTTTATAACGCTAATATGCAGCTATAAAAATAATTTTAAAAATCTGCAACAAAGGTTATCAAAAATTCTCACGCGATTCTTAAACTTAAATTTTCCAACTGAAAATAATCATGCAGTCATGACTTATAAAAGAACAGGATATATTTGCTTATTATTTGCCATCAACAGCCATATATGTACTCCTCTTAGACACATCCGCACGCACATGTACACAGGCAGAAGAAATAAATTGAATAGTCAGCGACTAGAAGAATTGTTAAAAATGAGAGAAATAGGCGGCACTCATATTAACAGCAATGTAGTGATAACGCCATGTTGTTTTTTATCATTATTTCTATGTATCACTGAATTTTTTGTTACTTTGCTTTGTAGATGATTTAACTAACCACTGTGAGCACCCACGTGTGAAATACTCATCGATAGCAACGGTCGAAAGACATACATGACTCACTACGTGTCTTTTGTTTGATATAAATCGACCATCATAAACAATTATAACATAAGTCAAAATATAATGTAAATTGTTTTTGAATCTCTGCAATCAACTGACATAGAAGGCTCTTCTTTATATACATATTCGTAATTATTAATAAAAATTAAACTGAAATCATATTTTTTAAGCATGACTACATTTTAGTACGTTCACGCAAGATTGCGCTGGACTAAAACGGCATATGTGTATCTTTATTCTATTTTTTTTTTTATTTTGTTTTTGATATAACGAAATCAGTATCACAAAACTTCTCTGGGGTAAAGACGGAAATAAACACCAAGACAGAAAAAAAAAGATTTCTGAGTCGGAGGATCCGGTTAATAAATGAATGTTTTGCAAATAAATATTTAACATTTTTCAACCATTGTTCCTGCTAACAATAAAAAACATGGTTCGTGATCCCTTTGAAGGGTATTTAAGCAATGTTTTCCAGGCAGACAAACCAGTAAGGAGAGACAACGGCAAGAGGTCACGATGCAGGACCTAAAAGAAATTCCCTTACACATTCATCCGTCTTCTTCGCCAAACTACGGGACACTTACACTTTCTTCCTCACTTTCTCCCTTTCTTCTTCTTTTTCACACATTCACACAAAGAAATCACATTTCTTTTCATCTTGGAAAACAACTATAAACAAAGGACTGTAAGAACTTTAACACTCATACGCACTAAGAAAAATTCAGTTGTAAAAAAAATAAAAATATCTTATATTTTTATATTTAAATACCATTTTTGCCTTTTTCTTTGGTATGGGTTGATTCAAATCCGCAACACTTCTTTAAAATTAAAGTAAGGAATTTATAAATGGCAGTCTTGCTTTCAACGAAGGAGAATACATAATGTCAAAAAAACTGAAATAAGATCAAGGTTTATACATTAGAAAATAAGTATATTAATTTTACAAAAAAGAAAAAGAAAAAAAGAAAGAAGGTCGTCTAATCTTAAATTGTTATTAAATACAACGCTATCTGAATATATAATACAAAAACAATCGTATCAATATGAAAGCTAATTAAAAGTAATACAAAATAGATTTATTTATCTGTTTGATTCTGAGAGATGGACTTACCCATTAGCACTGGACTGTGAAACAAATGCGTTAATTATTGCTGTATGTGAGGTCATTTATGCATGCATTATTACGTTATCAGAAAGTTATTAGCGATTAGCAGTAGAGCCCGACGTTGCCCGGGGATGTAACAGTAAGAGATAGATTAAGTATCGACCATCATAAAGACTGAAAAATAAAATTGACAAAGATTATTGTTTAAGGTTGACGGACACGCATGTCTTAATTATTTTTTTTTTTTTTTGTTTTTTTTGGGTTTTTTTTTTACGAATTGGTCAAACTCAAACAAAAACATTGTTTTCAATCGTTATGAGTCTACCGATTGAATAGATTTTTATTATAAACAATTGTCTTGTAAATGGAATTTTTAAAGCATTCTGAATGTAAAAATAAAGAAAAAGTGTGCAAGACAATAAGAAAAAAAAGTGAAGTTTTGTTGAAATCGGTTGAAAAATGTAGGAAATCCGATCCCATATATAAACGAACAGACACACACACACAAACAACCTGGGTTTTATAAGTATAACTCGATATGAGTTGTCCCCCTTTCATTCAGCGATGCCTCTTAATCGTGTTTTCAAATTGTGTTTTTCCAATTTTTGGCGCTGTCAGAACCACCACAAGGTAATTTTACGTAGTCCTGTGAAGTTTTGTTGAAATCGGTTGAAAAATGTAGGAAATACGATCCCATATATAAACGTACACACACACACACACACACACACACACACACACACACACACACACACACACACACACACACAATCTGCGTTTTATAATAAGTAAGATGTGTTGGGTTCTTGATGATTGAAATGATTTTCAAAAATGATGACTTTTTACGATGGAAAAAATGTAGGTCTAGATACTTAGCCGACGTATTAGACAGAGCCTCTATCTCATATATAAAGGGATAGCGTCCATGGTTAAATTGTGATGTCATACTTGATAACTAAATATTATTATTATTATTATTATTATTATTATATGATGTCTCTCGGTTGTAAAGATATTTTATCTCTTGGATTATTGGTCTCCAGTTTAAAACTTCAGAAATTGAGTACAGCTGAGATTCGAACCTGAACATTATAGGAAACATGGTTTAAGTCTAGTGCCTTTGCTTTGAGCTAAAATGTAAACGTTCCGGGGTCGATGTGTGGATTTCTTTGCCCTGAGAACAATATTTATTAGCACACAATAAAATATGTTAATGCCTATTGTTTTTAGTCTTTAATTTGCACAATTAATTGCAATATACATTTTTCCCGGTAAATATTTGTTGCATGTTTACGAACGTACAAATTATAAACAAAAAGATATACAATTGACTATGCTGTATCATACATAACTGCTACTATTGCTACTATTATTAATGTACTAAACTCAAAGCAGTCACAATGAACTGGTGTTATGTACAATATTCTTTAATTTCAATGATTTTTATGTTAAATTTATCTCTTCATGCATTTTATTACCTCTTATTCTTTCACTTATATTTTTATGTTTCACACAGGCGAAAGAGATTCAGCTGATGGGTACAAAGAAAGGAATGAGAAAAAGATACAAGTAATTTTTTTTCTGAATACGTTTACTAAAATGAAAAAATGTTAATTACAGTTAAAAACAAACAAAAATTTACGTCATATAGACAAAATGCAAAAATATCTACTTGATATTTTCATTGGTTTAATGTGATCATTCAATTAAACATTTCTAAAATCTTCAAGGAAGATTATAAAAGAAAAAAGAAGCAGAAATGTAAAGGTTTTCATAGGAGATTTTTAAGCAAAATGTTGGCAATTATTTTTAATATGATAGTAAATGCGGTCCTTTATATATATATATATATATATATATATATATATATATATATATATATATATATATATATATATATATATATATATATATATAAATTATCAGTCACTTACAAACGTTATTTTGCTTCTTCAAAAGCGAATCAGATCATTAATCCCAATAAAAAGAATTCTTTCGAGAATGGATGATAAGCTATGACTACTTCAAATTCAGAAATTATAAATAAAAAGGTATATATTTCTATATCATTATAAAAAACTGTTTTTACTTTTGTGTGTATACATGTGTTTGTTCATATATTCTTTTTAGCCATAACGATATTTCTTCATAAAGAAGTAGATGTACCTATGAATATGTATATGGGCATGCATCTCTTTCTCTCTCAATCACTCTCTCTCACTTTCTGTCTATCTGTCTCTCTCTCCTCCTCTCCCCCTCTCTCTCTCTATATATATATGTATGTACGAGTGTGTTTATATCTATACTTTTAATAATGAAAACAGCACCAATGATAAGGGTAATTATTTTCATGAAAATTTCAAATAAAGGGTCGAGCCACAGACCTGTTGTTTTCAAATTAAGCGTACTAACCATTAAGCTATTACATAAGAATTATTCGTGTACATACAAATTTCATATGAGCTGGTCTTTGTACATGGGAACATGTAAAAATATATCTAAACCAATTTACCTCGCTTTTGAATATCGCCAATTTCATGTGTATAAATAGGCAGAAACCAAGTGATAATGTACATCGTAAACCAAAGTGCCAACCTCCCCAAAGAGTATCATCGAATTTTTTATACTGGTAAAATCTACGCATATAGAAAAAAATTACTTTTCAAGAACCCTAATGCCCACTCAGACTTTATAACAATTAATATCTGGCTATTTCAAATGGACAGATTTAGACAGAGCAAGTGAAAGATTTGTATAGACAGGTAAGGTGAACCCTATTTCTTTTGCCATCATTCTTTTGAATATTGTCAACGATATTGCTTTCATTAATTTAAGTCAGGTACAAGTCCATAAGTACCGAGTGATTGGTTTGGTTGAATTACTTTAGCGGTATATTAGCCTCTATGGATTATTTAATGCCGAAATCTAAATATTTCATACCTTTTCCCCAAGGGCATTTGCGAATAAGTGAATTTAACAAATCTAGCGGGAATTGGAACTCGGCTCTCAGATTAACAATCCCGAGCCATAATCAATTACACCAGCTGTACATCTAACTTTACACCCCTGGTATTCCCAAGCAGTCACCCATCTGACCAGTCTTGACGTTGTTTAACTTCAGTGATCGTATGGAAGCCGGTGTTTCAACGTGGCTGTAAGCCGCACCAAGCCAGAATTGAACTCATGTCCGTTACCCATTTAATAATGACATTTTCAGTTTCTTTTATTTGCTGTGTTCCTTCAGGACACGGGCGATCATGGATTTTCACATTTTCCATTTTTTTTTGTAGCTTTTAGTAAGTTTTGTTTTTTCACCCTCCCTACCAACGCCTGTTGTTATCCATTTACACAAGCTCGTTAGGTAGGTTAATCATTGTTTCACTCTCTCCCTTGGCTTCAATACATCCTGTGAGTGTCAAATTCTCCAGACCTTCTTTCCTCATTATCTATCCTAGAAATTTCGATTTTCTCTTTCTGATTCTAAGTATAAGCATCCGATTTGTTACCATTTTTCTTAAAACTTCCTCGTTACTTCCATGCTCAGTCCATGGTATCCTCAGCATAAAACCTCTGCAAAACTATATTTCTGTTGTCTCGCTTAGAGAGAGACAACATTCAGTAGAATCGCCTTTGTTTTAAACAATTACCTCAAACAAGATGGTAATGCCACTAAGATGCAAAAGGAATACTGGGAGTGAAAGAGAATGAGGAGATTTTAGAAGGAACCGGAAATCCAATTCTAAAGTGGAAACAAGGGAAGCAAAGAGATAAACTTCTACACCTGTTCAAAAGACCAAGGAGAAGAGAGAACCTGGCGAAAGGCGAACCTATCTAATCCTTAGAAGTTTCATATTCTGTCCATTTTTTAATGTCGTGTCCCTTCAGGACGTAGGCGATCATGACTCTCCACGGACTTCTTTTACTTGAGAATTGAGTTTCGTGATCTACTCAAAAAAATCACCTTAGAAAACTGCATTCTTGTTTCTGTACTAAAATCATTGTTGGACAGTGTTATCGGTAAAAATGGTAAAATTGGTCATATTGACAAATCTGTCAACACAACAACAAAAAATCTTTCAGAAATAAAATACTTTTCTGAAATGTTATTTGAGAATAATTAGCTGATTTAAAGTTTAATTAATCTGAATTCAAACAAATATTACTTACTTTTAGTTTAAAGTATCGCAGAAAAGCATTTTTAATAGGGAGGTGTGGTGTTTTTATGAGGTGTTGACGTATTTATTGACATCATGATGTTTGGGAAATTTATCTAAGGAGGCCCATAATTGTTATAAAATTACATGAGGAATACAACGTATTTTTTAGATAATTTTTTAACAACCCAGTAATCTTAAAAATTTAAATTATTCTGAGCATTCTAATATTTTATTGAATTTTGGCTTTATAGTCTAACTTACAACGATGTTTGTTGAGGAAATGTTAGAAAATTATGAATAAATTTTAAATTTACTAGAGTTAACGCTCTTATTTTCTGATAATATTGTGTCTGGATGTTGGTATTTATAAAAATTGGGACACGCACACACACACAATTAAAAAACTAAGGCATTTATTTTAAAATACTGTGGGTCATTGAATTTTAGTAAGCTTTTCCATTTATGATTAGTGTTGAAGCATACCTAATGGGTATGTCCCCATTCACATAAATACAGTATTAAATACTGTATATTGGTCTGCAGTTGGAGATTCGTCTCCAACTGTGCTGGTCAAACTCTCTGCCTCCAGCCAGAGAGGATCCCTAGACGAGGCTATGTCGAAGGGCAGAGTCTCGTCTTGAGAAACAGCTACCCATTTTATACGGGGTCTACGGGGAATTTGGGGCCGAGCCTACGGGCTCGGATACCCCATATTAAATTCGGCCTTGTGCCACATCTGACCGCATCGGGCGGTTGGTAGATATCCTGCAGTTGGAGATTCATTGTGGAATTCATTTGACTCACTTCTAGCAGTTGACTACTACTTCTTATGTGTTATTCGTATCCCAAGTATTATCGTTGATTACCAACTTTCGTGTGATTATTCTATTCAGTAACCTTTCCTAGGTTACAACAATTAGTCAATATAGTTTTTATTTAATAACAAAATCACGACTGTTACAAATTAATACAGGATTTTGAAGATCGCAGGGAAACAAGAAATTGGAATGGAGTTCCACAGACAAGAAGTGCGAGAAAAAACTGTTTGGATAGAACATACGGTTGCATCAATCTAGTTCAACATTAAAACGGTAAGACTTAGTTGCCAATCTAGTTGACAATTATTGCAGTCAAGGCAACAAGGAAGAAATCTCATCAGAACAATTGCCACTAAAATATTTGTAGAAAAGACAACCTGAAAATCTTTTAAGTTCTCCTAAAAATAACCAGCTCTTATCCTGAAAATGTACAATTCGTTTGCCTTGTAACGTGGCTACTGCCTTAGACTCGTACACACCTATGCTCTGATGTATTTAATTTTCATTTCAATTTTTAAGACATGCCCCTTTAGTCTGTTAGTGAGTGATTTCGAGAAATAAATAAAATCACTAAAACTTTTTTTATTATTATTATCTGTGAATTGCCACGATTTCTTTGAAGAGACAGTGGAATGGTTTCACGTTGCTTTTTCCACGGTTTTGAATTCAGAATAACCTTCCCCCACCCCTAAACTGGTTGCCACCAAAGGCTGGAAAATCCAGTCTACGATGCTATGGTTAAATAACATAGTAGGTCGGATTTTCTAGTCTTAATAAGGAGGGAAGAAGTAATTGATTCTTACCTTTTCAAAAAGTGTCAGTAGTCGGAGAAAACTAAGCCGGAATCTGAACGCTGATTTCAATTTCCGCGTCACACATCCTAATTTCCATTGGTTATTTGCTCAAATAATCAATACCAATCATATTGTTGAGTATTAATAAATTTCACAATTTATTATGCGCAAATCAAAAATTGAATATTTATGTTAGAATTAATTTAAATCTCTCCATGCATAGATAGTGTATGATGTAGGGACATGATTATTATAAATAAATAAAAATAAAATACAAAATAATAATAATGAAAATTATACATAAAATAAAATAAATAATAACATAAAAACGTTGTATAAAATAAATTAAAAAAATAAAAATAATAAAAATACTCCCAGCATGCAAGAAAAAATGTTCCTGTTGGAAATTCAGACATCTCACCAAAAGACACTAAATTCAATCGTTTCACCATGAACCTTGGTACCAGCAACACCAGTCCAACTTCTTTCTGTGATATGGCTTGTAATACAACGTAATAAACTTCTCTCTTTGATCACATGTACCATAAAACAATTGTAACCTACAAAATACACATAAAAATATAAATAAATTAATGAAATTGACATATAATTTACCATGCTTTTCCTGTTATTTGTGTATGTTTTATTTCCTGTCAAATATGCTTTTATCTTTGTGAACAACAAGGCTAATTTTTGCTGCTATGGTGTAAGTGAATCGCCTACAATATACGTATTTTGTGTGTATTGGTGATGAGTAACTCTTACCTATGTTTCATTAAATAAACTTTGTTTTCAAATTTATATTATAGCATTTTCTAGTCTTTAAATATAATTACGAGTTAGCATGCGAAGTACTAAAGTTTCGATGTCAATGTTTTGGACGACTTATATCCATCTTCATGATATATTATCTTTCGTTATTATAATCAAGTATTATTGATCACGGAGAAGAGAAAATATGGTAAAATCAAAATAAAATTTAAATTGATTTTTAAAGGTTTAAAATTTTTAATTTTAAATTTAAAAGGGCCACCCCAAATCTTGTAGTTTCTTATTCTTTTGAAATGTAAAATATCTAATATCAGCCGCTGTAATCGGCAAACAGTAATCATCCATCAAATTTGTGTTGCTTTTGAAAATGGAAACTCGTTTCTGTATATACGGTTGTAAAAAGAAATGCATGTTTGCGTTGTCACGTGAATAAATCTGCATGCGTGTACTGAAGGCAAGAGCGTTTCATTCAAATGAAATATGTCTATACGCATGTCTGCCTCGGAGTATAATTATGTAATCTGGTAAAATGTACCTTGAGATGCGTCAAAGCCACATGCTAAATAAATGAATTGCTAAATAGAAATAAAGGAAAACTTGCTTTGAGAAAATTGCATTTCATCGCGTGTTTGTCATTTTTGTGTCTGATTGAGAGATTGAACGGTTTTATAGAATCAATGAAAATATCAGAAAATATAGATGACATTAGAGTAAGTAAATAGATATCTATGCCATTAGTTACTTCGAAGTTGGGAAGACTTGGAATTTACCGAACGCAGACTCCACGACATGGCCAACTTAGAAATAAGGCTTTCCCCCACTTTCACTTTTATTTTAATAGGAGTAACAATCTCCTTGGCAGACGATTTTCTTTAGCAATATAAGATTTTGACCAGCACCCCGGTTGCTTGATTTTGGCACAAGAATTATAACTGGAGTTGTTTCAATGGTTGCTTTAATTTTTTATGGTGACTTTTGAAAATTTTTAGGTCAAGGGAGAACAAAGGACACTCACTGTGTTACTGGTTCTAAGAACCTGCTGATATTTTATTTATTTTTTTAAATGGACTGTGATTGGACGGTTCAAAGGTGAATTGCCCCCCTTTGAAAGGGAATGGAGAACTGGGACCGCACCTTAAGAGCAGTTAGAAACGAGACCGAGAGACAGGAGGTTGTTTCTCTCTCCCTGCTGAAAAGGCAGGCAGCGTTTGCCCATAAGTGAAGGATGCATGGGTAATAAAGTTGCTGAGAGCAAGTTGCCCCTTCTGAGAAAGTTTTGAGAAGTCCTCTTGAAGAAGCCCCTGAAAAGAAAGTTTGAAAAGAACTCCATAAGTGGAGTTTGGAGCTAAAGCCGTTTGAGAAGAAGACGAAGAAGCAAACACGTGCGTTTTCAAAAAGTGTTTTACCAAGTGTTTAAAATAAATATCCACCTTCTCGCGGCCGTAAAAGAAAGGCGTTATTTCCAGGCGGACGGGAGGGAAAATAAGTGAAGAAAGAAGGGAGTTTGGTCACCAAGAAGAGAACCTTGTCTACACAAGAAAGAAAAGAAAAAAGATAAAAACAGTTGAACCTTGAAAGGACTGAAAGTGTACTGAAGAGCTAAGGCTCTTCCCTCTTTTTTTTATTGTTATCATTGACACAGCAGGTGGGCGCTATTCTTCATTTTTTTTTGTTGTTTTTTGGTGCATTGTAATTTTAAAGTTTGTTTTACTTTTCTGCTTTGTTTTTTTTTTACATTGTGTTACTCAGAGAATAGGTTATCTTATTCTCAGCAAAAAGGGACGAATTTTTGCAAGAACCCTTATTTAGCTGGTTAGAAATAAATAAATATTTTTTCTTTGTAATTGAATCTAATTTTCATTTTTTTCTATCTTTTTCGTTATTAATTCGCGCAAAAGAGAGAATACTGTTGCAGCAGGTTTCATTTTCTGAAAGAAAATACAATTCCCGAAAGACTTTCTAAGTGTAGCACAAGGCCGAAAAATGTGGAACACCTAATGAGGATCGAAATCACTACTCAGTCGTAATTGATCTAACGCGACAAATTTGCTAATCATTACACCACGTCGAGCTGCCCAAATGATTTTCAAAGCGTAGCTTAAGTGTGGCACTAGGCCTAAAGTATGGGGCACCCAGTGAGGATCGAACACACTACTCAGTCGTAATTATTCTAGCAAGACAAACCTGCTAGCTATTACCCCACGTCGAGATGCCCAAATGATTTTCTAAGCGTAGCTTAGAAGTGGCACCTAGTGAGGATCGAACTCACTGCTGAATCGTAATTGATCTAACGCGACAAACTTACCAATCATTACACCACGTCGAGGTGTCCAGTTGCTTTAAAGCTTATGCCTGGGTTTAATAAATAGAAAAAAAAACACATTTCAACATTACTGTAAATATTGAATATGCTACATAAGTCTACTGCTCTTCGAGGTGGTGTAATGGTTAGCACTTTTCTCTCGCTAGATCAATTATGAGTGAGTTCGATTCCCACTAGATTCCCGATGCTTTCGGTTTTGTGCCACATCTAAACTACACTTAGAAGACCGCCATATTCGATAGGGCATTTTTACAGGAGTTACGTAGTGATCATCTCCTTAGTACACGATTTTTTTACGTACAACTAAAGGTTTTCACTATTATTCCCGTTGCTTAATTTTGGTACAAGAATTACTGTTTGATTTGCCTAAATAGTTTCTTATATTTTGATGCTCGAGAAAGAAAAGAAAAACTCGTAGAATTTGTAAATTTCTTGACTACAGCATCTATTTAGTAACTCTTTGTCTAATTTTACGTTTTTCTTTTCTTTTTACCTGCATAAGCCACACTGACGCGAGTTAAAGTTGCTTAAGATTTATTCAAATTTGAGTAGAGTTGCCTATAAATGATTTTTTAAATTGGTGTTACTCCATTTAAGGCAGTAAAGCCACTAAGACACAAGGGATTAGAGGTTATGGAAGAATTAGGAACAGAAACATTAATAATGAGCAGGAAAAGAAGAGAGTAATCAGGAGGACAGTAGATAGTAATGAACATTGCATTTACGTTTTTGCAAAATAAAGTTGGAGCTGGTAGGGAGTTCCACAAGCGAGAAGTGCGGGAAAAGAAACTGTTAGTATAGAACTTTCGATTACATTCAGCCAGCTTAACTGTAAATTGATGAGATCTTGATGCTAGTTTAGTTTTGCGCTTAAATTCAAAAAGTCTAGGTGTCATAGCGAAGAGCACATCCGAGTACTTATCATGATTTATAGAAGAGGCACAGAGAGGCAACTTTATAGCGGTGTGAAAGTAACTGCATCCGAGGTGCCAGATTTGGGCCAATAATATTGCTTTGGATTTTATCAAGGAGCGCAAGGTAATTAACAAGGGCACCAGACCATATGGTGTCTCTGTTAACGCGACGCTCTTTATTAAATGAATTGAGCATTGTGGTTGTCTGGTGTTTGTTTACATTTGTAAAAATAATACGCTAGAGTTTCCCTTGACCTCTGCCCTGCGCTGATAGCTCAGGGGTAGAAACTTTGACTGATGCTAAATCCATCGGGTTTCGATCCCGGCTAGCCGCACTGATGAGCTGGGATATAGTGAAACAGGCCTGTATGTGGATGACATTATATATATATAATACATTTTTTCTTCATACCTCTGTGTTGACAAAGCCAATAAGTAAGTCGTATTGACCGAAATAGCTATTCAAATGAGGTAATTTGGGATTTCCACTCTCTGTAATATATATATATATATATATATATATATATATATATATATATATATATATATATATATATGTATGTGTGTCTGTGTGTATATACCATTTACCTTCGAAATACGCCATGAATATGACCTTTTAGCTGTGCTCAACATTAGAAGAATGTGTCCACGGTTAGATTTAAAACCACAATGGTGGAAAGATATAAAATATTCTTTACATGCTTGTTTTTGTGTTGATGCTCGAACTATGTTTGAATTGACAGAATTGGGTATTTAAATATCGTCTTTACTAAATAAGCCAAGTTATAATAAAAGCTCTATTTCCTGATAGGTGGCGTCGTTGGAAATAAATCTTTGTTCGTACTTATCTCATTAGGGAATGATATAATAACCATCATTTGCAGGTAGGTCATTTAAAAGCATGGGTTTGCAATTAACCGAGGCAGTACGAGTCATTCGCTACGGAATGAACGTCTTTTCTCTCGATCAACAAGTATGCGCGCATGTGTGCACACATACAGACAGAAACACCTCCCCACATATATATATATATATATATATATATATATATATATATATATATAGACAACAAGGATTCATTTAAACCAGTTTTAAATTTAACTGACAAAATCTGTTTAACTTTTTATTGCTTTTTTTGCATTTTGAAAAATTTGTTGCACATCGTGATCAAAATTATCGATAATGATTGAATGTATTCGACCTAAAACAGAGCAAAAAACATGAACTTGTGCAGTTTACTTACAATTTGTGTGTATATATATATATATATATATATATATATATATATATATATATATATATGATAAAGTATAGATTTAAAGTATGCTATATTTGTGACTTAAAGTGCTCAATATATGGGATAGAGCGTATATATATATATATATATATATATATATATATAGGTCAGTGATGCATTGTGGTTAATCTATTGTGTTTAATTGTGAGTAGTCTATTCTATTTTTATAACGGTTATTTTGTTGGGCGGTAACAGTTATGTTCCGAATTATTCTAGGGGCTACTGAGTGGGAATAATTGTGGATCCGAATGAAATTTTTTGGTTAATTATAGTGTTATCTATTATTGATTATTTTGTTGTTGGATATCATTACAACTTTTTCTTGTGTTAATCTGTGCGCACGTGTTTTGTAATTTGTTTATTAGTTACTTAGTTTATTTACTTGTTTATTTGTTTGGATCAATTTATTTTACTTATTTTTCTTTATTTATTTTCGTTTATTCGTGTTCGTTTTCAGTTTTCGATTGTTTTAAGTAATGTAGTAAAAATTTGTTTTTGTGTTTGCATTTTTGAGTTCTGATCATTTAGTAGTTTGTGTTGGTCTGGGAAGGTAATCATTTTTTCTCCAGGTAGTCTTTACTGTTTTGGTATTGGTTTTTGTAGGCTGATATTGTTTTCCTTATTTTCCATGATATTTTTGGTGTGATTTGTTTTTGTTTTTGTGAGATTAAAAACAAAAGTCCACTGTGTGTTGACTTCAATGTCCATTTATATATATATATATATATCTCTGTATATATATGTGTGTGTGTGTGCGCGCGCGCGTGTGTGAAAATGAATAACATGATGGAAAATGTATTAGCGTGTTGTTCAAAGAATGTGATGAAGAAAAATACATTGAAAATACATTGAAAATACCTTTAATATCCTATTTCATATATAACACAAGGGGAAAGCTTACAAAATCCACAAAAGGAAAAAGATGCTAACACAAATCACCTTAATAAAACTCGGTGCAAATAATACCTACTAATTCAATAGCGACTACAATTGAACAGAATTTATCAAATAATCATGTAAAATGTGTCACAATGACTTAAAAACAATAAGAAATTTAATCAACGCAAAAGAAAATAATTACATCACAAAACCTGAAGCATGAATTTACAAAATGAATGTTTCGTGAAATACATTGGCAAGACATCTAGAAAATTCCATCCATATAAGAGTGTTTTTTTTTTTACAAAACAATGCACTCACTGCCTTAGTTGTTCATTGAAATCGGTTTGACCATTATTTCGACTTAAAGAATGCGGTTCCGATTAAAATAGAAATAAATTTATTTAGGTGAAATGTGTTGAATCTGCACTAATTTAGGGATCATCTACGACAAATTTACATCCAAGAGAAAACAATATATCAGCTTTCTTCACAAAATTACTATTAATAGGTTATGATATAATTAAAAACACAGATGCTAAAAGCAAAAGCGATAAAATCCTGAATGAGAGAGGCTAAGTTATTTAGAATTTAGATAAATGTTACAATTCAAATTTAAAGGTTGGACATCTTTGCGTTTTTAAGTTTTAATGTTAACTGTTACCGGCGTTTGTTGTATTTCTCTCTGCAACTGACTTTTTTTTTTTAATGAGGATGATTCTGTAAAAAAAAAAAAAGTTATTTGTCTGAAGAAGTTCATTTTTTAAACGAAACGCGTCACAAATTACACCTACAAACTCAAACACACACACACACACACACATATATATATATGAATGACACCCCCCATCATCAAAGGGTAGAGAAACCGAACTACCAGACTACTCGCACAGATGATTTGATTATAGTAGTGAAGGCTTGTGCAGAACCAAACACGCTTTTCGGAAGAACCAAATTCAGAGAACTGGTGCACATGTGTGTGTATGTGTGTGTGTGTGTGTGTGTGTGTGTGTGTGTACTTTTAGTTTATATATATATATGTGTGTGTGTGTGTGTGTGTGTGTGTGTGTGCCATCGATAATTTTATTACTTCAAGCATTATTATAAATGACCTGTTTTTATTTTAAATAGTGTGTATTAAGTCTATCTGCCTGAGCATTCGAGAAAAAAATATAAAATTTGCTCTCCGGCAGGGTTCGAACCTGCGCTCCCCTTTGTAGAAGAACCCATTTTTTCATCCGGTGTGCTTTCGAATGTTCGGCCACAGAAAGCGTCAAAGCCCAGCAAGGTTCTATTTATCCGTTTAGGGAAAGCACACTTCCTCGTTCAATTTTTTTTCTCGAAAGTCCCTATCTACTCAGAAACGTAAGCAAAGAAATTTCTAAAGAATTAGTGCATGCATGTATGTGGGTATGTGTGTGTGTGTGTGTACTTTTTATCTTACATATATATGTGTGTGTAATCGAAAAGTTATGAGAATTTGAACAGATTGGCCAATTCACTATATCTCTTAAATTCATTAACCATGAACTTTTATTCACTATCTATTTATATTTTTCCTCAATAGGAGTAGATAGGTTTGTCTGTTGCCCGGTTCATACTCTTTCCCGGTCTTTTCAACAGGAATTGAGTTTTATCCTTTGTATCCTGTTTAGGATAGCGTTTCCGGTTCCCTCTGAAATTTTCCTTCTCTTTCAATTCTGGTGGACTCTTGTGTCTTGGTGGCACTCGCTTGCGGGTGTTGTCACTTACTCTGTAATCCTCTACCTCAAAAGACTCTTAGGCCTTATACAAGGTGAGGATCATTGTAAAAAAAATATGAAAAATGATATAAACAACCTCATTTTCTATCAATATTTTTTTGTGTTTAGTGAAGCCATTTTGTGTCTTAAGTAACCTGAAATTTTGGATAGCCCCAGTGCTATGATTGATATTTAAGTATGTACATATGTTGTGTGAATATGCGTGCCTTCGTATCTGGTTTGAAATACAATAGTATGTTCATCCTTAAACATAGAAAATGTATAAATAGGTAATTACCGATTGACTAAATTCAGTCTTCTGTTTCTTCCTATAAGCGTAAATATAAATGTTCGCTCTGTAGGACTCGTCCGAGTTTAAAAATAATAGGAAATTACGTATTCTAAGGGCACATTCGCGCATGCGCGTATACACATACACGAAATAGGTACGAGCACATACATGTTTTTGTGTATACATATGTGATATAAGATGTATATGAGATTGACAGGGTTAATTCGTATTCTACGGCTTATCAAATCTTTGCAGGTTATTTAAAGCCAGAAAATATTTCTTAGAATGTATTTTTCTTTGCGGGTGGATATACTAATTCTTTAGGGATAGAATCTTATTTATTAACCCATAGCTAGGGGAGAAGAGGTGGATTCATACCTTTCCCAAGGGTATTTGCGTGTAAGTGAATATAACGAATCCAACTGGAATTGGAACCCGGCTCACCGATTAACAATTCTGAGCCATTATCCATTACACCAGCTGCACAAACAAACTTACAGCACCTGATATTCCTAAGAGGTCACCCATCTAGGTACTGACCAGTCTTGACGTTGCTTAACTTCGGTGATCGTACAGGTTTTTTTTTTATACAGGACAGAGTTGGATCAAGAAACATCGATAAAATATAATGTAATATATAACATATTTGCTTATTAAATTAAATACAATAAAAACGTTTTAAGCAAAGATTCTGTTTCTCTTTTTCTCTACAACTATTTTTATAATTTTTATTGAATTCTTTTTTTTTTTTACTTGTATTCTCTTCATGAAGAGTCTGAACATACATGTTGATGTACAAAATAATGCCATCTATCTATCTATCTATCTATCTATCTATCTATCTATCTATCTATCTATCTCTCTATCTATCTATCTATCACAGCTTGTTCGTTATGTATGCATGTATGTCTCTATCTATCTTTCTGACCATGAGACCCGGGTTCGAATATTATCACGGTCGATTTGTCAGGAAAGAGACTTCCTGATATTATCGGCTGGTAGGGTGGGGGTCGATCCCAGCGTGCGGCACCTTTGGAAAGTGCCTAAAAATCATACCATGGGTTGACCCAAGCCTTGTAAATGAAATTGAGTAGACGGAACCTTTGGCGTTTATCGATAGCTATGTTAACATTAAGTCACAAGTCACCGTGACCGAGGGTTTGAGTATGCTGGCCTTGAGCAGATTGTTGATCACGTTAGGTAACACACTCTCTTCCAGAAACTGTAACTAAGGCCTGCTCAGCATAGTTGCAGTATAAGCCACAGGTTGACTCTGTGGGTGTTGAATAAACACAAATGTGCCTGAGCGAGCGTCTGCAATAGGGATTGGCTAGCCGACCTGATAGACGGATATCCTCGAATACAAGTGGCCATCTATCTATCTATCTATCTATCTATCTATCTGGGAGAACAGAGAAGTGGGAAAAGCGCGTAATATTTATTAACAACTCAATTAAACTCATTTCGCTCTAAACAGCGAAATGAGTTCAATTTTGGACGGAGGTTGTCCATGTTTTCTTTGCAGGAATGCCCAAGTAACGCTCTTCTCCTTGAGTTCTTATCTCACTGTCAAATATCTTGAGAAAATGTCTCGTCCCTACAGGGTGGGTAAGCTACACTTTCATAATTACATTACTAGATTAGGTAGTAACATACAGCAGCAAAAGATGTTACGTCATAGCGACATGGCTAGAGAATAATAATAATAATAATAATAATAATAATAATAATAATGTATAAACTTCATCCAGAACCAATCATAGAAGGGCATGAAGTCACTATTCTTTGGAACTTTACCATTTATACAGATAAAGCTAAGAAACCATACATTGTAATTTAAGACTACAAGCAAAAATGTTTTCTCGTTGATATAGTAGCGCCATCAGATAAAAATATATCTGTTAAATAATATGAAAAAATCAGTAAATATAAGTATGTGGCACCTTAAAACTACTGTTATAAGTATAAAAATTCGAGCCGTGTGTACGTTAAAAAACATACAGACAAGAACATTAACATGATAAATGTTTACAAGAGATTCAAAAACGTTGCACTGTATGGAACAGCTCGTCTACTTGGGAGTGGATTATGAATGTAAAGAAATGATAAACATTGGATATGTTAAATATCACTTAACATCAGAATTTGTGCAAACAGAACGCATATATTTACTATGTTGCCTTATCACAGATCTCACTATTGAACTGTACAAAACAGAAATAATAATAATAATAATAATAATAATAATAATAATAATAATAATAATAATAAATCAAAACAGTAGTAAATCAAAACAGAAGCCAAGAACCAACTATTGCAGCAAAAGATATGAAAAAGAAAGCCAAGGATAAAGCCCTTGAACAGATGAAACAACGCTGGCAAGACAAACCTCTGCATGGCCAATATCCAGAACGTGCAAATAAACCCAATGTTGATAAAGTTAATACTCATCGATGGTTACGAGCATCTGGATTAAAATCTGAAACTGAAGGC
This sequence comes from Acanthosepion pharaonis, assembly GCA_903632075.3. Lineage (NCBI taxonomy): Eukaryota > Metazoa > Mollusca > Cephalopoda > Sepiida > Sepiidae > Acanthosepion > Acanthosepion pharaonis. The sequence continues at coordinate 1,279,490 of CAHIKZ030002124.1, read as the reverse complement.
TTTATTCTTGCAGCGCAAGACCAGAGTCTTTTCACTAGGAATTTTCAGGCAAATATCATACATAATAATGTGGATCCAAAATGCAGGTTCTGTGACAAATACCAAGAAACAATAGACCATCTAATCTCAGGATGTTCTATACTTGCCCCAAATGAATATAAAAATCGTCACGATAGAGTGGGGCAATACTTACACTGGACAATGTGCAAACACTTTGGAAAATGTGTAAGCAAACACTGGTATGAACATCGGCCAGCGCCGGTTACAGAAATAGAAGATGTCACCATTCTATGGGATTATACCATCCACACAGACAGAAAAATTGAAGCAAATAGGCCGGACATTATTGTCAAAAACCAGAAAGAAAAAAACTTGCCTACTAATTGATATGGCTTGTCCAGCGGATTGTAACATAGCAACCAAGGAATTTGAAAAACTATCAAAATACAAAGACCTGGAAATTGAAATAGAAAAATGTGGAAATTGAAAACAAGAATAATACCAGTGGTAATAGGTGCACTTGGAATTATAAAAAAATGGAACAAAACAACACACTGAAAGAATCCTGAAACCCCAGCTTAAGAGACATACAGAAAATTGTCTTATTAAGTACAGCACACACACTAAGGAGAACTTTGTCTATGTAACGCTAGCAACTTCATCGGAGATAAAAAAAAAAAAAAAAAAAATTAACATGAAATGTGGCCATAACAACACACCACGACCTGCCTTAGGTCTTTCCGCAGACTTGGTAGGTAGTGTGTCCATAGCAGAAATCGAATGATGATGATGATGACAATAATTATAATAATAATAATAATGAGGAAAAGACGAGGAAAGAAAAAAGGATCGATTAACTGGAGATGAGAGGTAAATTTATGCCCGCCCAACGACAGCGCTGCTAAATACGCTAGAATACGAAGAAGTCTTGAAATATTAGAGAGATCGACTGTGACGAATTCCAGCAAAATCTATGTTACTATTGGCATGAAAACCCTAACTAGGAGGCACGCACGCACACACACACACACACACACACACACACACACACACACACACACACACACACACACACACACACACCTCAAGCGGTCATCGTATATTCATGGTGTGAAAATCATTTGAGGTATGAAACTAACATGCAGTGGAGACCTATGCGCGCGCGCACACACACACACACACACTATATATTTATCTATCTCTCTCATCAAGAAATGTGAAAAATTTCATGGAACTCCGAGTACAGATTGATATAATTATTTCATTCTGTTACTAACAAATTCTCTCACTCCTCCTCCTCTCCCCCTCTCTCTCTCTTTCTGTCTGTCTGTCTCTCTCTCTCTCTCCTTCTCTCTCTATATGTATATATATATATATATATATATATATATATATATATATATATATATATATATAATAAAAAAAAAAGCAGTAATATATATAATCCGGTGTTCTTATTGATATTTTTTATTTTTACAAAATAGTGTAAATTAACAGAGCATAATATAAATTAACTGATTTAAAATATGTTTTTTCGCTTATTACAGTAATAAAATGGAACTAATGCTTTTAATTTAATTACAAAATTAAATTTGAAATTTTAGCTTCCATTTTGAAACATGGTTATTACTGTGTAGCGGAAAAACATTTTAAATCAGTTAATATATATATATATATATATATATATATATATATAGAGAGAGAGAGAGAGAGAGAGAAGAGAGAAAGAGAGAAAATTACTTTTCATTCTCAACAGACGGGAAAATGACATAAAGCAAAATAGCTGACAGACTAGTCAGGTTTTCGAAGGGAAAGGAAGAAAGAAAGAATTTAAAGCTGGTAATGGAAGTTAACGGAATAAAAAAAAATGAATCAGCAAGAACGTGTTTGCAAAATATCTTGACATATCAATCGAGTAAAATGATTAATCATTTACAACATTCTTTACGAAATCCTTTGAAAGGACAACTTACATTGAACCAACTTTAATGTAACTTGTTCTTTTTAACGGATTATTACACTCATTACAAAGGATTATTACTCTCATTGCAACGAGCACTCACCTGTTGGGAGAAACATTTTTATTTCTGCTTTTACAAAAAGACGCTACCCATTTTATTTCATGAAAAAAAAAACATCTCGATCATACATGTTATAACGAGCGTTTGGTTGCAAAGGAAAGAAACAAACAGGGATTCAATTTTTAACAGTGAGTATTCATCAAAATTAGGAATATATATATATATATGTTTGAAAGGTGGCAAGAATTGTCCAGCTGTGGGTCTTCAATTGCTTTTGGTGAAGAAAGCGATTAGGTGTAAGGGGAATTATCGGTAGAACTGGGAGGTCACCGATTTCTTGGATTGGTTGGTCGAGGTTAGAGTTGGTGTCAGATGACAGATCTGGAGCGGATTAGCTATTGGTGGGGTTTGACGTACGCCCTTCTTTGGGGTAGAAATCGAAAACTGCGAGGTGTTTGATAAGCTGGCGGTGGTGCGATGCCGAGATGTTAAAGCCGAACTGCCTGGTAAGGTGGATTGGTGGGTTGGTCGATCGTAGTCACGGTGCTGAGTTGATTAAGCGGTAAGCCGAGTTGGTTGCTGAGGTTATATATATATATATATATATATATATATATATATATATATTAAAAGAAGAGAAGAGAGGTGCCGCAAACATTTTTAGTTGTAATATGGATTTTAAAAAAAAATATTATGCTTTATTTACCATAATTTTACTACACGTGTTTCTGGTCTGGCGACCGTCTTCAGGTAAAAAGCGTAGGTAGATTTTCACATATTATTAAAATAATTAATTTTTTCCGTATGTTTTTCAATGTTATGCATCAAGGTATATATATATATATATATATATATATATATATATATATATATATATATATATATTTATATTGATGCATGTTTCATTAAATAATATAGACAAGTTTTGTCTATTTATTTTAACTAAGTTCCTTCCATATTGTCTGGTAAGGTTAATGACATTATCATTGAAAGACGAAATATTGATACATGCTTAAATCCTATCAAAGCTTTGTAGAGTCAAGCGTTGTGAAAGCGAGTTTGTGGTGTGACCAACATAAATATTATTTAATCCATTGGAGATACAATCTCCCAAAAGGCACTTGATTTTGTAAACTACGTTGTTTTTTTTTTTGCAAATCACTAACGGGGCGGTGGGAAAAATCATTGCGAATAATTAATAAATAAAAAAGCCACTGCCGCCAAAATAACCGCCAGAATGGATTACCCACAATGCACCACTGACCCTTATATATACAGCCGAGGAAAAATCCAACACTCGCGGCCAGACGATTGCGTCTAACATGAAACAGACTGTCGCCTCTGAGTGCTGACTTCAATGTTCACTTTTATATTTATATTTACATACGCAAAGTAGACTAGAGTAGCAACCAGAAAAAAAATCTTAAATGAAAACCGTGAAGAAAGCTATGGAAAATCACTCCATTATACCAAGAAACCGTAACAATTCACAGATAATCAATAAAAGAGAGAACCATGATCGCCCATGTCCTGAAGGGACATGCCATCTATCTCTGATTTTCTTCATATATATATATATATATATATATAGAGAGAGAGAGAGGGGGGAGGGGAGAGAGGGGGAGGGGTAGAGAGAGTGAAAGATTCATAATATATAAGCAGTACATTTGATGTGCAGGTAAATAATGGTTATCGGCGTGGAAAATAGAAATCGCCGAGCCGAGTTCAAATTCCGAACTTTTCTGTTGCGTTCGCCTTCCCACTTGCGTACACTTGGGAAATTCTTGAATTAATTTCTTCTCTCTTTATGGACTAAATAGGAGAACAGATTGATCTCTCTCATCTTAGATGCTAACCATTCTAGGTGAAAGTAAACTATAATTTCAAGACTGTAGATGAGGAAACATTGCATTTCACAAGAAGATACAGCAATTCACAGATAAGAAACAGAAAAAAGAATCTGTTAAATGCCATGATCGCTTACGGTCTGCAAGAAGATGGCATGAAAAGTTTTACATGGCATGAAAAAGCAATACGTTAATAATTGTACATTACAAAATGACTTGTAGAATTATAAAAATCAACAACACTATAAAAGTCTCTTCTTTTATCTCTTTCTCCTCTCTTTCATTTTCTTTTGCTTTTTTGTTTTTTTCTCTTACGATTTCTCACCTCTCTCTTTTTATCTTTTCTCGTCTCTCTCTTTTGATCCCTCCTTCTCTCTTTTTTCACCTTTTTCTTCTACTCTCTATTTTTCTCACTGTCATTCATTATCTTACTTTCTCGCTCGCAAAAAGAGTTGGCCAGCCATTTTCTGTAAAAATGTTTTCTTTTTCGGCTTTAAAATTACACTATCACTGGTTTTATCACTTTCGCCATTTATGAATGTGTGACTTTTGTTCGTCTGACAAAAACAACTTTTTTAATCAGTAAAATTCAACGACATTAAATAGGCAAGTGAAGACCGCTGTAACTGGAAAACCAATTTTCATTGGCTGATTTCCAAATTTCGTGAATTCAACCGAAAGAAGCCGGGAAGTTGATTAAGTGATTGATCCTAGTTGGGTCGCCTGATGTTTTTAGAGGATCGAACCCCAATAAAACCAGCAATATACATCACAAATAATACTTCCCAACGCACAGCAAAGGTGTTTGAGAGGTTACAGCCGATAAAACACCTTAAAGTTAAATTCTTTGTCCCTATATGACATAATACATATGTCTGTGTACTTATAAAATCCTAATTTCTTTGTTCACCGTGTTGAAATTACTGCTAATCGCACACAATCCGTCAGCAATCACACACATGTTTCATTAGCGTGTGCTTCATACACACGAATATTGGGGTACGTAACATTTCGAACTTTGCGGACTCACTTGTAACAAAATCAATTCGAACTTTGTAGACTAACTTGCAAAAATATCACTTCGAACTTTACAGACTCACTTGCCACAAAATCCCTCCGAACTTTATAGACTCACGTGAAACAAAATCACTTGGAACTATGCAGACTTGTGGTATCTTCACTCACACCATAGGGGTAGTGATAGTGTAATTTTAGGCTTGTTTTTACAAAGATAAAAACATGAAACATAAACACACACAGTGCAGAAAAAAGCATGGCAAATCGTATGTTAATTTCATATAGTTTTATTTGTGTATTTGTGTGTATTGTCGTGTGTATTTTACATTACAGTTATGTTAATATACATGTTATAAAAAGAGAGCAATTTACTCCGTAATATTACACACGTCTTGTTATCTTGACGGTTCTTGGCCGAAAATGTTGAAAATCACATCTTTTGGCGGGATGTCCATATTTCCGACAAGAACAGTTTTTGTTGCATGCTGGGAGTAATTTTATTATTTTCTTTTTTTTTAATTAATTTATTTTAAACAAGGTTTAAATATTATTGTTTTATTTCATTTATAATTTTCATTATAATAACAATATTAATATTAATATTATTATTATTAATATATTATTATTATTTATTTATTTATTTATTTGTAACAATAATAATATCCCTACAGATTCACTTACAACAAAACCATTTCGAACTTTGCAGACTATTCATACGATAAATAATTTCGAACATTCGAACAATCTCTTCATGGCTTGTAAACAACATTGAATTTTAGGATGTAAATAAAAATATTTCCTTGCTTGTATAAATGTTATTGTTATATTTAGGTTGGTGTTCTTTTTAGCCTTGTTTATAATTTTGTGTTGTATCTATGGGCAAGACACTCGGATTTTATTTTTCCACCTAAAGTCAAGGTAGATTTTTAGTTCATGATTTTTCCTGTGAAGAAATTCCTTTTTACTTTATCTTGATTCGTATTAATGACAATATAGATGTTGAGAAGATGAGAAGAATGGCATTATGCGAAGTATGAGACTCACTATACAGTTAATTCTAATTCCGGTCTAGTCTGCTACGTCCACTTTCATAAAAATACCTTTAAGAAGGGCATGAATCTTTCTGTTCCCTCAATTCTTATAACTTTGTAAGTAGCAAAGTAGACTAGAGTAGCAACCAGAAAAAAAATCTTAAATGAAAACCGTGAAGAAAGCTATGGAAAATCACTCATTATACCAAGAAACCGTAACAATTCACAGATAATCAATAAAAGAGAGAACCATGATCGCCTATGTCCTGAAGGGACATGCCATCTTTTTTAATTCAGCTAAAATCTAGGAAAAATCACTTAGTTCTATTAATCACTGAATACTTTTGAATATCAGCATTTCCTTTTTAACCATAAATTATTTACTTATTTTAAATCTACTTGAGATACTACATATGCTTTCACAGAGCATTTTTAAATAACTTTTGTGATTTTATATAGATTGGTAAGAATTGCAATCTGACAGTTGCAAAGATAGAGCTGAGGTTATGATTTAATGTCAATATTCTTCTCTTGCACCAATATGTTAAACTCCGCTGCAATTCGATCTCTTTCTGTTTCACACTACATCTGAACCGGATGTCAGCGCTAACAAAGTAAAACACAAAATAAAAAAAAAAAAAAGTTGTTTTCTGCGCAGGTTCACAAAACAAATCCCCGCAACAAAATACAATAGCCAATCACGAACGTTCCCGCCGAAAATGGATGACATTCGAGACTATAAGATTTGCTTAAATGAAACTGCCTCGTAAACGACCGACACAACTGCGGGTCGAAAGGTCGCCTTTCGCCATGCAGACGCACTGTCGCCGACACCACCGTGGCCTCGCGCGAGTTTCACCAATTTCAACCACCTGTTCAAAATGCGGACAACGGGTCAGCTTTGAAACCGCTGTTCTCTCTACGCCAATCAACGTGATTTCTAACACCTCAACGTTTACTATGCACTCCAGGATTTCTCGTTGATATCACATTCGACCAGAATCCAATAGACATTCATCTCGATCAACTTTCATTATACCCTCTAGACATTGTCACCACCGATTCCCGTTTGTTGATCTTCCATTCAACCAGACTCGATCAACGTTCACTATCTCCACCTCTCTCTCTCTCTCTCTCTCTCTCTCTCTCTATATATATATATATATATATATATATATATATATATAAAAATATAGTTTTAAGGTATGCTATATTTATGACTTAAAGTGCTCGATATCAGGGATAGAGCATATTTGAATATAAAAATGGACATTGAGGTCAATTTGTGTCATGTCTTCAGTGGTTCAACCCACCGTACAACAAAAAACATAAAATGAAGCTTAGGAAAAATATTCATCAAACACAAACACTTCCTCGCATCGAGCACTCTCCATAAGATATTCAACAAAAACAAAGTATAGCTACTGTTGCACCGAGAACATAACACAAAAATAAAAATAAAAACACAACAAAAAATAACCAACAAATCATCTGCAGAAATCAAACCCACATGTAACTGCAGAGCAAAGAACAACTGTTCCTTAAAGAGAAATTGCTTATAGAACAGTGTAATATATCAAGTCACTGTAAAATCAGCAGATAACGAAGAAAATATGCATAGGCGTAACTGAAGGACCCTGGAAGCAAAGAAACTACGCACACAAAACATAATTTACAAATAGTAAATATGCGAACAGCACAATGCTTTCGGAACATGTATGGGAAATTAAAAACGAAAAACAAATCACATCAAAAATATCATGGAAAAGAAGGAAAGCAACATTAGCCTAAAACAATAAATCCAAAAACTGTAAATTATGTCTGATGAAGAAAATAGATATAACCACTTTCCCAGACAAACACAAATTACTAAATAAACGGTCAGAACTCATCTCAAAAAACAAAAATGAAAACAAATTTTAGTATGTTATTTAAAAATCGAAAACTAAAAACGAACAAAATAAATAAATAAAAATAAGTATACTAAATTAATCAAAATGAATAAATGAGTAAATAAATTAAGTAAATAATAAACAAATTAACAAACTACAAATGCACACATAAACATAAGTAAAAATGATCATAACAATCAATAAAAATAACAAGGCAATCAATAATAAAGCTAACAAACAACACTATAAAATAGACACAAAACTGCATTCAGATCAACAATTATTTCGATGCGATAGCACCTAGAATAATTCAAAACATAACCCTTAGAATAATACAATAGATCTACTTAAAATGCATCACTAACCAGCATATATATAAACAGCCAAGCCAAAACACAACGCACAGTCTGATGCGCGCGCGTGCACACACATATATACAGTGCGACGGATAAATTGTCGTGTAAATTACGCAAAAATGAAAATAACACTGACATCTCATTTTAACAATATATTTACCAAAACTACACAAAAATATCTTGAAATATCAAAGAGTAAATTTATTTAATTAAATCGACATTGGCTTCAAGTACGACCTCCAAACAACTTCGGAATCTCCTGCAACTCTTCTGGATGATCTCTTTGTTTAAGTTGGTGAATGATTTCACAATCCTTGCTTTCAGTTCATCTTTGATGTTACAATGAATTTTGTTGGTCACTCGCTCAACTGCGCCCATAATAATCAAGGGGGTTGAAGTCTGGAGAGTTAGGTGGGCTGATGTAGTGGGTAATGTAGTCAAAGAAATAGTCTGTGTTCTCCTTCTTGTGTGCAGAGTCCTCTTACCAAAAATAGGGTATTCCAGCAGCCACCCTCTTAACCCAGGGCAGCACTACCTCCTCAAGCCACTTGATGTAGACTGTGATGTTAATAAATAATATATATTATTATCATTACCATATGTATAATTTTTAATTTTATTATTTGTATTTATTTTTTTACTTATTTATTATTGTTATCTATATATTTTTTATTTATTATAAGATATTATGATCTTCTGTATTTTTTATTATTTACTTTATATTTTTTGTTATACATCCTGAAATATATAACAAAAATATATATGTTTTATATTAGATGAATTACATAAAAATAAAAATCTATTTTATGTAATTCATTTATATGCTCTATAATAAATATATTGAGCTCTCTTTTGTGGATCAGTTTGTGGATATTTTATATTATTAGGATCTAATGGGATTACTTACCCACGGAGTTTTACCTATATGTTTTATATTATATATTTTCATATAATTTCATATATTCTTTTTATTAATAGTAGTAGCAGTATTTTTATGTGATGATGATTGTATTATAGGATGATAATGATGATGATGCAGTCTATACAGACATCACTTTAACTGCCTCAATTTGTAAACTTCGTTTGACCTTTTCACCTTTCGATCCCTTTACCTTCCCTTATCCTTTATATTAACTTCTCTTTTATTAATGAAAGCACTTTCAGAAAACTTTTCTAGGACAATTTATTTTTGCTATTGTTTCATCTTGTAGTTTTTTTATTACTTTCTTTTTTTATCTTTGTATATCTGTCTGGATACATTGATTCCATTTCAGAAATTGTAGTCGGCCTGATGAGATGAATATTCCTATATTGATCGAAATAAATTTATTACTGACTATGGATTTTGAAGATTTTTTCCTAATTATTATTAAAATTTGCTCTGAGCTCTCATATGGACTAAAAGTCTCTCTGGAATAATCCCTATCAATTACAATTTGGTATTATATATATATATATATATATATATATATATATATATATATATATCCTTCGCTGCATAAGAGTTCTCGTGTTTCAAAAACGAGAGCCGAAAACCTCAATATAATTATTAAAATTAAATTGAGTTAAAATATCAAGCTCTGTTTCATCCTCAAGCAAAAATTTAGGAATAACCAATCTTGAAATTTACGCATCTTTATAAGCATGTTCATTCACAAAATTAATTACTATGGATACTTTAACTCAATTCAATTTTAATAATTATATTGAGGTTTTCGGCTTTCGTTTTTGAAACATGAGAACTCTTATGTAGCGAAGGGATCATATTTTTAAAAAAATAATTATAATTTAAGCTCTACTTCTGTATGGAGTACAGTTTTTTTTAAAAATAAAAACGAAAATACTAAAGACTTCCGGATTATTTACCTAACGTGTTCTTTCCTATTTTTTCTCCATATCTGCACACACACACACACACACACACACACACACACACACACACACACATATATATATATATATAACCAGAGTAAGAGACTGACCCGTATAAGGGAAAAGGATGAAGAGGAGGTAATAAATTTTTTTATGAGGCAAAGAGGTTTGATGATTTTCGTACTGACGTTTGCTAAATTTGAACTTGAGTCTAGTAGTTGTCCAGAGATGATATGAGAAAATTATGTTTAATAAGTGATACTGAGGCATTAAAAAAATACTTACTTTATAGCCATTTTCGAGAAGAACCGACATTTTTGTTGAAATTTTAAAAATGAGGAATTTTCCTTATTATACATTGAAATATCTGTACGAGTATCCTAATCTAGATTGTTGTAGTCAAATAGCTGTTATCTCGGTCGCCATCAAGAACCTGTGGTTCTTGACAATGTTAGGGAATTTTGAAGTAAACATTTTATTTAAACCACAAGACAAATTTGCCTTCGTGGATTAAAAAAAATCGTCTATGTGTGTGTGTGTGTGTATGTATGTGTGCGTGTTTTCAAAATTATCTTACATAATTTCGATTCTATCTGATTTCTTACAATTTAACTAATATATAAATAATTAAATTTATTTTGTCCTAATTCGAAGATTCGCCAGGGGTTACTTTCGCTTGTCAGGGGTATTGATTGTAAAATGGAATTCATTTTTGTGAAAATATATATATATATATATATATATATATATATATATATATATATATATATATATATATATAAATTTTCATATATCAAGAATAGTTTTGAATGACAAATTGGAAAAATTTTTCGTGTGACGCGTTTCGTCCCTTGGGATTTTGATGCGACTATATCTACGCAGGGATGAGAAAAGCAAAAGAATTTTAAATTTTTAAAATATTTTTTTAAATTATTATTATTATTTTTTGTAATAGTTCTTTTTTTTCCCCCATCATCTTTGTTTTTAAATATCCCACATTGTGATAATAGAAGATCTGCCAAGAATGGTGAAACGTTGTAGGAACCTGGACGCATATATATATATATATATATATATATATATATATATACACACCCACACCCACACCCATGGATGGCAACAGGTCTAGGAGAAGGACAACTCTGAATTCAAAACTTACGGAAGTTTGTTTGGGGACCTTTTGGCACGTAGTGTACCAGGTTTCTTTATTCGACCCTTAAAAAGTGTGGTTGGTTCTGCACAATGCTTTCACCACTATAATCAAATCATATGTGCTGGTTTCCGGCTGTCGGTTCCTAGGAACTAAGCTGCCCGACACTCATACGTCGAATACTACGAGAGAGTCCACCTTATATATATATATATATATATATATATATATATATCAAATACTGATGAAGGCTAACATTTTGTAATTTCTCAAACCTTTATTGTGGTCCCACATATCAACTAAATAAAAAATATAGAACGAATATCATCACTTACAAGTTGGTTGAAAAGTAACTCCCCATTTTAACATACTTTTAATTTATTTTTTAACTATAATTTTTTTAAAGTGGATATGAGAGGAAAGTCTTTAGCATGAGGTTTTATTTAAAATTTGATATGGGCACCAGGTTTCGCGACCAGTTTCTCGAGCCGTTCAGGAATCACGTTAACTGATTTTACCAGAAGCTCTTGTGGTATGGAAGACATAACGTTTTGTGTTCGCCCTTCAAGTTATTCCAAAGTCTTAGTTTGGTATTGTAGACTTGCTCCTTTAACCAACTCCAAGAAAAATGTCAGGACTCCTGGCTGGTCGCTCGTACATAAAATAAGGAGTTACTTTTCATTTCAATCACCCTGTATATATATAACAGTTATCAAACTTATATAATATTTAACTAATGAATTATTGTTTTGCTTTTTTTTCTTTGGAAGTCCACTTGTCAGGGATTTAGATTTATCTATATGTGCAATCACGAGAGTGTGCTGAAAAGTTCTCGTCCCGATCCACTTGAGGAAAATCTTGCCAAGTTGATTAAACATATGAACGTTGCGCCCCTCATATAAAACCTACTTTCAGTCTTTCTACGTGCTAGATCTTTTTCTCGTTTGCATTTTCTCTTCTATCTCTCTGATATTTATTTGCTCTTTATCGTGCTCTTGTATTTTAAGGCCAACATATTGTGCCCTTTATGTATTAATGCTGGTCAATTAGCACGCTTCGCCCGCGTACATCACTGTGTACGTGTTCGTGTATGTACTTGCGTGCGGTAGTGTGCCTGTCTAAGTGCCTCCGACAGTCAGTTTATGCGGCAATGCTTGCCTATGCCAAGAATGATTTTAATCGGTATGTGAATGAACATTGTCGCTACTGTGTGTGTATGACTCATTGCGTTACTGCTTTCTAGATTAACGGCGGCCATTTTATTCGAGGTATTGTAAATGAAACAGTCCTATAAACTTATATAATTATCGAATCAGTCAAACTAGCAAAAGGCTTATGCTTTGTCACTCAATTCCAATTGTTTAAGATATGTTGGATCTTTTCTGTTAATTCACACCAAATAATGTAGTTATTTATCGCAAATATTAATTCACCTCAAGAAATTATAAATTTTAAATCAAAGTTTGATTATTTATTAAATTTTTGGCACACTTTTGAAATTATAAATTTTAAATCAAAATTTGTTTAGCTTGCTTCGCAACAACTCCAGCCGCCCACAGAATGAAAAATTACCAAAAATCAGGGAGTTATTCACATTTCGTAAGTGAGGGTGATATTCGAGGTACTTACAAGGAATTTTTTTTTTTCAATTTAAAAAAAAAAAAATAAAGTAAAAGAAGAAATAAACTGTTTTTGGTGCGTTTATCGAGGTGAGCGCGACGGAGACCACACACTTAGAAATAGCGAACCCTAGTCCCCTTGGGGTGATCACAAAGGTCAACCCAACTGGAGTGTAATGGAAGAGTGAATTTGGTCTGGATTTAGTAAATATAAATTCTTTTTTAATTTGGGGTGAATTAATATTTTGGTGTGAATTAAGAGAAAAGATCCGATATGTTAATTATTAGCTTTGTGCAAAGGATTGAGGTGGTTTTTTTTTTTTTTAAGTATTTAAGTATTTTTTTAAGTATTCTACTTTCTATTTTTTAAGTGGTCATTGGCATCTTTTGTTCATTTCTAGTAGTAATTTTTTCAGGTCGTGCTGCAGTGTAATTGTCATCGGTGTGGAAAGTGGAATCAGCGAGACGAGTTCGAATTCCGGCCCAATCTGTTACGTTCACTTCTGCACTAATTTTCTTGTGAAAGGCATGAATCCATTTCTCTTCTCTCCGGCTATGGGTTAAATAACAAGGAAAACTAGGCTCTCGGGCTATGCATACCAACCAGTCTAAGAGAAGGAAAACTCTGAACCGTAGGAAAGACAAAGGGGAATCACTCCATTATCTCTCCCAAGAAGTCACAGTAATTCATGGATAATTTGAAAAAAGGACAGTAGAGAGCCATGATCGTCTAAAAGTATAGTTATTTCAAAGCTACGTTTACTGTTCAAACGGCTTATCATTATTCAATATGTAATTTTCTTCATATTATTATTATTTGACACTACCGAGTCTAGTATGATATGTCGTTGATGATGCAAAATTGACCAGTATAAGGAGTTTGCCTCTTCCATTAAAGAAAACCTGACCTTTTATTTAATAGTTGCTTCGAGAGCGTTCTTTATATCGAAAATCTCCCAAATAGGTTTATAAAAAGCCACACCTCACTTAACGACTTATTTATTTAACGACTTATTTGTTTAAACGCCTCTCGATATAAAATCTCATGAAAGATTTCAAATCAGTCATTGTATGAAAAATTTGATTGTTTTCACTTCCTTCAAAATGAATCAAAATAAATAAAATGAATAAACAGAGGGTAAAATAAAAACATATTTGAACTGTCTTTACAGTATGCAGAACAAGTGATTTTCAATTTGTTTATTACGTTTACCATACTGTTTACGTAATAAACAAATTGAAAATCACCTTGTTTTGCATACTGGAAAGACAGCGCAACTATTTTTATTTTAGCCTCTAATTATTCATCTTATTTATTTTTCTTTAGTGTATAAACAGGAGGCACGGTGGAGTGATGGATAGCAGTTCGGGTTGAGGAATCGGAGAGTCGGTTTCGAATTACAGTCCATTACATTTACTTACGCGCTAATACCCTTGGGAAAGTTATGAATCCTCTTCTTCTCCCCCCCCCCAGCTATGGGTAAATAGCAGGACAGACCAGGTTCTATAGCCTTGGATGGCGACTGGTCTACCGCAGAAAGAAATGGCAACGTAATGCGGGAAAAAATCTGCCTCGTCAGTCCTGTATCAAAAGATACATGACCGCCTAAACGTGTATCACGCATGGCACATAACTGACTGAGTGTATAAACATTTACAAAATATATATATATTGGAAATGTTGCAAAAGTGACGTTAAAACTATTTGAGGCTGGTTGACATAAAACCCATTACACATGTAATTTAGGTTAAATAGCGTCCAGTTAAAGCTGCTTACCAGCTCATTTTGAATGGAACCAGTTCGTTAAGTGAGTAATGGCTGTATATAATCTACTCTGTTTCTTTTCAGTCAATGATTCTCTATATAAACAAAGGCAACAGGAAAGATTTTCCTAAAGCTGCAGGCTTTTTACCGCGCTTTTTAACAGCTGAAATATGGTCAGAAATCACAGTCGACAATGAGTAAAGAGTAAAATGTAAAGTCAAAGAATGTTTACCTCCGTGTGTTTTAGGTGATTAATTTTATTGCGCCTATAGTCGGAGTCATAATGGCTAAACACGTACATAATGTTTGAGAATTTATTGGATATATGTGTACAGTGGTTGTTGAACGGTCTGGCTCACTTACCCAGATCTGGTCAAATGACTAAACATCAGAATTTATATGAATTGCTCCACAAACAAACGGTCAACTCCATTGTATTTCATCCGTAGACGATTTGAAATTAGGCACTATATGTGAAACGTTCTTGGAAAATGATGTACTTTTTTAATTACACAAGCACACACACACACACACACACACACACACACACACATATATATATATATATATATATATATATATATATATATATAAAGTCTCTGATTGTCTTTTTAAATTCCCAATTTATTTTAGTCTATGTTTTTATAGAGCTTTGCTATTATTTTCATATAAGCGTTTCGAATGTTCTATAGCTTCTACTGCGAATGCTCTAGAAAGGACACGGTGTGCCATTTTTTTTTTTTAACCTTTTCTATGCGATTATAATATGTGTCTTTTTGAATATTTTTCTGACTGCGTAATATAATAACCCTTTTCTATTTCCACCAAATTTTTCTTTCTGGGATTATTGAAAATATTTTTTCAAAATTACTTCATGAATTTCTGTAGTTATAGTGAAAAACACGATAAAATTACAACATAAATTATCCTTATTTATTCTTAGGACATTTTTATTGTTAGCGACAATAACGTGTATTGATTTCGATAACATTGATGTAAATCCTGCTAATGAAGTGAATCATAGTTGATTCACTTCATTAGCAGGATTTACATCATTTGACTGTCAAAAAACAATTTTCATCGCCCGTGAGATATGTTTTTCAATCTTTAATACTGCAAAGATAATTTGAAAGATGGTTTCAGTATATACCGCCGTGTTAACTTAAATCCAATCGAGAATGGAGATTTTGTCGACATCATAAAACACAGAAATCAACGAGCCGACATCTTGGCTTCTTACTACCAAGAAATGTAAATATGTTCAAAGTAAAATAAGTAAAAAAAAAAAGAAGGCCTTTTCATATAAAAAGGCCGAAATAAGTACATTTTCCTGAAATTTCGTCCTGTAACATATGACCTTTTTCAGATATGGCACTGAAAACGCCCAAATTTCCATTCTTGTTGGTTGAGTGAAGCGACGAAATTTTCCAAGTCGTTAATCGATAGCAAAAATGTTCATTTTTAGTGTTCGACCATCGTCAAACAAAAACGGAAGTTGTACAAGCTACCAGAAAATATCTTATGACGAAAGAAAAAAATAACAATATTATTATTAGAAGGATTTTAAAAATATTTTATTTAAAATATATTTTATTAAGGTAAAGGAATAAAAAGAAAAATATAACATGTCGGATGACAGCAAAATCGAGTGTTTGAAAACTGCCAATTATGAGCGCGCAACTTTTACTCCAACTCAAAAGGGATAGTAGTAAAATGTGTAACATTTCATTGTGCACATGAAACGTAGGAGGACAACACAGTATATGGAACAGCCAAGCCGCTGGTGCGTGTACGCTTCTTTCCCTCTTTCTTTCTTTCCACTCAAAAGACAGCAACCACCACTGCCTTCACTGTCGATATTTCTCTCTTCGTCTTTACATAGAAAAGGCTTGTTTCGTTTTAATTTCTTCCATTTTAGCTCCTCTTTACTTTGCACCAAGACAGATTTAAAAAAAAAATATGGATTATTTTGAATCGGTTATACTTAAACTGGACAGTTTTTTTTAGCCTACCTTGATGTCTTGTTATTTTCTCGCTATTTAAATAGAGAAGACAAAACATTACGTTCAGTTCTGTTGACATTATGATTACGTTTGTAGACATTACCAACGTTGAACCAGCAATACTGAACTTAAAAGGCTTTTTAGTTTCAGCTTTTCCCGATTAGTATCTGCGGACTTCATTGTCACAAAGAGGTTCCATAGATTTTAAAACGAAATCTAGAGAGTCGCCGAGCAGTTTGTTGGTAAAAAGTTCATATAGTAGTTTTTGGTGAAAAAATAGGTATCGAGTCCTACAAATTCGAGAAAGACGAGAAACGTTGTAGTTTATCTAACAGGCATGAGGAACATGACTTCGAACTACGTTTTCTTTTGATGATTTGCGGTTGTTATGGGGTTACAATCTCAAATTGTTTCAGT